>BLFK01000871.1:2513196-2523196 GCA_014634185.1 Astreopora myriophthalma
TTTCACCCCCCCCCCCCCCCCGACCATGTTTCATTGCCTTATATTCATGCAAGAGACTACCATAGCCTCTTGATTCATGTGTATTGTAGGTACTTTAAATAGCCGTAGTAGCCGTAGTAGATGTAGTAGCTGTAGTAGCCGTGGTAGCTGTAGTAGTACAGTTACTAGGGAGCTTTAGCAACGAGGACGGCAACGGCGACGGGAACGTCACAAAACGGTAGGTTTAATTAGTGAAAACAATCGCTCTGCACGCCTTGCACGTGCGTTTTACAGTTTGGTACATTTCCTTGCCGTCCTCTCCAAAACAACAACGTCAAATGACCAAAATCAGCGGCTTTGGGAGAACGTCAGCACACGACGTTGAATTTTTCGACCTCTCTCCAAATTTAAACGCCGTTTTTGCCAGCTTCATTGTTGGATAGCAGAGACAAATTCTGCATTTTACGTGAGTTGAAATAATTGCGAAGTGATTACAATGACGCGAATTCCTATTTTGAATCGACGTTCTCGTTGCCGTTGCCGTCCTCGTTGCTAAAGGTCCCTACTACAGCTACTACGGCTCCTGCAGTTACTACAGCTACTATAGCTACTACGGCTACTACAGTTACGACGACGACGACGACGGCGACGACGACGTCGACGACTAGTACTATTCCTATAGTAGCTGCTACTACATGACTAGGGTGTGGTCCGGGACATGGCGAAGAATGTTATCTCATAGCGAAGAAAGAAATTAAAATAAACTTAATTTTGCTGTATCTTGCGTTCTTACATCGCTTTGAGGCGTTCTGGCTCTTGTGTCACAGGCCTGGCTACTTGGTCCCTAAGATGGCAGACGAGTTGCTTCGCGTGGTTGAATTTTACAGCGGAATGGGGGGGATGCACTTCGCTTTGGAAGGTACCCGTGAACGATTTTTAACATAATTTCGCTAACTGTATGTGTTTTACGTCATCCTTTACATTTAGTTTTACAGGCTTGTACACCGAGGAAGAGACATTTTTTTCTTGAAATGAATTCTGCTCCTCTGACTAGATAAACACAGCTGTCAGCTGAGCTGTCAAGCCTGTTGCACAAAATTTCAGACACAGAGTATTTCCTTTTCAGCCGGCGACCGGTGACTTTCGCCCCCTGTAAAGAAGAACTCAGTCGCCGGCAACTAAACAAAGTCATGCAGTCAAGAATTTTTGGTGCTCCTGGACTCTCACCAAAAATTCCCTGCACGCGAGAGGAAACGGCTGACCTAACTGTGGGGGTTTCAGTCACTTTTCAAATAGCCGTCCATCGGAGCCCTTTGTAGGTGGCAGTTTGACAAGTTTATGATAGGATTTTTAGTGAAAATCGAGACAAACTAGCCAGCAGTGAGAGGCAAAGTATAGGCAGCGGTATACCATCAGTAACCGGCTTCTGTTGAAACCCCTGCCTAACTGCCTCGCGTGGTATTTTGCTCGGCTTCTTCCTCGTGTATGTGGTGTGCTCTGTTGCACAGGAACTAGAAGTGGTTGGATTGATCAAGGATGAAGAGGACTTGGCTGATATATATATTTGTAGCCTCACTATCCTAAGGACTAGTGGAACGTGTCTGATATTTTGTTATCGTTATCTTGATTGTCTGATATATGTATTTTTAGAGTGCAGTTTTCCTGGTAAAGTTGTTGCAGCTGTGGAAATCAACACTATAGCAAACCAAGTATACCAGCATAACTTTGGTGACATTGTCTTGCTTCAGAAAAACATAGAAGTGAGTTGATCGTGATTTCCTGTGAACACGAAGCAATCTTCATGAAGCAGCTTTATAAATGTAGTGAATAAAAAATATCACTGAGATTAATGGATTTCTTATTCTAAAATATACTAATAAGTATCATGAGTATGAAGTGCATATAGCAAAAGTAATTAACTATTTTGAGCCATTGTAACAAACAGGAAAAAACAAGCTAACAACAAAAATCACACTGTACGCTAATGATAAGTATAGCACATGAAAGTTTACTGCGAGATGCATTTTGGATTAACCTATGGAATTTATTTGTTTGGATTAATTCAAGCTATCTGTATAGATGTAGCCTTGTACCTGTTACCTAATGCTGTTTTCATGGTCAGAAATAGAGTCAAAATAGTTTGGTAGATGATACTTGATTTGTCCTGTCAAACGTAATCATTAAAGGTTTGTAATATTTCTTTTATTGGTTATGGTTATGTATTTTCCAAGGGTCTGAGAGTCCAAGAGATTGATAAGTTATCAGGTGATGTGTTTGTTATGTCCCCACCTTGCCAGCCTTTTACAAGGTACGTGTACTTATATATAATTTGGCAAATAATACTAAGTGGTATAATACGTGGCATTATTGTATTTGTATAGGTAATAGCATGACCTGTAGTGGTATTTGGCAATAATACCGCGAGTGATATTTCAAAATTGTCCAATTTGGAGAAGTTTGAAATATCACGAGGCGGTATTATTGCCAAATACCACGTACAAGTCGTGCTATTATTTGTTTATAATGGAAGCCGAGAAATTTTTGCTGTAATACCACTGCTGTTATACCATTTTTGCTGAAATACCACTATTACGCGGAAATGGCGATACTATCAACCAATCAAATCTCCGAAATTTCTCAGCTTATATTATAAAGTGTTATAATTTTATTGTGCCTCAGCCAAGAAGCATATTACTCAGGTCTTGAAAAAAAAAAAAGAACCATGGGTAGTTCAGGACAAGTTGGACATTGGAACTGTGTAGGCTTACTTGCCTGATGAGCATGGCCTGGGTTAAACTTTCCACCAGTGAGATTCTTCTGTTAAATGCAGAGACAAACTCCCATGAGGCCTTCCAAGGGGTTTTGCTGACAGGGGTGGCATGAGCTCAATATGTGGCAACAATCTTTTTCCAAAACACTGACAACTGACAAGAACTGACAGAAAAAGGGCGACATTTTGTCACAGCGACAGTGACCAAATACAACTACAACAGCGATGCTGTCCAAAACTGGTGATGGGCGGGCTCTAAAACAAGCAACAAAGTCACACCAGAACCTCCTTGGAAGCCCTCATCCATGCCTAAAGGGCAAATGGGCATCATGAAAATTCAAGTGACTTTTGAAGCCCTGATTACACTAGTATAAAATAATTGACTATTTTGATTTATTACCATGGAAAGCACGGTTGGCGCCATGGCGATGGCACTCACTTCCCACCAACATGGTGTGGGTTTGATTTCTAGACACTGTGTCATGTTTGTAGCCTGAGTTGCATGTTGCCTGTTCTTTACTGTGCTCTGAGAAGTTTTTCTCCTGTTTCCCCTGTTTTCCCCTCCCTGCAAATATTCATAAGTTCATTTGATTTGAGTTGGTTAATTTCATTTGTGATGTCCATAATTAGTGCTACAGTGCTAAATTAATTGTCAGTTGATTAAAGATTACTATTATTATTTGTATTATTATTTGTACCCCCATGCTAGGGTTGGTCTCCAAGCTGCATCTAAAGATCCAAGGACAAAAAGCTTTCTTCACATTCTTGAACTTCTTCCAAAGTAGGTCATCAATTTTTTTTTGCTGTTGCTAGATGTATACTTACTCTGTTAGCCAAGGAGCAACATGCAACATAAAGGGAATGGTGAATCGTATTAATTGACATAGTAATGATCCAGTCTTACTCCTGTGACTGCCTCAAATATGTTAGTAGTAGTATGCACAGTGCCGAGGTTAGCTATACAGCAGGGTTCGTACGGGTCATGGAAAACCTGGAAAGTCATGGAATTTAAGTATTTCATTTTCCAGGCCTGGAAAGTCATGGAATTTAATTGTTGGTCATGGAAAGTCATGGAAAATTATAGTATGTGTGGTATGTAAATTGTTGCGGATGTCGAAGCAGGGACAAAATAAAATGCAAGCAACCATGTCAGAAACTGAATACCCGAAAACAAGGATGATTTTGACAATTTTCGAAAGTGGCAGCTAAAATTTAGGTCATGGAAAACTGGAAAAAGTCATGGAAAAGGTTATGAAAAGTCATGGAATTTGAAAAGCTCAAGAGAGTACGAACCCTGTACAGGTTAGCATAACATCTAAAATGCAACTGATGCGGTATCACATTGGAAAATTGATTGTGTCAACCACTACACAAGAATGTTGTGAGTCTCAGATTTAAGCTTAGCATGCATGTGCTGTTTGTTGTGCACAAGTTATTCACCTATCATACCAATCAGCATCCCAGATAAGCTTTCGAGACCTGCAGGGTGACCACAGGGAGTCTGAAGGGGTCAAGCTGGGGTCAATACCAGCGGGTTTCGATACATTTTCTGAAGTCCATCCCTTGATTTGCAGTGCAAGGTGTTCAGCTTTGTCAGGTTTTTGACCCGAAACCCATCCCCTATCTGGAACACTGAACAATAGTAATATTCATGATGATAACAAACAACAGAATAGTAGAAATGATCACCTCTCTCCCCTAAGATGTACAACTTCTTCTACATAAATGAAAGAAATGATTGTGAAGTGCGGTTTTACAAATGAGTTGAAGGAATGATCCTCACACTTCCTTCCTCATTTGTAAAACCGCACTTCACAGCCATTTCTTTCATTCATCATTCCTTTCACGGGAAAACATGCATGAGCCCAACAAATTGACCTGCTCTCAACTGTGTGGCTTCATAGCTCAGTTGGTAAGCCGGCATCGCAGAGGTTGTGGGTTCGAATCCCATTGAAGTCACTTGAATTTTTCAAGTGCATATATGAGACAATTGCTTAAATTGTCCGGAAGTGTGAGGATCATTCCTTCAACTCATTCTTCTCTTCATACTTAACGGGGCAGTGTCACCGTCGGTATTTGAGCCATACTCTAAATGGCCAGAAAATGCTTGCGCATCAACGGAAACCTTCTTATCTGCAGCTAAGGATGGCAAGGATGGAAATGGATTGAAAGTTGAAAAAGTTGGGCAACTTTTTCAAATTTGGACACCCTGTGATCCAAAAATCACCAAAAAATTTCATGTGGATAGTTTTTCCTGTTAAAATTCATTTCATATTTTCTTCTTGGTTTTGTCAGGAATGCTGTTACTTGTCACCTTAAGTACCAAGTTCCAGTTTTCAGCCGGTTAAGACCTAATGACAGCAAAAATACCTTGACACTGCTCCTCAAAATGTAAATCCTACTTTTGGCTGGAGATCATCCTATATTCAATATAATACTTCATGCTAAAGTTATTCATTTTTTTTGTGTATTAATAATAATGATTGAATTTGTCTTGATTTTTACCATTAGATTATCAAGGCCACCTGATTACATGTTAATGGAGAATGTGAAGGGGTTTGAAACATCAGATACAAGGTATATTACAGAAATAATTCATGTATTTGGAGTCAAGGACTAGAAGTAATGAATGTTTTCAAGCCAAAACCACAGTATTATTTATTTCAAATTATTGCCAGTCACAGCATAACTAGCTTTCACTTTTTAGGGTCAAAAATTTATTAACCTTCATAATGGAGTAAATTTTTTTTACCCAAGATTTGAAATTAGCGATCAACTTCTTTTTGAAGAAAGGACAAAATTTTGGTTTCTGCTGCAGTCTTATGCTCTGTTTTGAGCCTACTCTTTTCATGATTTTGTTGCTTAATTTCATTTTTCGCACGATGTCTCCTCAGGGAACATTTTTTACAAACGCTGAAATCTTGTGGATACAGTTATCAGGTAGGAATATGAGGCCGTAGTACTATTAACCTGTTGTGTAGGTTTTTGCACTCGCACAGATCTTCTTTAAACTTTGTTCCATTAAAATGTGTCACGTCTGTGTTTGATCAAACTTCCCGAGAAAAATCATTCTACAGTTTTTTCCTAAACTATTTTTATCAAATGTTAAGTTGAAACCTAATTGCAGGAAAAAAAATCGACAAAGGTCACCGATCGATTATCTGAGATAAATTCACCATCAAATTGCACTATTTATTTCCGGTTCTCGCGATTTTGTGCGGCATTATGGTTTCCGGTCATGAAATTTTGTACTATCTTTGATTCATCGCCTACTTTTTCTTTCTTTCTTTCTTTCTTTTTTTTTTTGTTAATAGGAGTTTTTACTTTCGCCAACTCAGGTAAGTGACAGTGTGTTTCAAAACTACGTTTCCGGCTGAGTACACTTAACTCCCTTGAAATACAGTAGATTTGTGCGCAAATCAGCATTCAAATTTTACCTGTGATTGTGTACTAAATTCTGTTAAATACGATTAGAAGTCAGTTAATGCTTCTTTTATTTGTGGGGACTGCCTATCCCTGTCCAATATTCGTCGTGATGGCGTCGATCAAAAAAGAGAAGCAAATAACTACTGGAAATCCTGTTGTTGCAACTGTGCGATAAATTAGTAGACCACACGATGACAGCACCCTTATTTTCTTTGTTAATGCACAGCTGGCCCAAGCTCAGCGTTTGACTCGTTGTTTTGTGTGGAATTTAAGAGACTTCGTACGGCGTGTTTTAGTCCTTACGAATCAGACAGCTTTTAGTACGAAGTCCGTTGTCGGATTCGTAGGACTAAAACACGCCATGGGCGACCTGTGTTTAATGTACGGTCACACATCTGAGCAAGTTCTCGAGTTTTTCTCACCTCAGCTGGGGAGGCTGTGTCATAAGTTTTGGGTGATGTCGCAGTTCACCCTTTTATCACCCCACCCCACTCCACCCCAGACGCAGGTGAAATTGACACTTTTGCAAACGAGTTTGTTTGCTGTCACCCTGGTCCCAGAGATTTTCTTTCTCCTCTTCTGACGTGTTTTAGCTGCTAAGCGGCGGCAACGAACGGTCTCGCCGCTTCGCAGTTTGCAGTCTCCTCCTCGAAGCTTAATTTCATCTGAGAAGAACAAAGTAGAAACTCTGGGACCACGGTAGTTTGCAGTGAGACGGAATACGTATAAGGGGTATAACGATTGATTTTTCCCATTTCTTAGTTTGGAATTCCCAATTCTCGATTGAGATACTACATTCTGGCGAAGAAGAAACCGCTGCAATTTTATTTTTCAACGCAAGATAAGGTAACGCTACAATTATACACTTACGTGTGGAGAATCTTCGATGGTTCTTTTTTTCAACATGATTTAAACGTTTCCTGACTGGGCGGGCAATTGTCTTTTTCCACCAACAAACAAGTATTTTTTTTGTGGTTCCAAAACTTGGGAAAACAAAAGAATACACGGCAATGGATTTATATACCGCACATATCCGACACGGTTCGTGACGGTTTACAGTTCTTTCTCTGGGCTGAGATCGGACGTCTGCCTATAAATCTGTACATCCTTAAAAGAACTGATGCTTCAAAACGTTTACTTGAGCGTAAGTTTTTTTAAAGAAAATATCAGTTTAATCTACGTTCACTTTGTTAATTTGTTGTTGCTTTTGGTAGATCATGGACAGCATACCTTGTTTATTAACACATTCGACACAAGAAAAGTTAAGTCGAACGTCTCGGGATGCATACGACCATAAATGGACCATAGGACCAGAAAGAAAAACAAATGAAAACGAAACTGTTAACAAAGGACAGCGGCCGTTGACTCAAGTCACCAAGGATAGCTGCGGAGACATGGAGGAACAAATGTTCGTGTGCAAAAGTTGCCAGCGGCTTAGACCTAAGAAAACCTTAAGTGCAGACGACGCTTTTGATAAATCTGTTTGTGAAAATGATAAAGGCTCGAGACGTGGACGAATTAGCGACTATCTGGAAAAAGACAAAGGTGATGAATATTTTGAGAAGTTTTTGCTGTCGGAGAAAGTTTTGAGCAAATTCGCTCTCGTGTTAGGTGAGTGCGTCTTAGTATCTGTTTAAAAGGTTCTAAAAATCAACCTTTTGTGTTCTTACCGCCTCAGTTTTGGTGAAAACGTTCAGTTTCGCTGAAAGCGTTCTCTTTGAAGTTCAACGAGAACTTTTTAACGCACAGAAATATAGGAAACCGAAGACAGAACAATTATTTGAAGTCGTCCATGCTTATTATGCATTTTGTAAATATTTTAATCTGATCAAATGGCAGTATGGCAAGATACTTTGACCTCTAAACAACTCTAGTTACTGATCTAAGACATATCGTTATGTTATCGTTATGTTATATTCATTTTACACCATTTTGTCCCTTTTTGATATTGTTTTATTCCCTAGATATCGTTACTGCTCATTCCGAGCGTTCTTGCTGTTTTACAAAAGCGTAAGTGTTTCAGTTTAAGTCTAGGAGCAAAAAAGCCATAGTAATGAGTTTGTAGGGAGTGAAGACCCAAAATATAGTTTTGACTGGGTTAATAAGGTGAATTGGTACCAGTCACTGTTCGGGAAAGGAGCCCGCGCTCCGCGGGAAGGACGCTCGGGGACCGGACCCGAGTGAACGGTGATGGTGGTTGGTGGCGGTAGTAGATGGTGCAACAGCAGCAGCGGCAGCGGGGTTTTTTTCAATACGTTGCACAAAATGAGCATGAGCTCGTTTAAAGGCGTACGTGCTAATGACATACCATGGCGGATAAATTAAACTAACTTAAAGTAAAATAGAAACCCTAAAACCCTACAGATAAAAGTGCACAGTATTAACTAGACGTAAAAAATTAAGTACCAAGATGACATGCACAATAGTAAATTAACACTGACTGACGTAACCTGCTGGTTACATTTACTGGGTAAAATCATTCAGGGATAAAAATCGTTTTGATATCACAAGTACCAAACACAATTAGCTGCGTTTTAATCCGATCCAATGAAATTACTTTTAGAGGTTGTAAAACGCTGTGCGGTGAAGGGTTATGCATTTTCGATTTTGATTGTCGTCTGTATGATATTGTTCTTTACACAGCTATGGACATTACGCCGAAGGAACAGGCTCTGTCCTCAAGATGGCCGATATAGATGTAAGTATAAGTTCGGTTAGCATTAGATAACATCGTGTGAAAACACATCAGTCACCAGCGGTCAGAGTGAATAGTTGTTCTGACTGTTCTCATTAGAGACCTTTAGATTGGAGCACGAGTACGCAGAGTAAGAAAAATTTTGAAATCCGCTTGTTCACTGGACAACCATCATAGAGAATTTGCTTGTCCGAGACCCAAAGTCCTTGTCCAAAAAGATTTGTTCAAACTGTATTTAGAAATAAAATCAATTCAACATGTGGCTTTTGGTGTATTTTAATTTATAGCAACGTTAATTGTCAACTATTTACAAGGCTACAAATATTATTAAAGATAAATGGCTGTAGAATAGCGAAATTTATAGGAATCTTTACACTTATTTTGTCAAGTTAAAGGTTTGCTGTTATGACTGTTAGATATATTTCAATTCTACTGCAACTTGAAGTCAATTTTCCTCTGTTTCTGTAGTTGTTTAGACATCAGAAATGTGCTTGTCCCACGGAGAAGTCATGTTTAAGATTTAGATGTCCGAACATTCTCGTCCCCAGAGACCGCGATTCTTTCGGTCAGCACCGAGAACAACGACCTCTGGCTGGTCCCGAACCAGGAAGTTCGCGAATCACGGACTTCCGGCTCTTCTGCGCAATCTCATAAATTTAAAACAATTAGTAGCTGTCAACGGTTACTAAAATAGACCCCCATGACGACTGCGCGTATTTCGGGACCAGCCAGAGGTCGTTATTCTTGGTGCTGACCGAAAGAATCGCGGCCTCTGGGGACGAGAATGATGTCCGAACTAAATTTATACTTGTCCCGGACAATCGGACATAGGTTTTGGCGCACCATGGTACGCTTACGATTACGATTACGAGTTTTCCGTATTGGACACGCGCATTAGGTTTGGACGATGAATTTTTTCGAAGTGCGCATGCTCGGAACGAAAAACTCGAACTCGTATTCCCATCTAAAGGTCGCTACTCTCGCGGACGCAGAAATCTAGTCTCACCTGCTGTTATCTAATGCCGACCGTATAGCTCATTACTAAATTATCTCAGGTTTTGATTGGTTTAAAGTGATCACGTGACTCGGTACTGACGCCGGTGATCTTCAAATGCCTCGTATTCCGATTG
>BLFK01000871.1:2526810-2565180 GCA_014634185.1 Astreopora myriophthalma
GGGGGGGGGGGGGGGAGAGAGTGGACAGCGGAAGATAATGGCAACCTCAGAACGCCAGTGAGGTAGTGTCTCAAGTATTATTAACTTTGTTATTAACTCAAGAAACAAGGCGAATTTTCTTCCTTACTGCCTTGTTCCTTCAATCTGGACAAATGAAGCATTAATAATGCTCTGTTACCGTAACACAACTAAAAGAGTAATTCACTAAAATCTTGTTAGAAGGTTCCAATTCGTACAAACAGCTGGTGCCTTGCCATAAACCAACTGTACACGATAACTTGTACTGCATGCATTGCACTTTTGTCCTTTAGAGTTGCCCTTTCTATGAGTTAAGAACACTAACACTTCAATGAAAAACAAAAAAGGAGTAAATCACCTGTTCGAAAATACAGAAGTCACGATTGCGAATCACAGTTGACTACGGAACCTTGGTGAGCCTTCGTCAAAAGATAAGCTCTGCGCGAAATATTGAGGTTTCAGAACATCTCTTGTTCCAATGGTTTACTGACCCAAGAACCGAACTTCGAAGACCTAAAATGTTCGAACAGTTTCCACTTGGCCTTTTGGAAATCAGTCGCCATTTTCTTAGCCTCGCTGTACGTTTCCGCGTCCAGGAGTTCCTGGCGGCCGACTTTCGCTGCGGTTTCTTTAAAGGACGCATACAGCGCCGCTTTACAAACGCGCGATGGCGTTGGGCTGTTGTGTGTTCGGAACATGCACGCCCCCGTGCGTCCATCGGTTACTTCTGCGCGTGTGTCACCAACTGACCAATTAACGCTCAGATTGTTCGTCTTCTCTGTTTCACGCGGTGGATCGTAAGCGGTTACGCGCCCTAACCTTGGATGATTCACGTGATACGGAGCTGGCAATTGAGTGTTAAGGTCGCTGTTGTGCTCAACACGACAGCAGATAGCGCGAGAGAGATGACCATGATCGTACAGATATCCCAGAGTGAGAGAGGCCAAGTAAACAGGCTCTATAAAGTGGCTCAAGAGGGCACCTTGAAGTCCAAGAACATTCCAGCGACATATCTTATCACTGCAGGACATGGTGCGTAATCTGCTGCCACGCAGGAGCCCATCCCATGTTTGAATTCCATCAGAGGGGTCGATGGGGATAGTACCCTCACCATCTTCGATCTTGGTTCTCAGGATGCCTTGCTGCTTTGATGTGAAAGTAGGATTGTGATCTATCGAGTGTTCGGAGAGGTCTGTGTTTGGCTCCTCTCGAGGAGTGAACAGCGCGCCATCACCACAAGGGGCTGTACTAATATAAAGATGGAACGACACCCCCTCACGTAACACGAGCTTCGAGGACCCTTGCTGTGATGCAAAAATGGATTCTTCTCCATCGTGGTAACTGCTTAATTGCCGGTACAAGAATCGAAGGAGAGATCTTCGGGCGACAATCTCCGCGTGAGAGTCATTAACTGTATGTCCTTCCATGCTTAACCGCTTACCAGTCACACAACGGTTCCCCGTCCCCACGGCAACAACTCGACCAGAATCCTCAGCACCTTGCTTCATGATAATACACGCCACAACTTTTCTTCCAGCGAATTTGTCGACAATGGATGCTGCAATTTGAAGAAATGCGTGGTGTGACAGAACAGCTATGAGATCAAAATGTGTTCGCACCTTGGTAAGCACGCTGTCAGACGGGTTGCTGACACTTAACGATGAACCATCGTCCGCTCCACCAGCGGCGCATCCACCGAGCAGGCTTCTTAATGCAACATCTGCCGCCTCGCGTCTGGCCTCCTTCATGTTTCGCGCGTTTGCCGCAGGGAACAGTTTGCCGTTGATTTTAGCAGCAATGGCGAAGGTGGGACGTGTTGCGAGGGTTTCGAAACTGAGTTCCATCCTGTTCTTCTGCACGTATTCGTTCAGAGCACTCACGGGGTTTTTGTTCATGGCGGCATATGCCACGCTGGAGAGAAAGTCTGGAACATCATTTTGAGGACCTTGGGGTCCCGTTGGGTTGGACACGAGGCTTGAAGGACCACTGGAAGGGCCACCTGCTGGAGCCAATTGTGGGGTTGGAGGCATGAGCCTAGACATTGCACCCGAAGGATCGCTCGGAAATGAACCTGGAGACACAGACTCAACAGAGAGGTTATGTCGTTTGTTGGTAGCGGAACCTTGATCTGTGTCATATGTATCAGGATGTGCGCGCTTCCGATCGGGTGGATCTTCAGATGCTCCAGCTGCTTTTGAACCATGATAGGTCAGAGAACTGACTTCTTGGCGAAGCTTCCATGTGGGAGGATGGTCATGCACCTTGTAAATTAATCCTAGTGTTTGCAGATGGTATAAAGTAGGATTAATCTGTTTCTTAGTTTGCAAACCAAACTGCCTGGCTAGTTGAAGAGTTTCATGCGACTTTTTTTTTCCTTTCATGAACTCGACCACCCTTGATTCTAGATCATTTAGGGTTGCAGATTGCCGCGATGAAGAGGTCAATGGACTCTTACTCGAAGTTGGCACTGCCTGGGGACCGCGTTTCACCAGATTCCGATAAAAGTTTGCTGAGGGAGGCGGAGGAAGCTTAGCTGATCTTTGCATTGAAGATTGAATTGACGGAGGCTGGCCAAAGGACGTTGGCGCTTTGTGTTGATGCTGACTTCCGAAAGATGATTGAGAATGACTTTCTTGGAGGTTTGGCTGGTTGTAAGTAGCTTCAGCTTGATTCCTTTGAAACGGCATCATCTCGTTCTCAAGGTGTCTATGACAACCCTGACCTTGGAGGCGATCGTTTTGGCCAAAGGAACTAGATGGCATTTGCTTTAGTGAACTTGGGCTTGCGAATGTCGACTGCTGAAAATGACCCATTGATCCAGGTCTTGGGATGCGAGGTTGAGATAGTCGTGGGACGAATGAAGACATTAATGGCCGAGGGGCTGCAGCTCTTGGAGGTTGATGCGCTTGTGGAAATAAAGGCGGAAACGTGGGCCGTACAACATGAGACGGTTGCCTGGTGGACTGGGATAACAAAGAACTGAACAGTTCTGGTGAAGGGGGTGGAGGGGGTCCTCGCGATGGCAGTGTAGCAGGTACCGATGCGGATGCAGACGGACCCTGAGAAACCGATCTTTCAAGAGATGATGGCTGTGGAGTAGGTGTTACAGTTGGTGGACGTGACTGAGACTGATTTTCAACAAGGCCACTGTGCTGCTGAGGCATGATGTCTTCACCAAAGGAGAGATTTTTGGCCAGTGATAACGCACCTGTCTTCTCTTCCTTTGTTCGGGTTCCTGGAAAAGAACCTTGATGGTCAAGCTCATCCCTCCTAGCAAATCCATCACAAGAATCTTCTTTCACATCTAAAACTTCGTCCCCCTTTTCAGCATTTTCTCTGATGACATTTTCACGCACTTCTTCATCGACACATGGATCTTTTTTAGAGCCTAAAACAGTGTCTTCTTTTATATTTTCTCCACTGGCACTTTCTTCAGATTCGTATCCTGGCACCAGTGCTTGTAGTTCTGGCATTCCGCTATCTTCTAAGTTATCATCTTTGTTCTTAGCTTCCTTTGTGCCCTCAGCAATTCTCCACATAGGAGGCATCTTCATAATAAGGCTGATCTTCCCTGATTGCTCCAGTTCATTGATGCATTTGATCAAGCTTGCTTGAGTAGTGCCATGGGGTACACTGTGCAAAATATCACTTAGTGTACATGCATGTGGTGTACTCTTCAGAGTGAAAAGAATTTGGTTCTGGAGGGGATTATTCAATGAGACTGACCTCTTGTCATCTTCAGCCATTGAATCTAACTGTCGCTTTTCATTGGCCTTCTCTTGCATACCCTGTAACTCATCGTGCAACAAAGAGTCGGCTTTTTCCATGCTGCTTTGTTTCCCTGAAGTCTTTGTCTCTTTCACAAGTTCAGCACCTGAGTAAACACGGTGAAGATGAAACCCTTCAATGTGAATTTCACACCAGGGACTAAACATTTTAAGCTAATCTAATCTAAATTGGAACGAGCATTATTGTAAAAAAAACCCTTATTTCTATCAAAATTAAAATCAAAATATCAATGCCCTACTAACCTCAATGCAATGTCAAAATTACTAACCAAGCAAATTTAAAGTGCAGCTCACCCCAAAATATTTTCTTTTACCAAAAGTTAAATTTCAAGACCAAGAAATTTATACTATGCCTTTTCTTCTCCAGATTTTCACTTTTAATGGGCTGTACAAGTTAGAGGATTAACAAAACTGGCAGTCATTTGGTCCATGGCCGAGCCAGTGAGAGGCATGGGTCTATTAAGCAGATGATGTCACAAACTGCCTTGCATTCATTCCAGTTGTGAAAGGGCTTCAATTGCATTGCAAAGTGACTGGCAGACCCAAAGCTCTCACTAACTTGGCTGTGGGACAAATGACTGCTACTGTAGTTTTGCTCAGTTTTATGGCATAAAAGAAGAATTTTGAGGAGAAAATGAAAAAAAAAATGTATGTTTCATGTTCTTGAAATTTAACTTTTGTGAAAGAAAATATTTGTGGGTTAGGTGCAGAAAGGATTATTATGAGTTGAAGTTAAGAACTTCCAAAGATTTAACAAGGCCCTCTGCCTCTGTGCGCTGTCCAGTTACGGGTGGATAGGTGTAAGAATTGCCCAGTTTGCCTTCCTTCCTCTTTTGATCCCAATTTTCTAATCCGTCATGTTTACACACATTTTTCCAAGGACCTTGCATTATTCATTATGTCCAGAAAAATCAAAATAAATTTAATGCCTCACAGTAAAGCCAGTGCATTTATATTTGATTAGAGGAAGGTTCTTGCAAGGCGTCATAAAGAAATTATTCGATTTAAGCTTAAAGACAATACTTTTTTCCCGAAACTATTTCATCAGAAATACCTTACTAAGCAGTAGACACTGTATTTCACACTTCCTTAGCCCACTGTTAAATATATTGGTATTATCATCAATAAATTGTTCTCTTGTTCGCCGTATAATACTCGGCAAAGCGTCAAAACGGACTTGTTTACAGCTCGAATAAGTTTGTAACTGAAATTCGCTTACCTCACGTGCAGAGCAAAAGCGAAGACACGAACTTAACGATTAAACTAGAAGAACTGACTATCGGCAGTATTTCTTATCAGCAGGTTTCGTGTTACGGTTTTTGTGAGTGTAGCTTTTTTTGTTTTTAGATAAAAGAGAAATCTACTCACGATTTTTATCCAAAGATAGCCTAGAAAAAGATCCCAGAACGCCTGGAAAATTTCCAGCCCTCTGCAAAGCCATGCTTCGCCACAAATGCAAGCAGGAGGAAAACGTATATCGAAACTGAAAGTCGTGTGGGACAAAAAATGATGAATTGCGCGGGGAAAAATTCTAGACACGTGTTTCAGTTTCGCCAAGAAAGGTACATAATCCTTCCACAAAGGGAAACTGCACACTTTCACTTTCTACATTTTCCCCGCTGAAATTACCATTGAATTGATAGAAACATTGGCCCACCTTGTTTCGATTTTGTGTCAATTTCTCCAGCCTCAGCTCCCACTCGGTCGCAATGCAACGCAGTTTTTACTTTGAAGGCATTTGACTCGTTTTGACATTAACTTGCTCACGAGCAAGTTGCTATACACCCTCGTTGACTATAGAGGTATTTGAAATGTCAAGGTAACCTTGATTTTATGCATGGAAAGCAATGCATTTTCCGCTCCGCATAAACATCAACACTTTCGCTTTGCGACTGGGACGCCATATTGATTGCATTGCCCAGAATGCACCACGCTTGCTTCAACCGCAGATCATTTGAGTCCGCAGTACGCGAAAGTAAACATGGCTGTCTCGTCGAGGCTGACCGCGACCGCCAAAATCAATATGACATCAGTTGTTCCTCGTACGATTGACGATTTATGACAGTTGGCATCCCTTGAGTAAGAACTTCTCTGACATCCTTGCTTTGATGTCGAGAAGATAAAAATGGCCGAGGTTCCCGTAAAAGTTGCTGTAAGGGTCAGTACGAGCTCAGCTGTTTTTGCACGGCGCCAGGAAATTCGTACAAGATCACCCTGTCTTTTCAGTTGAATTTTCTCCTTGCATCTCACAGTTCACTTAGCTGTAGAGATCTAAACACTGAAATTTACAAGGAGTAATTCAGCTAGCAGAGTCATAAACAGCTGATGTTTTGAGTGTGACCAATTTACCATTCCAACTTAGTTGATACCAATCGCGTACCCAGAGTCCTCAGGCTCTTTGGTCAGCAGGTTGTCGCCAGGAGAGACTCTGGGATAATGAAAAAAATTCGAATTTTTTGATCGGCTGTTACTTAACAACTTCTAAAGAAACCGTCCCAGATTTTGTGGGAAAATGGTGTCCATCATCCCAGAGTCTCTCCGGGTGCCCACCCGCTGACCAAAGAGCCCGAGGACTCTGGGTACGAGATTGAGTTGATACTTGCTAGCAGTTCCTTCTGAGTCAGTAGAACCGATCTAATGCAAAATGAGCCAGTCAGAAGGGACTTCTAGCTTTGTAAACTTCATCTGAGAAGCAGAACTAATTTTTGCTTGTAAGTTTATATGATCACTCATTTGCATGATAATGTCATTTTACTGCTGACATCAGAATAGCAGAAACATCTGAATAAGAAAGCATTTTGACTTTGTAAAGCAGTCAGGTTTTGGTTGTAAAATGACACTGTCATCCAAATGAGCCATTATCTGCGTACATCAATTAACCACTTTGTGCAGAAATCCAAGGAACCCTTTTAAAATGGGATTTAATCTGACACAGAACTTCCCAAGGAAGCAAGACAATTTGCAGATGTTATGAATATGAGTGAAATGTCCCTTTTTCATCATTCCAGGTCCGCCCATTGGTTGGTCAGGAAAGAGTGCACAATGTCCCTCAGTGTGTTCGCTTTATTCCTGAGAAGCCTCAATTGATTTTAGGAAAGGATAGAGGATTTACCTTTGATTATGTATTTCCTCCAAAAACAACACAGGTATTCTATATATTAAGCATACACCTCCTGATGAAAAAAGTTTGTTATAATTACCGGTACTCATCGGTAGTTAGTCTGTGTGATATCGCAAGTTGTCTAGGCCTGACCTAGACAACTATTACTGCCTGACTCTGCAATGATTTATTTGTAAAATTATATGTTTGACAAATGCCACAAGTTGGTCTGGTCTATCTGGTTGTTAAATGCCATGAGCTAGTCTGTTTTTTTTGTAATTACAGGCAGATGTTTATGACAAGTGTGTGGAGCCTCTCGTTAGGAGTTGCATGGAGGGTTATAATGCCACTGTTTTTGCATATGGCCAAACGGTGAGTACACTTTTATCTGACAGAGAAAATGAACTTTAACACAAACAAAAGTCTACTCAGTTGGCCTATTTTTTATTGACATTTTAGAATAAAATAGAAGTTAATGACGTTTTGCTTTCTGGCTTCCAACCATTGGAACCTTCTACTGCTTGTAACCTACTTAGTTCTAATTAATAAAATATGGGCAGGGAATGGCTGCCTGCAGCACCCCTTGACTTCAGCCCTGTGCTGAAGCCCCATCAGGGAGGGAGCATATTGTTCTCTGCTGGACTGGGTTAACTTTCCCCCAGGGCATTATGCCAGCAGCCATGCCTGCCTTGCAGTACAGGCATGAGGCACCCCCTCGGCACAGTACCATGTGCCGAGGCCCCTCATCCGGTGGTTCATACAGTCGGTGGTTGTATCCAAGCCTTGCCAGTACATTCCCTGCCCCAAAATAATTACGCCCAACTTGTGTTTGTTGTCATTTATTGCACTGTATAACTGTAAGCATTCAGTATATGTGAAGCCTAAGGGAGACTTCTAGTTTTGCTAATGTTGTTACTTAAAAACTCTGACAAGTTCTAAGTGATGATTCATGTAATAATTTTGTAGAGTTCAGGAAAGACGTATACAATTGGTGGGACAGACAGTGCTGGTCTCTTAGAAGAGGACTACGGGATTATTCTGCGAGCTGTTAAACAGCTGTTTCAGATTGTGGAGGTGCATTTTTGGTTGTTTTGCGTGATATTTTGATTATTGTTCTTCCTTACTTTGGTCAGCATTATTTGAAGGGCTTTGTGCAGGGTTAAAACTTGGTAACTGCACGGTCGCCAGTGGCGATCAAGAACTGACCTTGGCCACTTAAAGCTGAATGCTGACTATGATTTGAGAAGAACTAAAAAAAGCAACAATAAAAATGAAATAAAATGTTCTTCCCATGGAGTACCTTTCTTCACTTCACTCACTTCTCCTGTTTATGCATGCAGCCCTTTGTTTGTCGCATGCTATGTCCCCCATACTAACAAAAAAGATCTAATTTCCAGGAAAATAAACACAAAGTGGAATATGTCATCACTGTGTCATACATTGAAATTTACTTGGAGGAGCTGAGGGATTTACTTGATGTTGAGACATCCAGCAGAGACATTCATGTCAGGGAGGATGACAAGGGAAATACTGGTAATTGTGGCACTGATCCTTAAAGATCGTTAATAACTCTCTATTGATCTTATTGGTTAAACTCCCAAAACAAACATTATTTGTATTACATTAACATTGCAACACTGAAGTTAGATTTCAATCAACAGTTCTGTTTTTTTTCTGCTGTCAATTTCTGGCACACAGCTTTTGCCCATATTTTACACTTGTTTGTGCCTCTATTCTATGTATTGAACAAGAATTGAAGGTCTGTGGCATAAAAGACCCATGTGGTATATTTCTTGAAAAAATGAAACTGCATCAAAATGGCTCAGATTTTCTTTATGCCGCCAGCCCTTGCAATTTGTTCCCCTTTCCTTTACTTGACATATTGGCCATATAAGACAAACTGAGCAGTGTATTGCATTGTTCTTCTGTCAGTGATTGTCGGAGCAACCGAACAACCTGTTACTACAGCAGATGAGGTGATGAGCTGTTTGGACTTAGGATCTGCAGGGAGACAAGTTGGCACTACAAACATGAATGAACACTCCAGCAGATCACATACAATCTTTACTCTGTGCATTGGTAGGTGAATGTGATAGTCTTACATTGTTTTTGTGAAAAAACAAACAAACAAACAAGTAAGCAACTGTTCACTGTTGTGTTGGAGTTATCTTATAATAATATGTTCATTTATAATATGATGCTGGCTTGGCATTTTGGATTTGATTCCCTTGAAAACTACAGTAAGTGCATCTCGTAAGAAAAATGCAGAGTAATGTTTAGTGGCTGATTTGAAAGCCTCGTGCAAAAATTTGGGCATTTATGGCTGTTTTTCAAAAAAAGGAAGGAAATATCACGTGAGGTTAAATTTGTCATAAGGTGGTCTACATGTTTGCTCTAAGCTCATTAATCATCATAATGTGCTGCTGATGATTTATTTCATTGAACAGAACAGAAACCACTGATTGAAGAAGAAGGACTTGACGGTGACAGAAAAGGCAAGTTGGTGCCAGGGATTGGTAATTTAGCTCTATCTTGTCTTGGTGTAGAAAATGGAAAATTCAAGCATTTGCAAGATATGAGACCTGGGAACTCCGAGCTCAGGTTTTTTTTTAAAGCTTGGTACAGAAATTTACACTCCAAGGTCAACAGTCTTGTGGAAAATGTTGACTGCTGCAATTTGATTAGGACTTTGTGGGACCCTCATATTTTGAAAGACCTTCTGCCTCCTCATTGTCTTCTTGATAGTGTGTTTAAACTGTAAGCAATCTCTAGATGCGATCGCCAGATTCTTCGATCCTGCTTCAGAATGCAGCACCTCTGTTTTAACCACAAAATCCGGAAATGGTCAGGGAACATCCGTTGCTGGTTTTATTTTGTTGTTGTTGTTTTTTTAGAGTATGCAGATTACAAGTATGCCAAATTTCACTTTGTTGATCTTGCCGGCTCGGAACGAGCCCACAGGACAGGGAACGTGGGAGAGAGATTTAAAGAGTCTGTCTTCATCAACAGTGGCTTGTTAGCATTAGGAAATGTCATCAGCGCTCTTTCAGATGCTAAAAAGAAGGTGATAAGTTAAAAGTTCCACGCTCTGGTACATTCATGATCTTGTCCTGATTTAATCTCCTTTAGAGCGGTTTTCAGCAAAGTAATTACGGAGATAATCTATATTCTGAATACCCTTCTACAACACGGGTTTTTAGAAACCGCTCATGTGTTAACGCAGTTACCCAGCGATGCGCCACAAGGTGGATCCTTCCGGGGAACACGCACCGGGGAGATTAGTTACAAGGACAAACTGATAGCCTTAGACTTACCCCCACTAGTATATGATCGTGAACTTAGAGATTTAGTATTCTTTTACAAGTGCTTGTACAGCATTACTAACCTTAATGTTCTAAATTCAGTGTCGTTTGTTTTCCATTGTCGCAGTAGACTTACTGAAGTTACTTACTCTTCATGCTTTCATGCCTTGTACTTTAATCGCATAGTTAAATTGTGGAATGACCTCTGTACTTTAGCGTTGCCCGCGAGTGTTACCAGTCCACTGCACATTCAAAATTTAGTAAAGCAAGTTATGGCTGTTCTCCTAAAATCAACCTTTGTCGTTGATAGGCCATGCACGTTGTCACTTGTAAGATCATGTCCGTGTCACAGATAATTCTCTTATTCTATCTTGCTTAAGGTAGTTCTCGTTCGATATTTAGTCTAGTTTTTTTCCCCTCTAATTTATTTTCTTTTAATTTTTACTGACTTAACTACCATGCGGTGCGGTCTCGCATGGTCCTCGTGTCCCGTTCGCAACAGCCCCATCCCGGGTTAACTCTCTTTTCTGTTTCTTTCATCTATTAACATGTTATGTTGATATTAATAGTACCCAGTATAGTTGTTAAAAAAAAAAAATGAAATGCGCGATTCAGACAACCACAAAGCGAAGTACATGTAGAGTGACTAATTAACAATTAGCCCCTTTAGCCCTTGAGGACGAAGGGTCCAATTGTTTTAGTATCACCCAACTAGTCGGACAGAAAAGGCAATAATAAAGTTAGCAAATGCAAGTTGAAGAAATATTTATTTGGGAATAAAACGAAAGAAAGCGTCACGCTTTTCGCCACTCGAGAACGATTACTAATAGTCCTCTAGTAGTGTAGCCAATGAAAATGCAGGATTTGCATTAGTCCACTAGTTGGGTGATACTAAGTCGTAATTGGTTTTAGTTTTGCATCTGATTGGTTGCAAAGTTTGCGCAAGTTTTTTTTATCGAATCCCGGAACAAACGAAAGCCCAAAACAAAGCAGTTGCATGATTACTTTCGACATTCAATTGAAAACTGCTGTAATTGTGTAATTAATGCAATATTTTTTAGGTGGTTCATGTTCCCTACAGAGACAGCAAAGTGACCCGGCTTTTACGAGACTCCCTGGGTGGCAATGCGAGAACGCTCATGATAACTTGTTTAAGTCCGTGTGCTGCTGACTTTGCCGAGAATTTAAACTCCTTGAAGTATGCTACAAGGGTAAGTCTGAAAGCATATATTTGGCGCATAAGGTCAGTGATTGTATTTTTGTTGCAAGGATCTAAATTGCATTAAAAATCTGAAGGGTGTTTTCTGGTAAATTTTTAGGGCACACAAGAAAAACAACTGTGCTATCTGTGAATTCCATCTAACCTCAGAAGGGATGCAGAGCACACAGACCTACATCTTTAGACTACGAGCAGTCCCTCTTTCGCCACTTAGCTCGCCTCACGCTCGACGAACTAAGCGGTGAAAGAGGGACTGCTCGTAGTGTACTAACATCTGTGGACGACGAGCGCGCGGGAGGAGACGCCGCGCACTCCCTCCGCGCATAGCGTGTCCTCGCGGGAGGAGGGTTTTCCACGCGTGTTTTCCTAGCTTCACTGTACCGAAGTAAAATATTGGATTATTCGCCTGTAGTCTAGTAAAGTAAGATATTATGTAAGGACTGTGCTCCGCTTGGCAGCAAATGTATAAAAATTATTTATTTTTTTCTTTTTTAGGCCCGAAACATCCGAAATAAACCAGTTGTGAATCGAGATCCACAGAATGCAAAACTCGCGGAGATGCAGAACGAGATACAGGTGATTTATTTGACGGTGGTTGTTGTGGTACGTTAGCACACTTACGGCAGTTGGTACTTGGAAAAGCAGGAAAAACTTGAGATCACTGGTGCGAAATGCAAGCTATTGAATATAATTACGGTGACAATGGATCAAGACCTTTGCATATTTCAGTCAGGCTATTCTTGTAAGTGGTGGCATTTATGCAACGAAATCAACGAGATCTGCGTCAAAACAAGCTTGTCCCATGCCATAACTAACAAAGTCTGAGGTATTGTTGAGGGTAAATCTTTTGAATGAAAGCTATGCGAGGGCCTGGCTTGCGGTTTACGAAGTTTGAGTACCTTTTTACCGAAGCAAGTGTCCTCTGTCTTCATAGGCCCTTCGTGAAGAGCTTCAAAGACGGCGCGGTTCGTCTGTAGGATCTGCGGGGACCGTGGAAGATGCTGAGCGAATCAAATCTTTGGAGGATGAATTGGAAAGGTGAGTTAATTTGAGTTACGCTTTGCAAACTAATTAATTAATGAAAAGATGAATTCATCACTAGTGACTCGGGCATACTCGGAAAAAAGTCCGAGTGCTCCTGACAGGAGCCGAACCTACGATGACCTTCCGATTACGAGTTCGGATGCTCTACCGCTGAGCTACGGGAGACTCGAGGGTGCTGGAATTATTGTATCGATCAGGGCCCAGTTGTTCCAAAGGTGGATAGCGCTCTCTACTGGATAAATCACTATCCACTAGATAACTCAATTGGATTTGGTAGCATTTATCCGCTGGATAGCGTTATCCACCTTTCGAACAACTGAGGCCAGGCCTCGGTTTTCACAGGGGGGATAACGCTATCCGCCGGATAAATCACTTTATTATATAAAATTGAGTGAGTGGTATACCGAGTGGTAGCAAATCGATAAAAACGCTATCCACACATGGGTGATATCATTGATATCCACGCATGTGTGATATCATTTTTATTTCAAAAACCTTAATTTTTGAAATAAAGAATACATGTAAAGCATCTTTTGTTGTATTGTGAGGATTTTATTTAATAAAAAGAATATTACATGGTCGCTTGGAGATACGAAATTTCTCTTCTCATGGTGAAAAATATTTCACGAGTGAGCGCAGCGAACGAGTGAAATATTATTCAACACTCGAAGAGAAATTTCGTATCTCCGCGCGGCCACGTAATATCCTCTATATCTTTTTCATAATAATGTATATATTTTACAATATTTTTTCTTCACTAATTTTTTTATTGCGCATTTGATTATATTTATGTAGATACTTGCGCGTTATAACTTTTAAGTATTACGTAAGTATTATCCAGCGGATAAGCGCTAGCGCAGAACACCAGTTTAGGTTGCGTTCGATTGGTCTTCTTCCGGAATAAGAATTTTCTTCTAAAAAATTGCCCCTAAGTGAATTTTGATCTTATCGGAATGCAAAGGAGGTTTTCAGCATTGTTTCCCGACAAATTGTTATGTAAAAATCTTCTTAATGTACCTCCAAAGAAGAATCCAGAGGTTATTCCGTTTATTTTTATCCCAGAATAGGCTTAATCGAACGCGCTTTAGTTATCCAGTGGATAGCGCTATCCACCCTTCAAACAACTTTAGCCAGGTTTCCCGCTCCGTACTCCTCCTGAGATGATGAATGTCGATAATTCCTCAGGTCTCGTGGTTCATGCGATACATACAAACAGCTTCTCTCCGATGCTATGAACCAGTTGAGAGCATTGAACAAGGCAGGCGTGATGTCCACTAACCAGGGGAACCAGTTTGACCGGTTGGCTAAAGCTGTAGAACAGGTCAAGTCGAGACCAATATGGACTCCAAACACTACACGGCAGCAACAAGCCGAATTAATAGAGCAACTAAGAAAAGAGCTTAACAAGGTGTTAATGTCGCATCTTTATTTTTCTGACTTTTTACCAAGAGACGATAATGAGACAGAGAGGGAGTCTTATGGCGTTTTCTGGAATATGTGAATTTCACTAAAGTTATTTATGGACACCTGTTTTCCAGAGAAGTCCGCAAACCTAAATTCTGACTTAATTAAAATTGGAAAATCGTTAAACGGTGCAGATTTATGCTTATTGCAGGACAAAATGTGGCATATGATCCAAAACATCCCACATTAAAGGCACTAGAGCCATAAATCGGTGTTCGCGGACGTCTCGGGAAACAGGCTTCCGTCACTAAAAATATCTTTACTGAAATTCACATATCCCAAAGGCTAGACTGGGTGTTTCCCTCCCTGTCCCATTATCGTCTCTTTTTTTTACTTATTTGCGTTTTCTGTAGCCAGGAGTCTGCCGGAGGTATCTTGACTGGATGATTTCTTGTTTTGTCTTGCGTATTGTTTAACCAGTGGCCTGTTTGACAAGCCAAAATACTTGGATCAGATTTTGACAAGAAAAATGTCCACACAATACTGATAGACAGTCTTTTCGTGTTTCAGTATAAAGAAGATTTGTCCAGCGATGAAGAAATATTCGCGGACAAAACTAAAGAAATTGAATCACTCAAGGGTCGTCTTCGCGAACTGCAGGAAGAGAAAGCTTCCTTGAATGACCAGCTAAAGGATACTTTGAACCGGTTAAAGAAACATGAAGATCAACTGTTTCGACAGCAGCTTCAACTCAATCACTTCCTCCTTAACCAGGGAAGAGGTGCGATTACTTACTTAAGTCTGATGACAAATTGACAGCCCGGGGCCAAACCAAGATGAGAGGTCAAAGTCTCTGATTCGTTTTGCCTGAAACTCTCTCGCGCGTTCTCGAGGGACTTTCACGCGGGGACTTTCGCTTCATAGCTTTCTTTTGGCGAGAGTTTTGCGGCTAGCATTGCGTTTGCCAAAAGATGTGTGGCAGCCTCCGCAAATGCACGCAAAACGTACGCTAAGCTGCCTGAAGGGACTTGTGAAGTTTAACCGTGCGTGGCCCAAAATCTGAGAGGTCAACTAACATTTTGTTTACTTTTCGATCTCGTCCACTTTTATTCCGGGCTTATGCTCCAACAGCTGTTCAAAATCTCTCTTCAACACTTTAAGTTTTAATCGTGGCAAATTGTTGGGGCATTACGTTTTCTTCCCCGCAGAAGACACCATGGTTCTCCCCAGTCCTCGTCTTCAAACTGCACCAATAGTGGAGGGTCCTGGGTCCGAGAACAACCGTGAAGTACACAGCAGTCCGCCCTCGGTGAGTTAAAGGACAAACAAAAATCGTTTGTGGTTATTTTGCAATTGAAATGCATTCAGAGTTGCAAGATACAGTAAAGTTCATTAGGTTAATTGATGTTAAATGAAATGACATCGGTAATAAGTAAATAAATGCCGTTCTCCCAACCAGTCCTTTACAACCTCTAATTTCATTAGGCGGGGTTAGAAAGCAGATCTGATGTCACCAGCGCTCGGACCTATTGGGTGTATTTTTTTTGTTAATTTGGTGTCATTGTTTTCGGGTCCAATCCCGAGAGAGGAGAGTTTATGGGCCACGCGGTGACATCTCCCAACGCCGGGTAGTGGAAGGTTTCTGTGCCTTAGATGGCCAGCTTGTGTTGACTATGGCCTGCCTTTGTAGCCTTCGTTTTTGCCTTTTTATGTTGTACGCCTCTCATGCAGCTTAGTACTTTGCGGCGAAGCATAAAGGCAGCATATTAGTAAAATCGTTATTTTGGATTTGCGTGATTTTCCTTGACTGTGTTCTTTTCAGTTTGCTACGGACCGATTAATACAAAACTTTCGAGCCCGCAGTCAGTTACTGGTCAGCCAACACGAAGATGCGGATGAAGTGGTGTGTACTTTGTCCGATACGAGCGAGAGTGAAGACGAGGCAGACGAGGCACAGTCGAGGTACAAGGGCAATGAAATTCGCCTTGACGAGTGTTATTAATTTTTTGGCTTGTCTCAGGCCGGGCTTGACTAGTATCAGCGATAAAACTGGAAGATGTCTCTCGAAGAACTCAGCCATTGCATTAAAAGAATACTATATGTTGTTAATTTTGCATATGTTAAATGTTTCATGCAGGCAACTTGGTAAGACATGGAATCTCAAGAGAGATGGTTCAAGAATACCTGAGGTTCCTGCACTGGGAGGATTAGTGAAGAGTTCTAAACGCTTCCGGGCAAAGGTTTGGAATCTGGACGTTTTCTATCCTAGCAGACTTATCTGTAGGCAGCGAGGTCATGTATAAATGAACGGCTTACTATACGTTTCGTTCTAACCTTTTCGGCTTTAGTTAAATCTGAAATCCCGTAACTTTGCTGCCCAGTTTTCCGGTTTGCCTGAGCTCTATTTTCTGAGCTAGCCAGTACTCTATTTAACTTTAATTTACTCCGTGTTTTTTTTTTGTTGAGGTGCAATGGGTACTAATAAAGGTTGTTGTTGCTGTTATTGTTGTTGGCTACAAAAAGATCATGGGCGTTTAGTTTGGAATGTTTCCTCTAAAGGAACTCGCCGACTCGAAGGACAAAGGATCAGAACCCGAAAGATTTGACCCCAGCGACCGTGAAGTGGAGGCATTACGATCCAGCACCCAGGTCATAGGAAAAGAAGTCAAACAAGCAGAGCTGAGACTTCACTCTGCTCAACAGAAACTCAGAGACCTTAACATCAATATTAGGTAATGTATATGAACATGGCACCGTTGTCTACAAGTGCACGGTGTACTTCGGATGGAACCCTTGCTACAATTTTGGGCTACGTTTTGCCCGCCTAAGGAAACGTTTACCTGCTGTTGGCTTTTGTATCAATATCCCCGCGAAAGTCCTTGAAGTTCAAAATAAAGATTCAAGATCGTGGAGCAGTTTTCAGTTAAGTGTCGACAGTGATTACGCGATTGTTTTGGTTAATTTTGGCTTGCTCTACGCGATTGGATTAAAAAAAAAAAACTTGCGCGAACTTTTTCGTTATCTTCAAATCATGTGGATTACTTTGAGCCCGTGATAGACCAATTCTTGAGTCAAAAACTGAACGTATAAACTTGAGTAGCCGTCATCACTGCTAGAAGTGTCTTGAAAACGCCGGTAAGCAGTCCCCACTAGCTGTCAATCAGTAGATATCACGGTAGTAAAATTGCACGGAATTTTTTCTTTTGATAGGTTTACTGTGTGTCAGTTTTCCTTTTGTATATTTGTGTTCGATTTTAGGCAGAAGGAGGAGCTTATCAAGGAATTAGTTAAGAGCGACAAGGAAGCGAAGGACACCAAAAAACAGTACTCCGAGAAGATCAAATCCATGAAGCAAGAATTGGACAAAGCAAAGAGAGATCTTGAAGAGAGTAAGAAAGCTTTAGAGGACTACGAATCTAAAGCCAACTACGAGATTACCGAGAAACACAAGGTCGAGACTGAATACAAGAAAAAGCTACAGACAGTCGAGGCCAAACTACAGGCATTGAAAAGAAAACAGAAGGTGAAGAAGAAAATATTGATAATCGTTCTCTGAATGTTTTGCTGTAGCTAAGAGCAGTTTTCAGTCGGGAGTGTTGAAACCTTTTTTTGGTATTTACTTTGGAATAAACAGTCATCTTCGATTAAAGTGGTTTTCATTTGACTGACAAAAAAAAACAAAAAACAAAACAAAACTAGAATATTTCCTCCAGCCAATCACAACAGACGCGGACTTTCAAATGGGCCAATCACAACTCGAAGCAAATATCTGTAGCCGCTGCAAAGCGCGGGAACACGCATATGCCTGAGCAGGTCACTGTCTGTTTTTGATTGGTTAAGAAAGTGGCACTGGATTTTTTGGCCAATCAACAAGCGGAGCGATGCAAAGGAACTTTTCACACAACTGAAATGATCACAGCTTACTGCTTTCTATTCACATCCCAGGACAATGAAAAAATAAGCGCACTGCACGAAGAGAGGGAAAAGAAAGTACAAGAGCTCGAGGTGCATATCGACAGAATGAGAAATCAGCAAGACCAGCTTCAGAAAAAGCTCAAGGAAGATGCCGACAGGAAGAGCAAAATGGAAAGAGAAATGCAAAAGCAGCAACAGAAGATCAAAGAACTGGAAGATCAGATGAACCAGCAACAGAAAGTTCTTAAGAGAAAAACGGAGGAGGTCGCGGCTGCGCAAAGACGGCTCAGGAATGCAAACAAGCAAGGATCTGAAGAGAGAGAAAGGTAGTTATACTTCGAGCTTTGGTGCTTTCATTTACACGCCTTTATCAAGAGAAGGTTTTGAACGAAGTACAAATGTTTCATAGGAACAAATGTTTTCGACAGCCGGCTAATGTGAGTCGCATAGTTTTTGGCAAATTTCTTCCCCATTCGGGGATAGTAAAATCTGTTACAGCGAGAAATATTCGGAAAATGACTTTCTATTTGAATATAAGAGACGTTCTTGTTTGCATCATGCATTTTTCGTCAGTGATGAGCAAGCAAAGTTAGAGCAGCGACGTCAGTGGTTGGACAGTGAAGTGGAGAAAGTTTTGAAAAGAAAAGAAGCCATGGAAGCCTTGGAAGAAGAGTTGAAGAAAAGAGAGACGATAATACTGAATAAGGAAACCATGCTGGCAGAAAAGAGCGAACTGGAAATGAAGAAGCTTCGCTCCAGTCAAGTACTTTCAAAGGTCAGTTCGCCGTTATCGTAATATGAACGTATAAGGCGTTCAGTGCGTGAAGCTTTGAGTAAGTTCGAGGAACGAGTTAGGAAGGTAGATAGATAAGTAGGTAGGCAGGGAGGCAGAAAGGAAGGAAGGTAGGTAGGCTAGATCAAGGAAACGAACGCATTAATGGACCCCTTCATACACGAACTGGTGATCCAAAGTGGTTCTCCATAACATGAAGCTGTAGGAAGATTTATTTTCACATGTAGGCATAGCCAAGCCCGTTAACTGTGATGTCTACTTCACTTTCTACACTCTTCTTTTGATGTGATGGTATGTTCTTCGCTATGTATGTATGTATCATTTATTTTTTAGGATATCCTTCGCCTATCCAACCAACTTGGAGACGTGGATAAACAGATTAAGCAAAAAGGGAAAAACATCGATGGTGATTATTCTCATTCCTTGTTGGTAAAATAACCAGATTGAATCTTAATAGTTAGTTTAAATTTAACGTCTGTTGTGTAGCGAGTTTTCATTTATTCTCGCCTTCCAATGTGTAATTACTTAATCCAAGTTTGTTTAACGCTTTAATGCAAAGATGGAAATTCTGTTGCAGAAACAGACGGATTGAATCAAAGTAAGATTGCAGAGAACATGCACACGCTACAAAGAACCAAAGATGAGCTCTCAAAGCAACGAGAACTCTTGGAACAGAAGCTTCACGAAGGTTCCTTGTTAGATCCCAAGGACGAGAGAAGGTATCCCCTTCCCCAAAAATAATGATAATGTTTCGAACTGTTTAGGGGGTTCGGACTTTGCGTCGTCAAATCACTGAAATGATTTGAAACGTAGCGGGTTAGAAATAGAATTAGATGGAATTGACAACAACGAAAAAACTTACCCCTTAGTTCCGATTCTGCTACGGACGTTGTGTGTAAAATGGAAATTAAGGTGGTATTTAAATGAAAAGTGACTGTGAATATTAATGTTAGACACCTAGCCTGGTCCCGCAGAGCTGTCTATTTACAATGCTTCGTTAACAGTTTTGTAAGCGCTCCTTGAAAACAAAACAATGGAAAAGAGAAAACACTTAAAAAATGACTGCGGAAAAGACAACGTGATCTGATTTAACAGATAATGATGTTGATAATGATAATAATAACAAAAATGATGACTTACCTCATAAGACATGGACATAAGAACAGAGTAGTGAAGATTTTCAAACTATATTCCAATACTAGATGTTGAATAGTTTTTCGAGAGAATTTATTTGCATAATAAGATATACGCTATAGACGTAAGAGTGTTTCTGTAGTTGGTAGCCTTGATTTTCCGTTGATAAGTGTCCTTTCTGTAGGCTTATTGAACTCGATGAAGGTATCGAAGCACTGGAAGCTGCCATTGAATTTAACAACGATGGCATTGTGGACAAACAGAAGGAACTGGACAGCGGACAACTTCTAACGGATAAAGACCGCGAGGGACTGATGAGCAAATTGAGTAGCCTCGCTCCTGGGGAAGCCGCGGCTCTCCTGTCAAAGTATTTCGAGAAGGTTGTTGAGCTACGAGGCAATGAGAGGAAACTCAAACTGAAATGCAGCGATCAAGAGGTGAGTTAGTTACCTCTTTCTCCAAGTGACTGGAATTACGTTCGACCAAGCTTCGTTGAGAGATGGGTATTAAGAAATGGCCGACAATTTCTCGCTGTTTAGGTCCGTATCAACGAGCAAGAGCGTATCATCGGAGAGCTGGGGCGAGGATTACAACAATCTGAAATGAGAGGGGACCGGAGACTGGTTGAACATCAAAAGAAATATGAACAAAGGATTCAGTTCTTAATGAACAAACTTCGCGATGCCGAGGCTAACGAGGCGCCAGCGGATGAAAGAATAAGGTCAATAAAAATACCCACTCGTTAATTTTCCTTTTCTTAACATACAAAATGCCGGAATACATGCAATTTTGAGATATAGCCAAAGGATGAGTGCTCTTTTACAGTGATGGTAATTATCTTCTTTGCAGCTTAATGTTCTTAAGATAAATATTCTTTAGCCATCTTTTTTGGGGAATAGTGGATTTACAGCTAATAAAACTCGTGAGAGAATCAGTCACAATTTTTGTTCGCTCTCGTTTCTTGCTTTCACAGTGAACTCGAAAGCAAGGCTCTGATGCTTGAAAAAGATCTTTACTATTACAAGAAGACGAGTCGAGATCTTAAGAAAAAATTGCGCGAGAAAATGGCTTCAGGAATGGGGGCCAGCGTTGAGTCCGATGTTGTTGTGGCCAGCGGAGAATTTGAGCCTCAGTACAGGAGTAGTGATTCACACACCAAGCAGTTGGCAGCTGAGGTTTCCCGGATGAAGGTAGACTGATAAATTCCTCGAGGGTAAACTTTGCCAACATTGTTAATCTACGTTTTGAGTCTGGAGAGGTTTTATGAAATGTAGATGTTGTAATTTCGCTAACAGTTTCGTGCCGAAGTGGTGAACATCATTACAAATGTTATTCCTCAGCATTCTCTCGCGGAGAAAGGACTGGGAGCTCCATCCCAGGCCTCCACGCCTGTCACAGTGTCCCGAAAAGACTTGCGGCAATTGAGGTACAGTTTAATAGACTTGTTTCACAGTCATGCGTAGAAGTCACGAAATTGGCATGATGGAAACTTGTCTTGGCGGGCCAATGCATTTGTAAACACGGCGGATAGTATTGAAGAAGAGAGTTCTTGTCAGTTAATTGTTGTAATGATCGCTCCGCCAATACTATATGGTCCGCCATGTTTACAATTGCACTGGCCTAACAAGACTCGCTTCTTTGCAATATCGGGAGTTCTGCGTATGATTGTGAAACAGGTCTATGCTCAGATCGATGAAGTGAAGGCAGTAGTGTCTCTTTTGGTTTAGTGGTGTTGTGAGCTAGAGCTGGGGTATTTTACGCATCCACGACCAGGCATTTTGTTTGTCTTTGTCAAATCCGGCAAAATGTTCTTTTAATAAGCGATTCCCGCTTATGGAGAGGAGGTGTCTTGCAAATGAGGGAACTACTAAAACCACATCAAACGCAATTTTGTGGGAATAGGTGTGTCCCGGGTAATCTTGCCTTTGTCGTTCTTCTCTAATTTCTCTCTGCAGTTCGCGCGAGGTGTCTCTTCGTAGATCCCAGCCCTCGGTGGCGAGCACGGTTCCCCAAACACCAGACCCCTTAGACGAACACAACTTGGCCGAGGAGTCTGTTGACGACTTTGTACAAGGCAAGTGTGATTTGATCTTAGTATTAGAGCAGTTATGCGCATGTCAGTTGTTGAGGCTTCCGGCATTAGGTATCATTTTTAGCTTACCTTGTATTTTCCCCACAGATTCAATTGAGCAGAAGACGAAGAATCCGTGGGCATAGGAAAGTCAAGCGTCGAAAACATCTTATATACGAGAGTTAATGTTTTCCGTAAGTTCAGCGACGGTCATTAAAATCGCTCGCATTCGAGGCTGTGAGCTCCCGGTCGCTCTCGTTCGTTTGCATCTACATTTTCACAAGTGGATTGTAAGAAAGAAAGACTCAGAACTGGTTAAATATGTTTTATCGTACGTAACGTTCATTGTTTCTGGAGGACCACGAGGGCAAATCAACGCAGGACAGAATTAAAGGCTGGTAAAAATTAGTCACAATTTTTAGTTCCTTTTACTTTTCTTAATTTTGTGCATGAGAAACCCAGACGTGTGTACATTAGGAAAACACTTTAAACTAGATAGATATCACAAACTGTAGATATTGCAAAGGTTGAAAACGTAACATGAATGTGATTGTTGACAGTTTGGTGACTTTTGATGGCTGCGTACATGTACGATTTTGAATGGTTGACAAACAATGTTCGACAGATAATAAAAAATAGTCATTCACCTATTTGTTAGTCTTTGGTATCCACTTAAAAAGACACGTCCGAACACTCTGCAGTGGTCACACTTGATGGTTTGGGCTGTGTGTTTTCGTCTGGAGACTCTGTACTAACGCCTTTTGGATGAAACATTTCTACCATGTCAGTGGCATGGCTTGTGGCTTCTAACGTATGAACTCTTCGCATACGCAACATTTGTTCCTCGCAGACTTCTGCATCTAAAAAATCCCCACCGAGTTCAAAACTCAAATTATAAAAGCTTGCTCTTGAACGAAACGAAACTTCGCTTGTTGCACTCGCTTGAGCCTGATGTGGCCGCATGCTCTTGTGTTGTTTATACAGCTGCATCCACTTTATGCGTATGTCGTTCTCCTCCCCCTTCCGCACGCTGAAGATCATTCGCTTCATGAACTTGCCTAGAGGGCCCAAGCGCTTCCCAAACTTAATCAGAAGAAATATGATCAACATTTCTGATAGAAGTGCCATAAAACTGAAGGCAATCACACCAACTATAAGCAGAAATAATCCAACAAACTTATCGTAATCAAGCTTATCGACAGGCACAGTTTTACAAACATTTTTGTCGAACCAGTAGTCTACGATGTTGTCTATGGTGCCGTTTTCTTGGTTTTTCAACACTGACAGTGTGGCTTCTCGTGTCCACGGGGAACCCTTGGGGAACGTAAACCCGTAGCCGTATATGTAAAAGTCTGCTCCTGCCAGGCTGTAGCGACACTGCGGGTCTTGGTTGCCAGCCTGTTTCAAAGAGAGAGAGTCACCGACGACTCCATGGAGTTTGCTAGAAAAAGGTGAAAAGCAGTATTGTTAAATTTCTGATTTGATCAAGCCGACCATGTATCCTTTCTGCACGGTATATTTCTGTTCCAAACGCAATCGGCAGTCATGCATGGAATTGTGTGGAAAGTGATGGCGACAGAAGGTCAGCCGAAGAGTTTGTGTTTACAACAACAATCTAGAATTTCGCGCTAGCTCTTTTGACTACAGAATCTGCTTACTTGGCCATAAGTTGATTAATTCCATCTTCAAAATTATCCACCAAATGGACCTTTAAGTTGACATGGTAGATTTTCCTAAATTCGTCTTCCACATGATTTTTGAAGTAAGCTTCTTCGTTACTGCCTCGTGTTATACCAAGTTTGAAACCAGTCGGCGGGTAGAGTGACTTCTCGGTCAGCTGCAGAGGATAGAGGACATTGTAAGATAAATAGTTAGACACAGCCCGTACCGCGGTTAAAATGTAAATTAGCGTAAAAGTGCTGCAGGTGATGACCAACCCCTAGGGTATCTCATATTTTCTTTATTCCTGTCTACCGGCAATATTTAGAACAGTTGCCAAGTGAAAGTAATTCCGCAATTACTTGGTTTGACCTATGATTGGATAATACAAACAACTCCCGCGAACTTTTCAACCAATCAGATGCAAAACTAAAACCCTTGGGGGCTTCGTCAATCTCGTTTTCCCGCGCTTGACGCGGGCTGCATTTACTTGCTTTGCGTTGTGATTGGCTGGTAAAACCAAGCCGTGAATTACTTCGATCTGTGGGGAGCTGAGGGGTGTATTTCCTTCAGGCCCCAGTTGTTCAAAAGGTGGATAACGCTATCCATCGGATAAACCACTGTCCAGCGGATAAGAGCTAGTAAAACCAATTGCGTTATCCAGTGGATAGCGCTATCCACCCTTCGAACAACTGGGGCCTGAACGTGATTAGCTCTCCAATTATACTTTCGTTTTGGTTTTACGACACTCACTTCTAAACCGCTCTGTTTATTTACCTTTTCATCACGAATACCACTGATTGGAAGTACGGGGGATTCCTGAACCAAGAAGGCCATCAGATTTGCACAGTACGTGTTTACAATGACCAGAGCGAAGAACGCGTACACGGCTGACACAAGGCGGGCGCTGTTGCTCCGTGGAGTTTTCTCTGCACCGATGTCCTTGCTGAAGGCAACGCCCCACACGTAGCTCATGGAGTCTGTAACAAAAGTGATGAATTACGTCAATCGAAGTGTACTTTGCTAAATATTTGGGCCAAGCAATTAACAAGCGGTGCGCATTAGCACTGGGCCAGTTAACCAGGTTGGTGGACAGTCTTTAGTCGTTTGTGGTCACAATTAGTATAGTCACATTACAGTGGCGTTGCAACAGGTAAGCTTGCCCGCAAATTGTCCGACAATAGAAGAAACACGGGTTTGTGGTGTCCCAAAACACGTCAATTCCTCGGTCGATAATTATTCGATTGTCGACTTTATGCAAAGTGGACACTAACTGAACCGACAAACAGTCAACACTCACTCAAAAGTCAGGTGAGAGGAGTTGGTCAACACCTCGACCCTCACACGGTCGGAGGTTTCTGTCGTTCATCATTCACCTCAGAAGCACTGAGTATTTCGACGGATATTTGGACGCAGTGGCCCCTTGCAAGTGCATATGACCGTTCTGTGATTTTTCTTCATTTTGTTGTAACTACCGGAAAAGCTCGAACGCGGATATCAAAATAGCAGGTGCTCTCGAGAAGTGTATGATGTTCACTTACCTAACAGTGTGAAGGCATCCTCGTCACTGTCTTTGAGAATGTGGTAATATCCCTTAGGACTCTTCCTATCCAGCCACCACACCACAAACAATACCACGTTACAAGTCACCAAAATGGCAATCCAGAGATACACGTGGAAAGGTTTATGCCACGAAAACCAGTCACTGACTGAGGCAGAAGGGGAGAAAATGTGGTAAGCGTTTCCATGGTAATAGTGTATTTTTCTGTTGTGTGCATATTGATCTATTCTGTGAGTTGAAGCGAGTCTGATACTAATTTGATACTAATTTTATCGTTTTTCTAAGGTAAATGATACAGACTGACCCAGTTGTATTTACATATTAAACTAGTTTTGAGTTCATTACACAGAAAGAGAATCTTCGATGGTTTACGTTTAGATCGAAGACTCACGCCCGACGCAAGATTAGGCTGGCGTTCTCCCTCGTCGACCACAAAAACCATCAAGACCACTGTAGCCTCGCTTTGATCCAGAGGCCAGGTCACTATGCACACAGCTTTATTTAACAAATGAAGAAGCCTAAGCCGTGTATTACACTGTGATAAAACACGATGGGCATTTGAGAACACGAGGGAAATGTAGACAACACGAGCCGCAGGCGAGTGCTGTCTACATTTCTCGAGTGTTCTCAAATGCCCTTAGGCTTCTTCATTTGCTTTGATGATATAGAGGTAATGTGGCGAAAAACAATAAAACACGCTTTTTCTATGTTTTATACTCTGATAAAACATGGGTTTTTGACCAATCAGAGCGCGCGTAAGATCCTATCTATATTATAAAAAGATATAATTAATCCGAGAATAATGAACGCCATGATAAACTTACCTACTTTCGAGTGCGAGTACTCTTTTTTAACTAAAATGTTTAATGACGATGGAACAGTTGGGTACACCATGTCGACAACCAGCGAACGCTGCGTGTTGACGGACAAATCGAGCGCCAGGTGAGCTCTCCCAGAAATAATTTCATTCATAATTCCACTCCACTTTTCTGTAGCAGGGTCAAACTTCCCGTATTGTCCATCGGGGGCAAGATAAATCTCCGTGTCGAAGCCGAGATCCGTCTGTAAGAATTTCAAAAAGTCTATCGAAGCTCCAAAACAGCACAGTAGTTTTTTCGTTTGCTGTGTCGAATTGCTAGCTCTAACGTATTTATAGCAAGGCACCGCTCTACCCACGCATGGTTGGAGGCTCGCGGATAATGAGGGGACTTTAGCTTCCACAAGTGGAGGCGACAAAACAACTGGAACTCTCAGAACAGGGTTCCTTTGGTGCTGGAGTGGAAACAATGTCTTCCCTCGGAGACTCCGGACAGGCTCCAAAGCGAGACCAGCAGGTGTCTTCAGCCCTGCTTGGAACCAATGCCTTTTGCCATCAAGGTCTCTTTTAAGCTCCCAGATGTTAAAGGTTGAAAAAGATTGAAATTGGCCCGACAACGATTGTTTCCTAAACAAGGAGCTTCTTCCAGTGATATGGGTTTCTTTCATGTATCTACAAGAATAAAAACTGCTCAAGTCAGGTTGATTCTTTGATGTGTTTTCCTCGAACGCTGAAACGTGCCGCTGAGCAGTTTCAAATTTAGCATGCAAGCTCTTAACAGTAAACGTGAAGCAAATTCACTTGTCCCTTAATATGATTCGTACTTCTTTTCACTGGAAAGGCTTTGTTCGGCCTCTGGGAATGGCATTTTTAATACAGCGGATGGGTGAAGATTCACATGGGCCGCCTTATCGCATGCAAGGATCCGCGGGGAACTCTCATTCTTCGGCCCAAAGAAAACAGTGAGTATCCCAGAATGAATTAATCTAACCGAACAAATTTGCTGATCTACACTTACATCATGACTCTTTCCTCCAAACCGTTTGATTTTACTGAAGACAAGTTGCTTTTTCTCACGTCTTTGCCAAGAGCTTCTAAAGATCTTCTAAAGGCGCTCTCAAACAGGACAAAGGAATCATACAGTGCGTTTATGTACAAGTTCCAGTCGTGTCCAATTTCAGGGGACTTGGCATCGATCATAATTACCCCGGGTGGAACTGAACTTAAGTTCCGCACCCCGTAAACTGATATGTCGCTGACGAGCCATGCACAGTTATTTTGATTAGACTGCAAATCCCGGATTGTTTGAAAGATCTCTTCATTCCATCTTAGACGAAGATGCGTAATCACCACATCTGATTTGCTCTCCAAAAGGTTTTGAAAATCTCTTGCTATTTCAGTTAAGTTTTCAACGTCATTAATCCACATTGTTGATGCGACGATCCATTTTTCCTTTGATGCGAGGTAATTCATCGCATCAGAAAACATTTTTCCGTCGTAAGTTGTTGATACCACGAGGCAAAGGCTTTGCCATCCCATTTTGTGCATGATCTTTGCCATAGCTTGAGCGTACTCGACAACAGAAGGCGCCGCCACTCTTGTGAATCCGCTTGCACCCAAACTTTCCTACGAAACAAATTGTGACAAAAACATTAGCATGGGTAAAATAAATACTGAAATAGATGGTTCGATTTTGTTAAAAACAAACCAAACAAATTAAGGAACAAACAAAAGGCACAAAATGACGTTTAAGAACATCAAAGCACTGAAAAGTAAAAAAAAGATCGAATCATCAATTAAAAGGAGTTGAAATTAAATCCAGTTTTTGCGCACCGCTACTCAAACCATCGCTCATCTTTCAAAGTAGTTGAAGTAACGATGCTACTTTGTATGATGCCAAGTGTAATTTGAAAATCTTCATTGGTCATGTTTATAATGTGGAAGATCACCACAAGTATTAAAAATAACTCAACTCAGCTGTAATTGTTCTGCCGCCATTTAATGATTCGTCGTTAATTTTTAGAACTAGCTTTGCCTTGCTCATCGCATTTGTTAATAACTTTTTTTGCCGAATACACTTCGCTGAGTTGGTATCCTTATTCGGCATAAGTTTTTTTACCGAAAAAAAAAATAAAATAAAATAAAATACAGTGGTTTTCAGTGTTAATTTGGACATTCAGCTAAAATAGCTTAAGCATGCTCGGTTATCATTCCGTGCAATCAAGCTCAGCGCTGGAAGTCTTTAATGTGAGATTGCAGATGTTTACGATGTTATGTTTGGTATCAGGAGTTAACTTTGTTTACCCTTCGTCAGTGTTTCGGACATGAAGAAAAATATTTCTTCTGATTACACATCCAGAAGGCTGAATCTTCGATGGATATCAATCGCATGAATTGTATTAAACACTGAAGAATTATTGAAACTGAGTTTGATTTTCAACATAAATCAAAGTTTGCCTGGAAATTGGTGATGACATTTATTCAGGTGCAAAATTTAGGAAGTTTTTTTTTTTGAATTGGGTTCATCTTGCGCATCTGTTCCCGGAAAAAGTAGGCTGTTGGTATGAGATTTATTTACCATCCAAGTTAAATTTGCAATTGCATATGCAGCTTGTGATTGATATTTTTGGACCTGCGTGAGGCAGCAAAATTTGCTGAAAATCGTATTCAAATTAATACTGAGTTTTCTGAACGATCGAGTTGCTTTTCGCTTATGAATAGGGAAAAAATCCGAGATAGAAACAAAAGGTTATTATTTAGTCTGCAAACATTATATTAGATAAAACGTTTAAAGTATCCGTATTTAAATTCACTATTTGTCTTTTGATCCCTCTGTCGTTTGATTTATAAGTTTATATTTCGAAATCAATGGCATCTCTGAAGTCGGGTAAACTGGATTTCTCGAACAGAGTTGTTCTGGAGGCAAGAAAGCTGCCTTCATCTGGCAAAATTAATGACAAAATTTTACGAACTGATTTGATGAAAAATCTTTTCTGTGAAATGTCATTTTCTGTATTCTCACTCCGCAGAGAAATTATTTGTCAAAAGTAGGAAAAAATGAGGGAAGTCTGGTCATTCGTAATTGTGAGTCTTGATAATAAACTACGGGTCATTTAAAATGTAAAAACGTCCCCCGTTCCCAGTGAAAGCACAACCAACGAATCAGAAATTTCCTACGTCAATGAAGTGACTTAGTTACCGGTATTCCGGCAGGTCTCGACGATAAATCTGAAATCAAAGACAAACAGGCCCACGCAACTTTCTCGCAAACTGTAAGTCAATGACACGTCAAAAACCTAAAAAATGGAACGTTAAGACGTCTCACCAAGGATCTGCTAGTACTTGTAGACATACCTGCGTTACTGGAAGTCCGTTTTGGCTCCGAAACAACCCCACTGTAGGTATCGAGACGCCCTCCAAAAGCGCTGAATAAACCTTGCTGTTTTCCGTCACATCCACGAAAATTGCACCCTGAATTGAAGCAGTCATATTAGCAACCTTCGGTGTCAAACAGCTTAAGCCATTAGAAGGCGAAGACAGATTCACAAAGTCAGCCCTTGAAAAATGCATGTTCAGCTCAAAATCTTTGAAAGTCTTCTCATTGTTTTCCGCTTCCCTGCCTGTGAACAATTTCACCGCGGCGTTGAAGACAAACTCTTGATAGATACCATCGGTATTAAAAAATACAAGGATATTGATTCGATGTTTGTCAACCGCACGGCCATGAAAGATTAACGAGGACACGATGATGAGCACGTTTAAGATCATGAGGAACGCGGCGTTTCGCAGAGCCATCTTTCTCATTTACGAGCGGAAAAAGTGACAGATTTGCCTACAGTTATTGGCAAGAGCAGCTGGATTGAAGTCGTGTCGTCATAAGTTTTGGTGATCATATACGTGTCAATACATCCGTAATATTTTCCATATCTTCACACTGCTCCGCGTTACAGGTGCTGTTATTGAGATCCGGCAAGATTCAAAGAAAAACGTACAAGAAATGTAAGAAATTCTGTCTGAAGATCTCAATGTAAAAGTAACAGGGAAGGCCCATAATCAACCAAATGGAGTAAAAATCTAAGCTGAAAAAAAAAATGTAATAAGCATTGCGTTTCTCACAGCCGATGAAGAACTGCAGCAGATTTGTGTTATTGATTTTGAGAAACCTTTTGGGTGGCGAAACAAAAGTATTGGAGGGGCGCAGAATTGGACCCGCAAATCACATTGCCTCTAGTCAAACAGCAAGCCTAATTGCTGTCGCTTCCGTTTCAAGGACGTCTAATGTCGGCCAAAGTCTAAAATGGGACGATGCTATTGGTTGGAAAGTATGAAAAGCAATCATAGGCGCAAAAGTTAAAATCTTCGCCTTCAAGAGCAGGCAGAAGAGGAAAAAATCAGGAATATCGCCAAAATAATATTATTCCTCCTAACTGATCACCAAATGAAGAACACTGAAACAAACAATAATTTTATCTAGTTTGCACAATATCCGAGTTCAATATTTTCACACAGCTTAGGGTGATGGAAAAAAGCAATGAATTCATGGTTTAATCAAACCTCAGCTTTTATCCAGTTGCCGTCCATTTAAAAAATTCATGAAGCTATATTTCATTGTCTCTATTGTATTTAAGCCATTTTATCCAACCGCGAGGCTTTTTAAATCCAGCTCAAACCATTTTTATCAAAACAAAATTACATTTTTAAAAGAGCGTGGCACTCAGCAGTGAACAGTAAGGGGTTCCCACTACATCATCCTATACCGCATCTAGAAATATGCCTTCGTTTGCAACTGCTCAACTTAATTAATTCCCACAAGTAATCAACATTTATTTCCTTTTTGCATTGTTATAACGTGCTGTTAGCTACAAACTTAGAGCCTGATGTTGTCAATGTGCGTATAAACAAGACACCTGCAATACATACAAACGGTTCCAAAAGCAACCCCGCGGTTCAGTACAGTAGTATTTTCATGACAGGCGCTCAACCTAAAAACTAGTGATTATGAGTTTTTAAGGTTGATTTTACGGGAAAAAGGATTTGACGGGCGCAAACTCGTTTCACTATTTCAACATTATTGCTTTATTTAATGTAAACAATTAGTTTTATCCGATTTGTTCAATGCTGATGTTGTTCCAAGACTTTACATATGCGTTATTGACCAAGCGCGAGGTCAAGATGGTTAGATATTGGTCAAGTTCCTTTTTGCGTTTTTATAGACCGAGGCGAAGTCGATGTCCATAAAAACGAAAAAAAAAAAAAACAAAACAAAAAAAAAAAAAAAACGAGGCCAATATATATCCAGCCATCTTGCCCGAACAAAGTTGAACAATACAGGATTCATCATATGGCGAAACTTCTGTCTTCTCGTTTTGCGTAAGGTAAAACCGCTTTAATCAGGCGTCGTTCAAAATCCATTTCTGTATTAAGTTTTGTATTTTCCGGTTTCTGTTGCAAAATAACTTTACGAAACTCTTCTAAGTTTTTTTGTTTTGACTGTATTTTGCCGCCCTTTGCGGCTCCATAGCCGACATTGTTCGAAAGTTACGAACTTCGTAAGTCCGCTCCACTTATTTTTTTTCCACCGCGGGAACAAAACGGGCAATCCCAAGCTGGCAAGATAGGCCCTTCCCCGCTCGGCTAGCCAGTCAGAGCACAGACTTCGCTTCCTCTAGCCCTCTTGCGGAGCCTGCTATATAATAAATCAAAGTATAGAACAAAATATTGATTCTCGCTTTCCGGAGCCAACACACTGAAGAGTTGGGTACCTCTACCTGTTTATTTGCGTGGACATTGTTTGTACATGCACGCACAAACACTTTAAAATTCAAGCACGTTACTTCTTTGTGTTGTTTTAAAAATCTCTTTAACATATTGCGCGCAAACTGCGTAAAAGTAAAAAAAATTGAAAACAGAAATGAAGCCACAAACTGTGTGGAAAGCTTCCGCTCGAGGTCGACTAGCAAGAGAGTTATTTCAGTAGAGTTATGACTTAGAGTTAGAGTGAACGACTGCCAAAATCCTGAATTCAAGATTTTGGACTGCCAAAATCCTAAATTCAACAATCTGGAAAGCCAAAATTAAATGAACCGACTTGACTCTTAAATCATGGTTTAGACCTAATCACTAAACTTTAAGCTAACCCTTCCAAAATCATGAATTCAGGATTTTGGCAGTCGTTAACTCTAACTCTAAGCCACAACTCTACTGAAATAAATCTATGAATAGCCGTCCCCCTTCCGCTCCATGCGAAACGCTTTAAATCGCAAATATTTGCCGTTTTGCGACTGAGGAGATCGTGCCTTTCTATCAGTTCAACTGCTGCCATTTCAGGTTGCAAAGCTTGTAGCCTCATGGCCAGACTATCGTGACAACGCCAACGCTTGCAATGACTTTGGCAAACTGTGTTTCTGTCAGCAAAACGTGACAAAATCAATCTCAATGGCAAGAATAATGACCTAAGAATCAGATCGAACGATCAGAGAGCATAAACAAAATCAGAGACCCTAATCAGGCATTGCAACCAAATGTTTGAGATTCATCTTCGATAACGGGACCAAAGGCGACCGATGGTCGTTTGTTAAGTTTACATTAACATATCTTTGTATAGGCCGGGCACAAACATCGAGCTTCGGCCCTCGACGTCTTCTTCGCCAGGACTTCCTCGTCCTGTGGACTTCTCGCCCGTCACGAGACCATTTCCCGCTTCACTGGTACTCAATCTTCTTTTCCGCGTGCTTTCTCTGAGATTGTAAGGGGAACTGGAGGCCAATGTCCGTGAAGTGTCTTCAGCAATCTGTTGACTCATTTTGGGTGTTTCACTGTTAGCTTTAGGGAGGTTACTGTCCGGCCTCAACTGAACTGGATCTTCAGCGGGTGGGTTAAGAACCTGATGACAGACAAACGAGAGAAACCACAGGAAAATGTTTATTTTAGGCATCGGCTTGCGAGTCCATTTACTGGTGAGATTTTGGTGACTGAGTGTGAGTGAGATTGTTCTTGAGACTTGAGAGGTTTACAATTAGGAAAACACCCTCTATCAAACTAAGACCAGTTCTCTGACACAAGGGATTTTTGTCAAGCAGTCTGCATGGCGTAACGGCACACTTACCATTTGCAGCAGGCGTCTTGTTTCCTCCGTTAGAAGATCATGGGAGAATTTGCAGCGATCGGCGTCCCAACATTTGGATCCAGTGTGAAAAAATTTGCACGGGAATGAGCTTAAAAGAGGTTAAGGAACTTCTTCAAATCACAAAATCACGCAAACGGAATAACATTAATTGTGCAAGCTTCGTTTCGATAGACACACCTTAGCTCTTTTTCCATCTCCGCACTTCCCAGCCCCCTCGACCTCCGGTGATAGCGGATGGGAGAAGCATTCATGTCGGATTGGTTTCCTAATCGATTGATGGATGGATGGATGGATGGATAGATAAATTGATTGAAAAAGATATTGTGCATATAAAGGCAATTATCCCCCTGATAACAGCTGTTCGTAGCGTAGAATTTGCACATTTCTCTCTTCTTGATCACGGCTGATTTATCGTGACGGAAAGGACACTGCTCACCCTGGAATGAAAAGGAAAATGAAGCAAGTTACTAGTTGATAGAGCTACTTTCAGTCGATATGTCGTAAACTTGACCAAAACCAAAGTATGTGAAGAGCCATTCACGTTCTCAAGGAAATACACAGTTGATTCTAGGTTAGCATCTGATTGGGTGAAAAGTTTTGTACATGATTAGATAATAACACTACAGCTGAAACAGGGCATCAAATTTTTGGTCAGGTCTGAAATAAGGCACGGAAAATCACAGATTTTGGTCTGAAATAGGGCAAGGGTTTCAGGAAGCCTGCCACACACCCCCCAACCAATTCTTCTGGAAGTATCCCCCCCGGATACTGTATCTTCAACAAGTCTAAATCTTGTCTATGCTTGCAGTCGTGGCCATATTCTTTCTTGTCTGAACTAGCAAGCGAAGCAGGCGTCATTTTTTTAAAGGAGTTTACAGGAACGCGCGAGAAACGAGGACGGGCGAAATCAGCCTTCGCGCTCGCTTCTCCCCCCTCTTTATTTGCCATGTTCAACTCTAGAAGCATTTTCATTTATTTGTGTGTCGATAACCAAAGGGCAGCTTCATACCTTTCTACACTTCCCTTGGATGTAATAACTGCAGATCGGTTTGGGTTGTGTTACTCGTCTTTGCCTCGAAGTCGGCAAAACTCCGTTTCGGATTTTCTCCAAAGCTGCTGCTCTTCTTTTAGCTTTTTTCAACTTTTTTGCATGCTGCCCACCTCGACTTCTCTTAATCATCAGCTACAAATAATCAGACTTACCAATTGTTAGCACCTCACGTACATCAGTGCAGGCTACGCCGTGACTACAATTTATGACCGACTACGAAACTGAGCTATCAGCTGTTCAGTTTAGTTCAGTCCATTCTATTCACACTTCGTGATATTACACAGATTGATAAAGTAACCACTTAAGAGTAAAGTGGCTTCGGTGGCAAATGTGCGGTGGTCAGAGGAGCATAGCTTTGACGAGCTGACCACCGCATATATGAGGGTCTCCGGGGGGGGGGAGCTTGTTTCCTTGTTCCCTTTAAAAAATTGCTTGTGTTCCCTTGTTCCCGAAATTAATTCCGAACTTGCTCCCAGCTTTTTATCCCTAAAATGGTTTACGTTCCCTAGTTCCCTGGGATATTTTGTCTTTGCTCCCCTGATCCCCAGTCCCTTGTTACCCCCAACCCCTGGGAGACCCTCATACATATGGATTGATGGAATAAGGTGTGTGAGTTGCTATGGCTAGCCATTGACTAAGAGAATTATTTCATTAGTTACCTTTGGGAATTTAACAGAATTTGTTTTCAGTTTGTATTGTTTCTTGAACTGGAAATAGCTGAGAGTTTTTACATGTATCTCAGTAAGAATCTCCTTGCAAATGTTGGTAATGGAAAACTTGAATGTGTTTTCCATAACTGGTTGTCACATTTTGTATGTGAAAATTAAGCCAACTGGGTCAACTGGGAGCTTGTGTTATGTCCCATTATATAATGTTATATGTGTAGGTGAATGAATAATAGAGAATATACGAAATATTGTATATTTTAACTGTGACTTCATTTCCACCCCAACCCCACCCAAGTGTAGAATGACAGTGAACTACTTTGGGACCTGCAGGGCTCACCGAAAAATAAATTCTATCTATGCTATGGCTTCTGTCAGCTTTAGGACAAGGACCTCCCAAACTTTACATGACTTCCATAATTCCCACTCGCTGTGGTTTGGGAAAAACCGAGATAATTTCTAGTGCAATCATGAACAAAGGCTTCCTCTTGGTCCACAAAATGCAAAAAAAAAAAAAAAAAAAAGAATTTGCTTAAATGACAAACACGACCCTGACTTAATGCTTGTAACACACACCTTCTCACTAGCTGCAACTGTAACATCCACAGTGTAAGAAGACACCATTGAGAGGAGTGATCCCTCTTCCAACGACCTCTGCCCAGGTGGTTTGTTTTGGACTGCTACTGTGTTTGTTTGAGGGGTTGGTAACATCTCTGATGGCTTCTGTAACTTTAGTTCAAGTTTCTTTGGTCCATCTTGGTCCATCATTGTTGATGAAGGTGTGCCTGCCTGTTTTTCACAGGGGCTTTTTTCTTTGCTGCTTGGATTAAGCACCAAACTGGCCTCTTTGGCAGCATCCTGTTTCACAGCCTTGGCTTTTTTCTGAGAAGCGTTCTTTTTCTGATTTTTTGCTTTTCGCTTGAGTCTCCTCTTGCGTCTTAACTGTTTTCGTCTTTCCCTGAGAGATGTATCGTTAAAAAATGTTATTCCTCCCACAGGTGATTCAGCGTCGGAATCCAGATTCATGTCTTCTGGTTCATAATCACTTTTTACTTCACCTTCCTCATCATCAGTGTCTTCATTCTCATTCCCAAGAATGAAATCATCTTCCTCTTCATCGACTTCAGAGTCTGAGTCATTCATGACAAGCTCAGCATAATCCTTGTCATCTTCTCCTTCTGAATTGCTTTTGATGCTTACAGCTTCACCAATCATGTCCTTGTTAACGTCATCATCATCATCATCATCATCATCATCATCGTCATTACCATCGTTGGCACAATCACGGTCACCATCAGAATCATCACTATCAATATTGGCACAATCATGCTCACTATCACAATCACCACCACCACCATCATCATTATCATGATCATTACCCATGTCGCTGCCACCAACATCGATATTATCAGCTATGTGCACCTTGCTATTATTATTACTATTATTATTGTATCTAAAAACAGCACCAACAGAATCCCTTTCCCTTTCATTTTCAGTAGTCAAAGCACCAATGATGTCATTGTCTTCCTCAGTTCTGTCCATGATATCTTCTCCATACTCCCCAATGCCATTTTTCTTGTCAAGGGTCCTAGTGCTCTCAAAGCTTTCTGTGGCACCAAAAGCGGTTGGCTTGTCATTCTCAGCTTGCGATTCGTGAGACCTAAAAGATTCTTCGGCACAGTTGTGTTCCTCTTTGCCACTCTCATTATGAAGCCTTTGGTTTGGAGTCAAAAGAGGTAAATCATGTGGAAGCATCACCATTTCATTTTTCTTAGACTGTTTGCTGGTTGGTGAAGGGATGTCCTGTGCTGCATGATCATCTCCAAGTCCTTTATCAGCCTTCTGAACAGATTCTTTGTCACCCTTTTTCTCTTTGACATCTGTAATAAAAGTAGGTGATATTTGCTCTGGGTGGATTTTGGTGTCTTTAGCAAGTGTACCATTTATATTCTTATCATCAGGTGTCCCGTTATCCATGAGATACCCACTACTCTCTTTTGCGATTACTTCGTTAAAACAGCTTCCAACCTCAAAGAAAGTCTCTTCCGAGTGCAGTACTGACTCCACATTTACATTCTGGTCAAGGATGCCATATTTAAAAGTTTCTTTGGGATCCCTGTTGCACTGAATAACACTTCCTTTATCCTCCTGGGAACTTTCAGACTGCAGTTGTTTGCTGTCTGATGCAGAGACCTCTGGTTGCATATTGCTACATGTATTTGCACTGTGAAATATCCTTGAATCAGTTTTCATTCTAGAATGATTGTTATGTGTATCTTTGCTGCTGGTGTCATCCACTGTGTCTTCATGCAGGCCTCTTCTTCGCAACATGCCAGACTCATTCTTTGTACTTCCACAGCTTTCTGCTGTAACAGCAGATGTGGTATCTGTACTGTTGCCCTCAGAGGATCCCTGCGTACCATGTGAAGCTCTATTCTTAGGTTGTGGGGCAGGAATAGTTACCAAGGATCCCCCTTTCATAACTTTCTTGACTCTTTGTTTTGGTCTCAGGGGGGGTGGAACCTGCACTTGTATCCCATTTGAATCGACCTGATTTCTAGAATCTACAGTGGTTAGTTTAACAGCAACTTTGGTAGCTGCAGACGTCACGTCATTAACTTTTCCTGACTTTTTATCAACAGCTTTAGTTCCATCGAGATTGTGCGTATCACTTACAGCTTGATCTCGATGACTTAAAAACACTGGCGGGGTTCCCTCTCCATTATTTCTCGTACTCATTTGTGCAGATATCGTACTTTGAGCACGCCCCTCCTTGTCCCCAACACCTGCTGCTTTCTTCGCCTTATTCACTTGCAATACAAACTCAGGAATCATTAAATAATTTGTTCGCAAAAACTCGTCCAAAGTTGGTCTTGTTGTAGCCGAATACAAGGGTGAACTTTTATGGCCGCCGCAACATGTTTTCCCACCCAATGGAACCTCTTCCTGAGAACGTGCAGGCTGCGGTTTTGGCCATGGCTCTTCACTAGAAGGAAGTGGGGCCGGGGCTTTGGATAAAAGGTCTTTCAAAGGCATTGCGTCTGCATTTAGACTTCAAAACTTCCCTGAAAATTGGAGAAAAACGCGACAACGCTTCCGTACGCCATCTTCGATTACCACTGACCACTAAGAACCGAGTGCTCGCACACGTGCATGCATGATTGTCAGTTTGGTGTACTCAAAATTACCCCTAGAATTATTCTCTTAAAAAGGGAAAAGACACACCAGAAATGAGCGGAGGAGTGTATGGGGGAGGTTAGTTAGTTTATTCTCCGAAATTTTGCTGTGTAAAGTCTCACTGAGTTTAAAAAGGCCCATTTGTTTGCAGATGAAGTTGGAGCAATTGTGTTTGACATTGGCGCTCATTCAGTACGAGCAGGATATGCCGGTGAAGACTGTCCGAAGGTAATTAAGTTGGTTATTCTTTTTTTCTTATGTCAAGGTACTTGGAAAGCATTCAACAGATATTAAAAGTGTAAAAACCTCTCTATAAGCCCAAGTTATTAAAGTTAGCGGAACTGACTTAACTGCCAGTTTGATTTTAAATTGTCATCTGTTACAGTACGATGTTCCTACATTTGTTGGAGCAGTGGAAGAAGAATTTAAAGAGGAACTTATGCAAACTGATGTTCCTTCTGAAGGTACTCGTAATGCACCTATCAATGTTAAGCCTCAGGATTTTTTTTTGGGGGGGGGGGGGGGG
>BLFK01000871.1:2569329-2583486 GCA_014634185.1 Astreopora myriophthalma
GATGCAAATTATTTTCTCTCCATGAGCCTCCATTGCATGCTGACTCCACTTCAATGGTGAGAATATAAATACAACCTATAATTCAGTGAGGCACACATCCAAAAGTCTGCAGATTCTGAGAAAAAGTAGTAATTTCAAAGATGGCTTTTTGACTTTCATTCTATAGTTTTTTTTATGTCCATAAATATGATTTTGAATGTTGTGTTAGGGCATTGAAGGAAGCACAGCCATTGGTGTGACACAGGTTGTTACCACAAGTGTAGGAATGACTGATATTGATATAAGAGCTGTAAGTAATTTCTGTTCATGGTATGCATTATTTTTCCAGCAAATAAAAGAAACCTTTGCTAAGGCACTGGAACAGGACAAAGAAATTAATTATAACATGAGGTGTTCTTCTTTTAAATGTGTGCCATATTTATGTGGTTGAAGTTGCTTTGAAATGCTTTCGAAGCTAAAATGAAAGGTGGCTGCCTCTCATTAATTTTTCTCCTGTTATTTGCACCTTTTGCGTTCTCAAAGAAAGAGATTATTCACTGGCTCGTGGTACTAATATATTACAGTGTGTTGGTGATTTTCAATCAACAAAAAGAAGGAGGATAATTTTGTGGTCTTAAGAACAGAGGGGTTGATACACAACATAGCACCGTACAAGTCTATGTTGCAGTCTTGGTGATTTCTATCCTTGCCATTCTTCTCACAGGGTCTTTTTGGAAGTGTAATCGTGACTGGTGGGAACACACTTCTTCAAGGTTTCATTGAAAGACTCAATCGCGAACTTCTTTCAAAGACACCACCCGTAAGTAGTGCATAAACCACTGAACAGATGGTTTGTGGGATCAAAATGGGAAAATCTGTGTTCAGTTTCCTATTGGGCTTGGTAATTTGTATCACATGTACGTAATGTATAACGTAAATACACGTTATTCTGTTTGGTACGTTTTGACAACAAATTTTGCAAGCAAGAGTTGTGGTACATATAGGCAATTAACGTCAGCATGTTCGCCTTCAACCGATCGAAGATTGGGCGGACATTAATGGATTTTATATTTTCTTAATCCCTTCGTTTTTTTTTCTCGTTTCTAGAGCATGCGTCTAAAGCTGATATCAAATAACACGCCCATGGAGAGACGGTTTAATCCTTGGATAGGCGGCTCAATTTTGGCATCACTTGTAAGTTTTGATTTTTCTTTTTTCGGAAACATTGCAGTACCTTAAACCAGTCTGATTATTTTAATCGGACTTTATCCCTTCTTTCGAATTATGTTATGTTTTTGCTTAGCTAGTGTAAAGGTCGTATTTCTTTGCACACTACCCTACACGCATGTAATGCCTGAGCTATCCATCTTGTTCAACTGATGAAGGATCTTGACTTGACTTGGAAGTCAGTCGAACAACTCGTTAATGTTGCTGTCTTTTTATTGTTGCAGGGCTCATTTCAACAAATGTGGATATCAAAACAGGAATACGAAGATCAGGGGAAGGGTTCGGTCGAAAGGAAGTGTCCTTAGAACCCTGATCATGTTGAAGAGAACACTCCTTACTCCCTCGAACTCCTTACCACGTAACGTGGGACTCACATAACGAGATATCTGTCAAGAAGATTCATTAGCGTGCGTCATTAGCGGCTAACCTGTTGTATCAAAGAGCCATCGGAGGCCGGCGAAGCCGGAGACAAGAATGGCCTCGCGATGGCGACTCGGCGCTCGGCATCTAGCTTGCAACCCTTTCAAACAACAATGAAATCGGCAACACAAGCAATGCATCTAACTCCCCAGACAGTAGCATTTGGTCCACTAGGGGTCAGAGCCAGTAGGATTACACCCTTGAGAGAGCCTTTCATTCCCTGAAAGACATTCAAGTTCACATTTTTGTGTGTGTGAAATACGCTTTATTAACAAATAACTATTACAAAATCAAGCCAACCTTGAATTTAAACGACGTTACCTTCGTGTAGTTTGCGTGACAGTTGAAATCCCCTTAAAGACACGTAACTATATTCTGGTATAAATATGTAGCCAATGTCTCTCTCAAGTGTCCAATACGTACGTATTGGAGCATCAGGACACTTCCACTTATACTCTTATTTCTGGTGCTCCAATACGTCACCAGAAACTTGCACATTACTTAAAAAACAGGAATTAAAAATAGAACCAGTAGCGGTACCTCTGGACATTTAAGCCTGAGTGTTGTACGATGAGGAGTCCCCCTGAGATTTCGGCCCACGGATCGCTTATACCAGTCCCTGCTAGGCCCCTTGCAACTTTCGGATACCTATCCCGGATAGGCAGTGAGGGAGAGAAATGTCGGCCATATGTGACAGACCCTTTCTCACTCGCAGCTCAGGTCCGTTCCACTTATACTCCTCTTTCGATCGATTATATATTTGTCGGTGTAGTAGTTTTGTCTTGCATATGGTTGGTAGTTTTTTTTTTGGTACGCCTTCGAGTACGGGGAGTTTGCGCACGCGAATTTGCTAAAAAATGATAAAATGGCAACAGAAACATGAAAACTTGCACAGCGTCAAAGACAGTAGCCTCTTAAGCTCGGTTCGTTCGTCCCTCCCCACAAAAAAAAAAAAAAACGGCTGCGAAGGAGGCTACAAAGACAGGTGATTCGAAATGAGTTTACTTCTGTTTGTTCTTGAGGCTAATGCTTCTTTAAACCAAAAACTTTATTAACATAACAGTTTGGCTGCTTCTATTTTGTGAACTAATATAACAGGACGATTTTGCTATCATGTTTGTCCCAACGTGACTCTCATTCGATAATTTGCTTTCGAACTGCTATAAAAATTGTAGTAGGCGGGGCACATGCGCGCTCTGCGGACCTATATTTCTCATATCTGTCCTGCAGAGTGCACGAAAATAGCGTTTTCAAAAATAATTGTCATTGTAGGTATGTGTACCTTTAAATACAGATTTCAAATTTAAAAATGTTAATAATTTTAAAAAATCCACTCTGGCGAACGTTTTTGAAAGTCGTTTATAGTCTAATTCGCGAGATGCAACGCGTGAGCGGCACGCGAATGAAGAAAAGTTAAAGGAGCTATGTCACGGTTAAATGGGTTTGAAAAGTTTAGCTAAACTTTTCAATTTTGTTGTTTGTAATCCGTGTCAATCTTCTCCATCCTTAACCATCCTTGTTCCTTTCTGGTTTATTATTATCTCTTTGGTGTTTTTCCACCTTTGTAAAGAATTATTTTCAGGTTTCCTTCAATTTTAAGGTAAATTTGTCGATGATCAAAATATCTGAAAATATTGTGACAGAGCCCCTTTAAGCGTTCATACTTCTGTTTTCGTATTCATCGACGTTGGCGGGGAATGCGTTCAGGACTAGATCAATCTAAAAATACTACAGTTACTGCTCAGCTGTTGGGATAGCCTTTCTTCGCACGCTAATTACTTATTTGGACGAATGTAGTATTTTTGGAAGTGTAAAAGAACAGGAAAATTGAACACAACGAATATAAAAAACGAGCTGACGAAAGCTCTCTTATGACGTGTGGCAATAAATCAACGATGACCTCCCTCGCCATATCACGACTATATTTCCGTTAACAGTTATTTCAGATATACTACCTGGTAAAGACAAAAATAAAAACTAATGATTTTAAAAGAAACCACAACAAAACGATGATTCAGTAGTTATGACCTCTTCTTTTCGCAAGAAACGATCTAAAAATGAAATAATTTTTTCACTAGCCCCTCGTGTGAGCCTTTGCTATACAATAGTAGTATGTTTGCGTAATTTTAATGAACAATATTTTTATAACTAAACCAATTTTCGCGAAGGGAATTTTTCTGATTTCGTGCAGAAAATGGTATGCCAGACTGTTTGTAAATCATATGGTTCCTTTTTGAAATCTCAAGCTTAATGGTTAGTACAACAGAATTTAACCAAATGCAGGGAGAATTTCCATTAGGGTCTATTCAACGGTCAAGAGGTGTTGATCTTGCACTATTTTTAAGTGTTGAAAGCAATCCTGTAATGGAAGTCCTTAAGATTTATTTAAAAATTCTCCGGAGGACGAGTCCTCATTCACTTATTTTCACACCTTCTTTGTAATTTTGCTAATTGTGAACTTTTCGTAGGTAAAATCTGATTGGAATCTGCCTGGAGGTGCGAGTTGCGAATCAAGCCAAGATTAAAAACATTTTATATTCACATAATTTCGTTCAGTAAAATACTTTCTGATGGACATTATACATGGCAAACTTCGTGAATAATATCTTGTCGTCATTAGTAACATTGTTTTGCGTTTTTTTGGGTCAATGAAGCCGTGTCGTTTGGTTCAAGCGTTTAGACAACATCTATTTTTTTTTCAAACGTTTGTTTAGCACTTTCCCATTCCACAAGCAATTAGCAATCACTGCAGATACTCTCTTTTAATTCACAGGATCTCTTAAGTCATGAATTCTAATGCCCTCGTTAAATATAGTATTGGACAGGTCGAGTAAAAGGAATCTAAGGTCGGATTCCCTTCGTTTAATTTGACCGTATTGGATATGTGTGTGTGTGTGTGTGTGTGTGTGTGTGTGTGTAGTGGACATTCGTGGTTGTTGGAATCAGAGAGAGGGGAATGGTTCCAAGTTCCCTCTCCTTCTGATGCCAATGTAATTTACAGATTATCTTGTTAACATGACAGATCGAACATGACTGAAATATTGCAAAAGATCTGACTCCATACCGTTTTCATCATCGCAAGCGACAGAGTCCTTGATGGTTGGATTCGGACTTCTGATATTACCTGACTTTTTCACCAAATTGGCGGGTTAAAACGAAAGATAGAGGAACAAGAGAGAGAGAGAGAGAGAGAGAGTGAGAGTGAGAGTGAGAGAGTGAGAGAGAGAGAGTGAGAGAGAGAGAGAACCCCTGATCGTTCTACATCTAAACAAATTAAAAGCTACTGAAGAGTTTATGAAATGTGTGGGCTAATAATTATTTTGTTATATTTATTAACGAATATTCCTATCGTTTGGAAGTGAATACTCTATTTTCAAGTCCGATCCAGCCCTGAGATTCCTGATTTTACACAGTCAGCTTATCATTGGTAATTAATCATTGGCATTATAACGAAAAAGGCCTTGGTTCTCAATTTCAGTCTTTGTCAGGTCTGCCATTGGGAAGGAGGAACAAACAACTTGGAGAAGATCGCGCAGTGAAAGAAGTAAGAAACAATTTCGTTTGTTCAGCAAACAAGTTAAACAGAGTAGGTCAGTGTATGCACAACCGAATTCGGTTTCTACTTCTTCGATGTAATTTTGTTAATGTATCATATGAGATTTTCCTCGAAAAAGTGCTCGGCAAATAAGTATTGTTGATGGTTGTTATGTTCAACTCAAATAGAAGATAAACCGAGATTTTCGACTTTTAAAATAATGGTTCCTTGCATGGGGTGAGGCTTCATGAAAACGATGGCTTTGCTTATCCTTTTCGAGGCCAGTAATGGTTTTAAAAAAGGAAAAAAAGACGACAGTCCGAGATTAAAATAAATAACGAATGTCGACGGAAATCTTAAATGTAAACGGTCATTCAGTCGAATGAGCAAAGTTATGAATAATTTAGATAAGTCTGAAATTGGAGCAAACCTAAGTGTCATCTGAGCCAATTCTTTGCAGATGACATGCTGTGAAATCACAGACTGAGCCGAAAAACACTGAATAGCGTTGAGAATAACTTACAAGGAAGAAACGTAAATATGATTTTCTCAATTCACTTTGGAAGTGTTAAAACTAACAGTTTTTTAACGACTTAACGTTTTTATTGACTTTCAAAAATGAATAACTGAGAGAACATGAACTGTTCGCATTGTCATCCAGTTTGTCTCCATGAAAATTGGTTCAACCGCAGCAGATGTAAAATTCACTAAACGCTTTTGTGTAAAGCAGCAGTATCTTTTAAAACATTTGTCTCACTTAAGCTTCAAAGAAAATGGCCTCAAACCTTAAGTTTAGTTACGAAAAAATTGCGGTTTTATCCACGTTAGGCCGGGTAAAGAAATTAGAAATCTGAGTTCAATTCGGCACCTATCCATTTTTGCATTTTGCCCCTTTGTGTTTTCCGGCAATACGGTCTCTTTGGATAATTCTGGTTTTGCGAAAAAACTTCCCTAAAAAGCCAGCCAAAACAATCAATGCATTAACAAAAAAGAAAGAAATTATTTACCCACAGTTGAATTACCCTGTCAGTATCCAAGGGATATTCAATAAACATTGATTGAACTCTTTTCAATTGATTTCAGGTCGTAAGGTGAAAAGACATAAATACGGGGCAAAATACCTGACGCTGTTCCTGGAAACGAAGTCGTCTCGTGTTCTGCTTTCTGTAGTCTTTTTTTCTCGAAAAAAAAAAAAAAAACGTTTGCCAGATACCATATACAAATATTACTTGAATTTCTAGACGTGAGGTGTCCGTTTTGTGTCTTGTTGCCACCGGTAATTAAAAAATACTCCTTCGCAAGACTCGCGACAGACATTTGTTTGTCTTTAGTTAGCTTCGGCCGAAAAGTGGAAGCACGGTTTCCTAGTTTATTCAGCATCAATGTGTTTCAAGAAGAATATTTATAGTTCTCATAACAAAGGTCTTCAATAAACCAAATTATTTTATTTAACTCTGACTTACACGAATTTGATAATGAGGACTTGGAGTCATCGAGAAAAATTCCGCATTTTGCGTTGATTTTATTCACATTTCAAGTAAAATCGCATGTTCACTAGATAAGACCAAGACACCGATTATTAATCCCCTTCTTCTTTTGTACACAACATACGCACATTTTTTTATCAGAAAGAAAATTACGCAGGTATCACCGCCTAGTTTCTCAGTTTCAGTAAAATCTGATATTTAGTGCTTGAAAGAAACCTGGTAAGTGTCAAGTAGATTACTTCAGTTTGCCTCCTTGTAAATCGCTTGCGGAGTCTAGATGTTCTGACAAAAAGACAGCTATATCAAGATAATTACAAATAAGAATATTAGATATGATATCAGTACAGATGAAACTAAGTTTGCAATTAGCCGGTGAGATTTGAAAAGTAGGTCTTAATGGTCGACTTAAAAATACTTGAACAATCTACGAGAGGCATTAGTCAGGCTGCGAGCTGACGTGTCAGGAAACTTGTCTCACATAAAAATAGCATTTGGCTACTGCTGTCAGTACAGCAATCTGATTTTGACAACTTGCCTCCCTTTCAACAAAAACACATTTGCTTTGGAAACGTAGAAATATAATTTGCTAAAAACACAAGCTTGTATTTCAAACTGCTCGGTAATTGCATATGTACGCATTGCGGGCCTATTTGCCTGCCACATGGTGGCTAAGTACGCTATACCAGGAAAGATGAAATTTGCACCAAATTCGACTTTTAAGTCATTCTCTCCTCATTTCTAATTGACTGCAATAGGAGTCAGGTTTATTTCTGGAGCTGTTATAATGCATTCGCGCGATAAAAATGTCTAAATTGAGACCGAACTAAGTGTGTATCTGAATATAAGAAAATGATATTCGACTCTGTTCAGTGTAGCTACAGCTGTTGCATTTTCTTATAGGATTAGTCAAAACGACGCACTTTCATCGTTTTCCTTAAAATTAACACTCTTTAAAGCCAAGCTGTAACAAGTGAGTTTTTTCCCGGTTTGATTCTTATTTGATTTCAGTTTGAACGATAAATTGGATGTAATTTTTCGATTTAATTTCCGCTAGATTGTCAAATATATGCATTTTATGTTACTTGAAGTGCTTGAGGCAACTTGCTCGTATATTCATTTAATTGAAATCGCTTGTGATTAAATTCAGCATGCGTTTCAGATAAGGCCAAATCGATGGGAACAGCTTATTTGAAGGTTACCTTAAATTTTAACACAAGCTCGCTGCATTGATTGATTTCCTTGAAATTCCTTCTAACTATGCGAAACAAAAAAAGACCCATAGTGGTCTTTTTACAGATCTTGTAATTCCAACCCTGAAATATGCAAGGGTGTGTTATAAACGTAAAAATCCAATAATTCTGGTAAGTTTCCTTTTAATGATTAAAGGGCCAAACCAGATTTTATCGTAACCACTAGCATCCGGTGTGATTTAAAAAATAAATTTTACTTTGGACACTGAAAAAAAAAATGATGCTGGAAATAGAAGATTTTAGTCTTCATGAAAGAGCTTCGTTGGAAACAGTGAAGCGAAGTTTTCTTTCTGCATGTCCTCATCCTCTTTGAAAGGACTTTTGACAAAATCGCAAAAAGTTCACGCAGTATTGCGAGCGCACGTTGAAGATTCTTATTAAACCTTTACTCGGGGTGGTGATTAAGTGCAAATATTAAAACAAATATACCATTTTACCACAAAGCATCGAAATGACGGTTAACCGGAGAGATATCTATTACCTCGCGAAAAAGAATGAGCTGATCTAATTGGACGCAATATTTCGCATGGCTTTCTGTAAATGTCCTTCATTTGAAACCTTTTTTGCTATATTTGTCACGTTTATACCTCTTAAAGTATCCCATTAATCATCGCAATTGGTATTTTAAAAACGTTCACCAGCCATTCATGTAAAACTAGCCATTATTATGTAGTTGCCTTCATTTATATGAATATATACACCTATATGGCATATTATGATTTGGCACAATTGCAGTTACTGTGCTTCTTTACAAAACGGGGTCATCGAAACACATTGGAAAAGCTACAGGTTTTTTATCGTCACATTTTCTCACTGTTTTATTTTTACTTGACTTTGGAGAAAGCCAGAGAAGCGCAAAGGAAAGTTGAAACAAATATCATCGGCAATCGGCGAGAGGACGAAGCTTTCTCCGGTGAACAAGCCAATGTAATTACAAGCAAAAAGCTTGTGTAGGTTTTGTCAAAAGAAAGCTGCATGTACTCCTATCGCCTTTTCTGAGAAAACAAGGAGCAAAATGGAATTTGGTCTCTCGTTCGTGATTACACGACTAAGTGACCGTGATAACAAAAATGTCTTCGATTCTAGATGCGCTCGGTAATCTTTAACTTCCCGTCCGCTCTCGATAAGCCTGTAAAATAAGTCAATGCATGTACTCGGATTTGTCATCCTTCTTTGGACTGAGTAATATTTTTCCGTGTGATGATCGAGAACATTTTCCAGTTTTACCTGAGTTCAGCTACCTTTTTGGAAAAAGAGGTGCGCATTTTGAAATCGAGTGTAAATCAGGTTTAGTTATTTTTGACGGATTCGAAACGTGTAAAAGGTTTGGGAATTGCATGGCCTATGCTTGCCTTCCTCCCCAGAGGTGCTGCAAGATTATGCAGCTTTATTACTGATTAGACTTCAACGAACGCGATAACAGGATAACAGGATGGTGTCGGAAGACAGGGCAATGGAAATTAAGTTAAAAGACAAAAAAAAAAAAAAAATCAGCGACAAATTCAATAACCGGCATACTGTTCGCTTTAACAATAGTGTATTGTCTTTTAAAGTCTTCTTACGAATTAAAGTGTCATAACGACTTAATTGAGAAATATTGCAGAAATTCACTGAATGAACGTGTATTGCGGTCTTATTGATATCAGAAGGGTATGAAAACTATACGTTCCGGCGGCATCCTCCTTTTTATTAGGTATTTTAATTTCTGATTATGGATTCAATGCGGATACCAAATAGATCCGATAAAGAAGCGTCCGGAAAGTGGGGAAGCAGGCGCAGAATCTTGATGCTAGAACGTATGTTCCACTTCTGACGTAAACATGAAAAAAATAAAATAGGCAGGTGATGCATGCACAATAAAAAACTCAGAACAATGTACGACTAGACCCGTTTTATATCTGACAGACTGCTTAGCGGAGGCAAATTGGGTTAAAAACTGGCAAGAGAATTAAGTGAAGAGTCTTGTGATTTGTAACACATTTTTATTTCATCGTAGGAGTAAATATGGGAAATTCCACTATTTCACAAAGAAAGTCATCACCTCGCGATTCACTATCTGGCCTGCAAACCGCTGTCTGGGCAACATCGTATGGCGTTGTGTCAATCCTTATCATAGTGGCAAACGTCGTGTCCATCGCTGCCTTTATCAAGACAAAACCTCGCCGCAAGCATACACACTACTTTCTCATCAATTTGTCCATTGCTGATTTCATGGTGGGCGCAATATCAATTCCTCTTTTTATTACGTACGTTGTGGATCCCAAAATGTGGAGTCAAAGCGAAGTGCTTCCAATGGTGTACTCGTCAGTGGACATTCTCTCTGGGTTGGCATCAGTATTCACTCTAGCAATAGTTTCTGTGGAAAGACTGATCGCTGTGTCAGTTCCTTTCAAGTTTCGGATGATCGGAAAAAAGGCCTACTTTGGTTGCATTGTCGCCACATGGTTTCTGTCCGCATGCGTCGCAGTCACGAGCATCGCCTTTTATTTACGAGTCATAAGGGAACCATTCTACACGGTGGTGATTCTGTCTTTGTCACTCTCTTTGGCGGTAGCCTGCTTCGCTTACATCTCCATCGTGTTGAAGATAAATCGGAAACATAACAACGCAAAAGGATGCAAGGACATGAAAGTCGAACAGCGACTAAGCATAACCTTACTATGTATCACCGCCATATTCATTTTCTCGTGGCTCCCTTTCGAACTCGTATTCATTCTGGTGCACTTCTGCAAAACATGTTCGTTGTCCATCAATTCTGTATTTTTTATCAAGCTCTTGCATTACAGCAACTCGTTCATGAACACTGTCGTGTATACTTTCAGGATTCCCGAGTTTAAAGAAGCTATTGTGGAGTTATTTAGTCGCCCCGCAAAGCGCTCCCATGGCTGTGATGTGCTTTTACAGGAGTTCACGTATGATACAAGCACGTGCACATCAGTTACTCGGCTTAATCATCATGCATTGATTACTTTAAATGACCCAGCAGGGAGTTCGCCCGCGGTGAGTCCCATACTAAATGGCCGCGAACTCTGTCATAGGGTCTAGTTTCCTCTGTCATAGGGTTTCTTTTGTGGTGGAAATCTTGAAAAGAAGTTCAATTGCAAATAATTAATCCATCTTATGATTTCGTGAGGTTAAAGATTAAAACAGGTAATTCAGAAAAGAAAAACATTGAGGTAATATTACTACAACTGAATATCGATAAATCGAACCTTCAAGACAAATCAGGAGAGGCCTTCCGTTTATCAGATTGCGAATGCGACAAATGACCAAACATAAGGAAATGAAATCATTGCTTGGTTTACATCACTGTTTGTTGCTGTTAATTGAAACATTGTTTTGAGACAGCCGTTTTAATACGAGGAAAGAGTAGGAAGGGAACTATATTAATATTAGAACAAAAAGTTTAACACGATTCTATTGTACCATGCCGTTCAGTTAAATCCAAAATAAGTTCGGTATTCTGCAAAATTTTTTCCCGATGCACTTTGGGTCCGAAGAACTGAGGTTCGATTAACTTAACTGCTCGCTGCAAAATTGACTGGATACATCTCATGTCACGTAGATAAGATAAATTACGGAACAAAAGCATAATCATCACAAGCGAACGTCTGCTATTTCTAAGAGGCCGTGCTGTTTTTATTTGCATACATTTAGCTTTACATTAATTTCTTTGTTTTTCATAAGTTTAAATCATGCAAGAGCACAACTAAAGATTATTATTGTTGTTGTTGTTGTTGGTAGGAAGGCATATGTGAATGAACATTATGTACATAATTATGATATAGCAGACGCTATAATAAAATAAAAACCACTTCATCAGAGACAAAGAAACCATGTCTGGGCGGAATACCAAAGTTATTAGCTTTTGTTTTCAAAATACAAGAGAGCACACTGAACGTAATCAAACTTTAAAACATTGTTATGGTAAGTTACGCTGCAGAAATGGTTTTCCCAGCAAGAAGTCTATGTTTATTTTTTGTTGGTTTTTACGATTTTCCTTGTGAAGACAATCAATCTCATCTGCAGAGTCCACGTATCTTTTGGTCAGCGCCAAGACACGGAGCTCTGGAATAATCAATTTGTGGAACTACGTTGATTGGCTACTCGATTTATCAAATTGCTCATGCGTAAACTACCGGAAGTAAAATTGCTTGTGAACAAAATCATAACAGCTGAGCACGAGTTTTAAACGAATATGGCAAAGACAACTTCAACAAAACATTTAAACACGAAGACTTGTCGCTGCTGTTGTAACCCCTTGGGTTCTAATGATCGCCCCATTTCACCGTCTCAGGAAATCGAAGATGAAACCCAAACTTTGGTATATGAGTGACCTGCTAAAACCCGTCGGTAAAACCGCTTAAACATCTCCTTTCACCATCACAACCGCTTTCAAAATTTGATATTGTTGTTTTTCCAAAACCAAATTGGACTTTCCCAGCTTTTCGAGTGCGTATTGTATGCCTTTGTGGAACGCATCCACATCGACTTTATCCCGGACGCCATGTAAACCACCGCATGGATGCGCCATGTAAGCGGAACTCCTAAAATCTTGGAGTCTGGAAATTGATTATTCCAGAGCTCCGTGTCTTGGCGCTGACCAAAAGATACGCGGGCTCTGGAAACGAGATTGGAAGACAATTTGACAGGTTTTCTAAGTCTCTCACTGAGCAGCCGTAAAATGGCAGGTACTTGTAAATCATAAGAAAACTATCACGTCACGTGGCTTCATTGCACCCTGATTTGGAAGTCAAAGGACAGGATGGTACTATCATACACTCTGCCTTTATTAAGTCTATTAATAATCGTCATAATAATCTTTAATATTTAGAGTGCGCAAGCATCCATGTGTGCAAAGGAAACACACCATCATGTTGCCACAACAAATCGTACTCGACATGCATCAGTCCTAATGATACATTATGTTTACTACGTTTAAAACCTTGATGTTTGTGGGCAGTCGTCGCAATTTGCTGATGGGTTTTGTGCAATGGTCGTCATAGAAACAACAGACACACTTGACGACAAGCCAATCTCATGTTTGCGAAAAGAGAACATTTTGAAAAGAGCTGATCTGTATTCTGCATTTCTGAAAGAATAAAGTATTATGTTAAGCGCTGAGTTTCCATACTGGAGCAGTTTAAAGATTTTTCTCAGGGTGGAGAAAGTGGCACCCTGCCTACAAGAAATACACAGATTAATGGTCAGGAGAAAAATTTGAAATGGCAGCCACGTAACAAGAAATGCTCCCGTTATCAAGCCCAGAGTCTTCGCTAGCTTTACATCCTTTGCTTCTTGAATTCGACGGGGCATCCAACGTCGAGACCTTTCTTTAATCCAAAGGACAGAGTAAGCTATGCAGGTCACCACAATCGGTGTTATGAAGAAGAATGTCAGAATAACTAGGAACGTGACAAGTTGGATGTTTATGTACTGGAAAATGATTTCACCCGATGCTACAGTCATTGCAAGGATCCACGGTGTCGCTACGGCGAATGCATAGGCTCTGTCTTTAAGTGCTCGGTGACGAATAGGCCAGCCAATGGCGTACATTCGTTCCAATGCAATCGCAGCCAGTGTGAAAATGGAAGCAAAACCGGTGAACATATCAATCCAATCTAGTATGACAATTGAAACGTAGATGTCATGATCATCTACGTTCCACCTTGTGCTAACGAATAGAAATAGGGGAACTGTTAGTGATCCAACCAGAAGATCCGCTACAGCCAAACTTATTATGAAAAAGTGAGACCGTCTGCGTACTTGTCTCCTCAGAAATATTAGCATGGTAATTATGTTCCCAACAACGGCCGTAGCTGCAATGGCTCCAAAGGACAAGGTCCAGGCGATATTCCACTGATTTCCATCCATTATCCCAGTTATTCTCTTCCTTAAAAAAAAAAAAAGAAAACAACAAGCGGCCATTATTTTCCGAGTTTACATCAGCCTCTTTTTCAAAGCGAGTCCAAGTGCGAAAGTTTTGTGGTGGCTATTAGTTTTCATTTGCATAATGCGGTTTGCAATTGAGTTTGGTAACACCAAATCCAATGCTGAGCCAATCAAATTCTGAAAGAAATACACTCCTCAGCTAACCGACAAATCGAAGTAATGAACGATTCCCTTTTGCTAGTCAATCAGAAAGTTCAAATTCTGGCTGAATTCACTTGTCTATTTTTGTCTACATTTAGGAAACGTTTTAGTATATATATTAGGTTCCTTTTGTTCAAATTAATTTTGTTTTCTTATGAGTATATTT
>BLFK01000871.1:2589472-2591972 GCA_014634185.1 Astreopora myriophthalma
CAGAGAGGGAGTCTTGGCGTTTCCTGGGATATACGAATTTCAGTAAAGTTATTCATGGACACCGGAAGTCGGTTTCCAGAGAAGTCCGCAAACCTTAATTCTGACTTATTTAAAATTGTAAAAACATTAAACGTGCAGATTTATGCTTATTGCAGCAAAAATGTGGCATATGACCCAAAACATCCCACATTAAAGGCACGAGGGCCATAAATCAGTGTTCGCGGACGTCTCGGGAAACAGACTTCCGTCACTAAAAATAACTTTACTGAAATTTACATATCCCAGTGGCTAGACTGGGTGTTTCCCTCTCTGTCCCATTATCCTCTCTTGTACAAAGGCAGATGCAACTCTTTATTTACTCATACAATATGGATGAATGTACCGACGTGAACGTGGCCGTTTTAAGTTTTGCGTCAGTGTTACCGTTTCATTTGCAATGGTAGCTCTAATTTCTTGTTTTTTTGTTATTATTTTCTGGTCCGGCTTAAATTCCTTGATTCCCTGATTGCCTTCTGTAGTTTGCAGTAATCATGCCGCCGCGGGCCTCAATTCGTCAATGTAGGATCGACGCTGCACCTGCACTGAAGGTCAAATATTCTCACAAGATGGTGATTTAATTTCAGCTGGCATGTAAACAGTTGTGTCTTCATTTCCAAGTCGTTCTTTTCAGTATTTTCGGTTTATTGTCGATACTTAATCGGTCATTTGGAAAGATGACCGGACACGCTGAAATGCAAGCTGAAGACACACTGTACACAGAATAGTAAATGGTTTGAACCTAGGAGTCATGTCAAAACTTACCGAAGTACGATCGTCCGGCTGAGTGTAGTCCTGAGACGGATTGTCGTTGATGGCAGTGACTGATGTTAGAGATGTTAGGTTTGTGTAGTTTCGGTAGTCCGTAAAGTTTAGGTGGTTGTGGTACGCGGCACTTAACCGTTGTCAACTACTATCCGCACCTTACAAACGACTTATTGACGAAACCAACAGAACAAATCAACAACCACAGACCTTCACACTGAAACGGATCGAAACGCATTAATCACAGTCTTCTCAGCCAACAACACCACGGCTCACTTGACAGACCAATAACATCACGCTTCTACCGACCAATCAGGTAAGACCAGAGTTCCCATATAAGATTCATTGATATGGCTCATATTACTTAAGTTTAAAGATGACTTCCGCTCTATGTTTTTTTTTTGCTATTTCTTTTTTTTAAAGATTGTTTTCAGATTTTTGAGTAATGTGAAGATAATTTCACAGCCTCTCAGCAGTCACAAAATGGCGGATACTTGCAAATCATGGGAAAACTATTATGTCACGTGGCTTCATTGCACCCTGATTTGGAAGTCAAAGGACCGGACGGATGGTACTGTTGACGAGAACACAGACCATGTTTTTAAGGGCAAAATAAATGAACAAAAACTCTATTTTATCACAATATGAAACGAGGCAAAGACCTCGGTAAAATGCATCCCGATTACACTTCCTGTTTCATCCTTTCAATTTCATCGCGCAGAATGCTATTGTTTTTGGCGACATCTACTTGCGGTGCATGATTTTCTAATGTGCGGCATAGGTAATTTCTCATTCAGAACTAGTCCGCTATGATTGGTCCGCCGATTTGGCTTTGGGAAAATTTCGGTCTTTCGGTATCTCTTTGGTGAATTCTACAGCTGTCAATGAAACTCTTCAGAAGACATATGGGAACGTCAAGGTGTGACAAAGTTAACAATAGAGCCCTAATTAGGCTACTCTTCCCATTGAAAACAACTTTTGGTTACAAAAGGTAACTAAAATCTAAACGCGAACTGAAATAGCTTCATGCGTACTAAGCACTTTAAAACCAGGTCTTAATTATGAACTCACTTGGTTAAACTTCGCTTTTTGTTTTATTATTAGGATTTTTTTCAACGAAAAGATACTCGTAACGTTGGATGCGCTTGACGAAATGGGGACAAGAAAATTCACTCTGTCGAAAAAAAAACTTCTGGAAATGAAATCAAGCTCTAAGAACATCCGAATGTCAAGGGCACTTTTTTCTAACCTAATTGCACGCAATGGCGGGGTTTAACCGTTAAACCTTGTCATTTTTTGCATGTCAATAGAACCCGTTCCGATAAGCCTAGTTTTCCAAAGCGTTCCGACAAGTGGGACCGAAATGGGCCTGTGATTCCCTCGCTTTAGAAAACATGACTCTTCAAAAAATTCAAGCAGATCGTGGCAAAATCTAAATCATTTCTTGCATGGACGGCATATTGGAGTTTTGTGAAGAATGCGCGCGTATTGAAACTTTATAGAATTGTTTGTTGCAATTGACGCAAAGCGTTACTTGAAGTGAACTTTTAAATGATACAGTTTAGCACCTCAATTACAATGCCTGATAGCATCTATTGTTTGTGGAGGCGGAGCTTAACATATTAATGTTCGGCCGGGAAATTCAAAACAGTTTCGTGCTATTATTCTTCTTGTTTCCGAAGAGAAGGAAGGCTAGAAG
>BLFK01000871.1:2594472-2605926 GCA_014634185.1 Astreopora myriophthalma
AGGCTATGTAAACACGAGAAAAGTCCTTTATTGCTTTTATAAAATATTTGTCAAAACTAATTCAACAAATGAAGGAAAATTTTGTTTATTTACTTCTTCAATGAAATAGATTTTCTTAATACACGCTCTGGGCAATCGTATTTCCTACTAGCCAATCAAAACGCGCATCTGACAACACATGAACCAATCAGAATCAATGATTCGCGTGATGTCACAACCGTGTTTATATACTCTCGTCTAGAGGCACCTATTGACCAATGAAAGCGCGCTTATTATCCTAATTCTCTTATAAACTGCACCACTGAACGGTGAACTGACTTATACAGTATATATTTAGCGCGCGCTGGGCTGCCATAGTATGGTCGTGAAGGCCTGGGAAAGGAAGTCATTATAATTCTTCCTTTACAGTATATTTTTTCACATGCTGAGTTATTAGGCAAATTAACTACAAGCGAAACAGTTTGTAACCTATATGAATATTCCGTACCAAAATTTTAAAAACTTGCTTTAAAAGCTAACATATTTGAATAATATATGGGAGCCTTCTTGGTCGGACTCGGGAATTAGGTCACTGCTTCCAGTTACGTTTTGCGCTGTGAGTAGGAACTCACCTTTTTAATTTAGTTTATTTGCCACATAGACGAAATTACATATGCAGCTATAGACAAACAAAGAAGAGAAGCGACAGAGAGATGAATAAAAAAGAAAATTGATGTTACATAATTGGTGGCTTAGAACTGAAGCTCGACGTTTTGAACAAGTCCACAGCTAGTGAATACGAACCTTACAAAAAGACGACGCCGACGGTAACGAGAAGGGCATTACAACATATAGATTCACGTTTTTGTAACAATTTCGCGAGTATTCCCTGGTCTTACTGGCACAATGTGGGTGAACCATCCAATCACTGCCCACTGAGATTCACAAAATGCACGCTGGCTTAACAGTACTACACTAGTTCATCAATTCTTTTGTCCAGGTACCATGATACACTCTGCCATAATTAATAATAATTATAATACTAATCTGCCTTAATATTTATATTGCGCATGTATATCTATGTGGATATAAATGTGCAAAAGAAGCACACTATCTTGCTGACAAAACAAATAATCGTGCTCGACATCAGTCTTAATGATACATTAGGTTTACTACTTTTAAAGCCTTGATGTTTGTGGGCAATCGTCGCAATTTGCTGATGGGTTTTGTGCAATGGTCGTCATAGAAATAACAGACACACTTGACGATAAGCCAATCTCATGTTTGCGAAAAGAGAACATCTCGAAAAGAGCTGATCTATATTCTGCAATTCTGAAAGAAAAAAGTATTATGTTTACCGCTGAGTTTCCATACTGGAGCAGTTTAAAGATTTTTCTCAGGGTAGAGAAAGTGGCACCCTGCCTACAAGAAATACACAGATTAATGGTCAGGAGAAAAATTTGAAATGGCAGCCACGTAACAAGAAATGCTCCCGTTATCAAGCCTAGAGTCTTCGCTAGCTTTACATCCTTTGCTTCTCGAATTCGACGGGGCATCCAACGTCGAGACCTTTCTTTAATCCAAAGGACAGAGTAAGCTATGCAGGTCAGCAAAATCGGTGTTATTAAGAAGAAAATCAGTAGAACTAGGAACGTGACAGGTTGGATGTTTATGTACTGGAAAATGATTTCACTCGATGCTACAGTCATTGCAAGGATCCACGGTGTCGCTACGGCGAATGCATAGGCTCTGTCTTTAAGTGCTCGGTGATGAATAGGCCAGCCAATGGCGTACATTCGTTCCAATGCAATCGCAGCCAGTGTGAAAACGGAAGCAAAACCGGTGAACATGTCAATCCAATCTAGTATGACAATTGAAACGTAGATGTCATAATAATCTACGTTCCGCTTTGTGCTAACGAATAGAAACAGGGGAACTGTTAGTGATCCAACCAGAAGATCTGCCAGAGCCAAACTTATTATGAAAAAGTGAGACCGTCTGCGTAGTTGTCTCTTCAGAAATATTACCATGGTAATTATGTTCCCAATAACGGCAGTGGTTGCGATCGCTCCAAAGGACAAGGTCCAGGCGATATTCCACTGATTTCCATCCATTATCCTAGTTATCCTCTACCTTAAAAGAACAACAAGCGGCCATTATTTTCCGAGTTTACATCAGCCTCTTTTTCAAAGCGAGTCCAAGTGCGAAAGTTTTGTGGTGGCAATTAGTTTGAATTTGCATAATGCGGTTTTCAATTGAGCTTCGTAACACCAAATCCAGTATATGCATATTTACATGATCACAAGAAGAAAGGCAATTTTTAAAACAATAACACCTATATTTCGGTAGCAAACTGCTACCTTCTTCAGGGTAGGTGTATATACTGGATTTCGTGTAACGAAGCTCGATATATAAACGTAATAGTCTCAACCGTTTAAGAGGTAAACCCCTTCGACCCGACGCGTTTCGGCTAGGCTTTGGTAGATTGTGCCCGAAATAAAAGCATATTATGCTTTTAGCAGTGCTCATATTTTTTAGAAATTATGCCAAAATTATGCTACTTTCTGAAAATTATGCTCTCTGTCACCGAAATTATGCTACTTCGATTTTAAGGAAAAAAAAGATCACCGGTAGCTTAACTTGATCAATTTTGACTTTAATGAACATTCGTATAGTCCACCTTCGAGTTTTACAGTCTTTAGCATCGCAAATACGCATGTGCGCACCTCCAAAAGCCAAATGATTAACAAATGATATCAAAATCAGCCGTTTCTTGTTCTGAATCCGGGTCAGAAAGGGCTGGAAGTGCTGGAAGTGGATGTACTCGAGGACGACGCCATCTTTGATCTGAGGCCTGAGGGGCCGAGCCGCCGAGCCATAGGCGTGGTGGCCTGAGGAGAGTCTCAGTCTCTCAGATATGCACAGGGTAACCTGGAGTCTGCCGGACCATATTTGACCATGGGCCTTAGCACAGAACTCAATATTTTCCAAAAGCAATACAGAAATAAAATACAAACTGAATTATTCTAGAACTATGATGGCTTTTTTGTTTTTGTTTTCAACGCATAAAAGCTCGGATTATGCTAGCAGTGCTAAACTGAAATAAAAGCTTAAAATAGTGCTCTTTTTGCTAAATTATGCTTAAAATTATGCTAGCGCAATCTACCAAAGCCTAGTTTCGGTATTCGCCTTTGTCAGGGGTCATCATACATCTGAGTATTATGGGGTTGTATAGCTTCCCTCATAACGTAATTTAAAAACTACTTTTAGCAACAGCATTTTCGGCATCAGGCCTCGGTTGTTCAAAACGGTGGATAAGGCTATCCACCGGATAAATCACTGTCCAGCAGGCCCCAGTTGTTCGAAGGGTGGATAGCGCTATCCACTGGATAAGTCAATTTGATTTGCTAGTACTTATCCAGTGGATAGCATTATCCATCTTTCGAACAACTGGGGCCAGATAACTGCTAGCAAAACCAACTCAGTTATCCAGTGGATATACAGTGATTTATCCAGTGGATTGTGCTATCCTCCCTTGAAACAACTGCACTGTGGCGGAGTCAATTGAACTGAATTGTGAAGGGAATGAAGTGTCGCGTTTTTAAGGTGCACGAGCAGTGTTTTCATATAAAAGTAATTAAGAATGGCAAAAGCGAAAAAGCCATCATTTTCAACTTCAAATAAGCAAATTTTGTGAGTTCGTTATATAGTGAAAGTACGTGTGAAAGTCTTGTGCATATGATTAAATTTAAATGTGATCAGTGCGATGCAGATTATGTACTAGGTTATACTTGCCGACGGCTACTTTCAGCCCATTGATGAACATAAGCATTCTGCCATTGGTAAACACCTGCGTGGTGTACATGAACAATCGTACGAACAAGGATCTACGCGACCAATTTATAATCTTCAAGAAATGCCGTGGGAAGGTGGATTGTTTAATTTATGAAATGCTCTACGTCAAAGACAAAAAAACCTACACTTAACACTCAATCAGACTCTATTAGAGCAAAACGTTTTGACACTTGAAATTCCCGGTACGTTGCTTTGTACTTCTCTTTGATCATATGCATAAGGCTTTCACACGTACTTTTCCTGTATAACGAACTCACAAAATTTGCTTATTTAAATGGCATGGAGCTATCGAAAAGTCAGTCTTTAATACCATCATTTTTATCCTTAATTGCTTGTCAAAAACTTTAGTTATTAGAAAAGCGAAAACGTATGGCTATTAACGGGAAGTTGTCATTGCCAACTGCCACAACGGAACTGAGCATGTCATTCCCTTTCCGGATCCTGCCACTGAAGATCGATACTTTCAACAAGATGGTGACTTTCAGCCACCATTTGATGTTCAGTGTGTTAAAAGCAGGAGCCCATTACCCGGAGCTTCCATCTTCCATACTGACCCTCTGAGTCAACCCTGTCCCGTATCTTTTTATTTTTAGAAGCACCTCCCACGGCGGTTTTCGCGGGTGTTTTTATAATAGCCAATCATAAGAGAGCTGTCGTCTCTATTGTCTATTGTCTCTATTGTCACTTGCAGGCCGCACGAAAGTATTTCAATAATCGCGTATTTTCGCGGGAAATTAAAGAACCCCTGCAGATATCACAGTTCTAAAAATAAAAAGATACGGGACAGGGTTGACTCAAGGGTTATCATTATCGAGTCGTTCTATCAGTGTTTTCGGTTTATTTTCGATACTGAATCGGTGATTTGAAAAGATGACCGGATACGCTAGACGTAGAGCACGTGTGAGCTTGGCTCATCTGATGTTCATATTTATCAGTTTGTCGTTTTAATAAAAAGGGCGCGCTCGCTTCCAATTCCTCGCCCAACAAATAGTTGCCGCAGCCGATATCTTGGCCCAGCAGTGATCATTTCCTGGGCTAGGGTTACAAACGAGCTGCACCAGGTGTTTTTTTAATCAAGCCTAAAAACAAGAGGAAGGAAACTAACTTAGTGAAAGACTTCATCTTTTTCTCTTCGTATCTTATGTCCAGAAATGCAAGTAATTAGATGCACGCTCAATTTTGATATCCATCACGAAGTGTGCCGTTAAGCCTATTTCTAACAATAAGGTTAGGGTTTGTGTTAGGGTATTTTCTAGGTTAGGGTATATACAACTGTTTATGTTTAGTTGAAAAGCACAGTTTGGGGGACCCTTTGTGACGTTTATTGCCTGTTTTTCTGGACACAAATGATGTTGAAGTTGAGAAGAGCAGGGGGACACTTCGTGACGCTCATCAAAAGCCTAAGTGCATCTAATTACTTGCATAATTGGACATGTGCTGCGTACGAAGAGGGGAATGCATTGTCATGTTAATTTTCCTATCTCGGTTCACTTGACTGAAGTAGTAGAGAGATTTGGGCAGCTTAATTCCAGAATGCGAAATGCAAATACAGTAAATAAACAACGAGCATGGAATCGACGCGTCATAATTCCAGAACGTCAAATTTAGAGCGCCAATGCAGTAGAATAGAATCGAGGCCACATCGTTTCGGAATGGACAATGCAGAATGACAATACCGTAATTAAACATGCAACAGGCATAAAACCCATGATGTATAACAATAGTCAATTAAGCACCACCTTGTTAAGTCTCTTTTGGTTTGATGCTCGGAACAACTATGTTCTTTACCCGCCTACCTTTTGAAGTTAAATGTTTTCCCTTCGTTTAAGTGCAGTTAGTAGTCCTTGAGAGCGGCTAGCTTGGTATATTCTTTAGTGAGTCGAAAAACCTATGGACAACACCAAATTAAAATGGGTAATTTAGACTCTGTTCACAAATTTAAAGGAAAAAAAGAAGCACCGGCCATGGGGGGCTGGAAATTAAATTTTAATAACCTCACTAGCCATGGATGAGTTAAATGTTCAGTATATAAAGTGCATTCAAGAATTATTTTTGGATCTTATGATGAGTTGCGACCCATAGTAGATCGCGGTGCATGTGAGTATAAAAAATGGCCTCAAATATTTCGACAAGTCCCGCTATACGCTCCAATCAGCTATTTTAACAAATTTTCATTGAAAGTTAGGTCGACTACTGTACTTAAAGCGCATGTAAACATAAATGACCTACCTGCATCTTAAATTACGTTTCTTGCTCGCTCTGGCGTGACGTTTCTCTGATTCGGTGTTGCGAAGAAGATAGCCAATTCAAATTTGTAGCAGTTTGCAGAACACATCCTACACTGGGTTTAACCCAAGCAGCTGCAGAGGCCCCGATAAACTGACCATTTAATTTATTTCGTCGTTGACTCAAGAACCAAACCAATCAGCTTTTAGTTTTCTACCAACTTGCGAGTGCTCTGAATGACTGGTTTTTAATTTTGTGGGAGAGTTCAATTTTTTGACTAATAATATAAACGAAGAAATGCAGAGAAATGCAGTTTTCAGGAAACACGTTGCAGAAAAAAGGAAATTCAGTGCAGAAAAGAGAAAAAAACTTTTTGCGGCGTAAAAAAACTTTAAAAACACTGAAAAACCTGTTGTTTTGACTGAACGCGTGATGATATATTTGCAGGGTTTGAATAAACTATTTTTGCACGTGATTTACCTGCGTTGCTTTTGCACAATTATGATAAGCTATCTCGCAATTTTTTCATGAATATTATTAATAAGTAAACACAAGATTTTTCTCGTACAATTTGGAATAAACTGAGCCGTGAGCACGTGTGCATGCATAACTCCGTCAGATTTATTCCTCAGTGCGGTTAACCTGGGTGTTACCAACAAATGCTGTAGCTGCAGCTACAGCAAACGACAAATTTCAGGCTGTATTCCACTGCATGATTTAAACCCATTATCAACGATCTTTTTAATTGGAAGAAATATCAAGCAGGAGCCTTCAAATCCATGTTTCATAAAGTTCTTTTTTTCAGTTTAACTAATGATTTCCTTTTGTTGGATAATAAGAAGGGCCACTTTACGATACTTTGCGAGTCGCGGAAATGGGCATGACATATAGGAATATTAACGTCACAAACAATCACAACTAGTAGACAAGCGAAAATCAAACAAGGAGTAAGGATCTTGTTCAAACAAACATTTTCGCTTGTAATATTGATTGAACTTTTCCTCAGAAGCTAAATCAATTCAGTATCTTTCATGACATGGACGGAACTGGGCCCTTTGTTCTGGCGGATCGCTAGCTAACAGAACCAGGTTTCGTGCTCTCGTTATTTGAACTCACGCCTAATTGCTTTGCGTCGCGTGATCATTCAGTTACAGAAAACAAAACACCTGCCATATCCTTTCCATCAGCTTTGCTGCTCGGCCATGCCTGGATTTTTCATCATAACTCACAAAAGACTTTTTGATCTTTTGATAAGGAATTGTCACCCTTTTTAGGCCGTAGCTCACGGCTTGAAAAGTGCAAAATTGGATATCCAAATAATTTTAAAATTGTGTGGGTTAGCTGACCTCCATTCAGCTATTTTCGAGGTTTAGTCGTCTACTATATTTTAAACAAAACTAAATTCCACCACTCAAAGCAAATTGAAGTTCAAGAAATATTCACCAACAGTGTGAAAACGAAGTTATTTTTTCTTCGGCTCGCTTTGATTGGGAGGGTTCCTGTCATAATTTTTACGACGAAATGAGCAAGAACAAACAAACAAACAATAATAATAATAATAATAATAATAATAATGACAATGATAACAATAATAAAAGTAACAATAGCTACCAGAACACTTTGTTATCTGTAGGGCGAAAACTAAATTGACATCCCAGTAAATTTGCCGTTTCATATGCGGTCGATAATACAAGAGATAAACCAACCAGAGTCTTTTAACTGCAATCGTGTTTATTGGTTTCAACAGGCCAGTAGTATAAAATCATTTTATACTGATATTGTTTTAGCAATATTACCCCCGCAGAGACCTTTCGCCTAAGTTTCTGGTGCGATGCAAACTATTGTTTCCGAATTTTAAGCCAAGATATAACCTGACTGTTTCGAAGAAAATAATGGCTTACACGCTTGCAAAAACCTATAAGATGCTGTGACCCCGGACACTAGGATGTTGGTTGAACTTTATTTCGTGACTGCCTTGGGAGATCGACTAGCAATAAAGTTATTTCAGTAGAGTTGTGACTTAGAGTCAGAGTTAACGACTGCCAAAACCCTGAATTCAATATTTTGGACTGCCAAAATCCTGAATTCAACATTCTGGAAAGCCAAAATTAAATGAACTGACTTGACTTTTAAATCATGGTTTAGATCTAATCACTAAACTTTAAGCTAACCCTTCCAAAATCATGAATTCAGGATTTTGGAGGCTTAACTCTAACTCTATAAAAGTAACTCCATAAAAATAACTCTATGAATAGCCGTCCCCTTGCCTTGGTAGTAAAAAATGACTCGCTAAGTAACTGCCGGACCTGCGAATAATGTAGCCCTTCGTCGAGGGAGTCCCTCTCGCTTCCCGTCCCGCGGGATGGCGGTGAGCAGCGAAAAGGGGACGACGCTAACATCCCATCTTCTGTCACCGTATGTACTATGAATGTACTTAGAATGTATTTTGTACTCTTTTCCGTTCGAGATATCCAGTTTAACTTTTACCTGTGTGGAAATTACAAGATTTGGTGAGGCAGCGTGCACAGTTTAAAAAAGTTGAGAAGGTCAAAAGATCGGCGCCCTGCGGCGATCTAAAATAAGCTCCGCTTCTGCCGTCAGGGTACTATTATGCACTAAAACTCTTGATCTTACCACTGCTCCCCTAGGGAAACTTCCTATGTGAGACGTTTCAGACTAGAAGTATCCCTCTAGTCTTGTCAGGGATAATAAAGGAGGCGAAATACACGAGCGTTGGCGAAATGCGCCCCCCCCTGGGGGAGAGCGATGCTTGAAGGGGATTCACCCGGCGTGACCCCGGCGGGAGTACTTTAGGAATTTCTGGGTGGGCATATGCCGCTGGGACCCTGGAACCCTTAGCCTATTGCTGGTTTTCAGTGTCACGCCATTCAAAATAGATCAAAATAAAAATAAAAACCATTCAATAGATAAAGTCCAGAATCTGATGAAAGAAAGGAGATGAATATGCAAAGACTCTCGCCAAGATTCAGTTCACAGCAATTTTTCTTACGCAAGATATGCGGAGAAACTTGTTACCCAAATTTATAGAGATTTGTATGGAGACGCCATGCTGGTGCCCATCCGGATGGGCACCAACATGGCGGCCGGAAACCAACAGAAACATCTGTCACCGAGTTTTGCTACAAAAGCGTTAATATATCTCTGGAGGAACTCAAAAACAATAAAATACTACTTTTTATAATACAAGATAGCCAAATTCCCTGAAATAAGTCACTTTTTTAACCAACATGACAGCTCTCTCGGCCGTCATGTAAATGCCGCGTCACGCAAAAGCTTAGAAATTCATGCGTAATCTATCACAAAACCAAGAACCCATTCGGAGCAAAACTTTGTATGAACATCAGCTGCTCTTATACATCATGAAATTAAAATATCAGGAGGATCAATAGTTTTGTAGTTTGAGTTTTAGTGACGTCATGTGAAAACCGTACACTAGAGTAAACTCCCCCAATTCCCCCTAGTCTGTGATGGATTTTTTGAAAATGAATCGCAAAACAGTTCCGACTGTAAGGGCAGTAATCCACGTGGTTGCTATAGCAACGGCACAGGCTCGAGAGCTCACGGTGCGTTGACGAAAAGGCCAGCCAATGGCGTACATTCGCTCCAATGCAATCACAGACAAGGTGAAAATGGAAGCCAAACCAGGAAACATATCAGCCACCCGTACAACCGCCCTTAAAACGAGGTTGACATTATGATCTACGTAGTTAAAGGAGCTACGTCACGGTCTTGGATTTTGAAAAGTTTAGCCTCAATTTATCAAAAAGATCGTTTGTAATCCGTTCCAATCTTCTGCATCCTTCACCATCCTGGCCATGCTTGCATTTATTCTTGTCTCTTTGGTTCTTATCTTCCCTAACAAATTGTTATTTCACTATTTCCCCATTACTTAAATACAATTTTTATGTCTCTTTTTGAACCCAAAATATCGTGACCGAGCTCCTTTAAGTGCAATGAACAGTGGAGTTGATACAAATCCAACCATAAGATCTGCAACGGCCAGACTTATGAAGAGAGAGCGAGCCCGTCTGCGTAACTGATTCTTATTAAATATGATTATGGTAATTATATTCCCAGAAACGGCCATAAATGCCACCAATGAAAAGCACAAGGCCCACACGAAATTCCACCCATGAAAATTCATTCTCAGTTATCATTTTCCTATCTGGCAATAAAGCGAAACAAGAGCGCGATAAATGGTGTGGACAGGTTAACGAGGAACGTAGTTTCTGACGCGCTTAATTGTATTAATCCCGAAGGCAATTTTTCTATCAAAAATACATGGAAAACAGGAAAATGGAAACGGTTCGATACCCAAATCACAACCGATTGCTCGTCCCTTCTTTGAGAGATCGCAGCGACTGCAGCGATCTTGGCGATCGTAGCGATGGCATCATGGCGACCCTTTATTGGCGCGTCATCCGTTTAAGCTCATACTGAATTAATCCAAGAACTCTTGGTTGTAACAGTTACCGTCATCAGATATTTACTTTAGCACGGATAAGTAATAGTCTGTCCCCTTGGAACTGTGTGCGTACGTCTTGTCCGAATACGGTTTTCCGATTTAGCGGAAGTTCGTTCCAATCTTCTGCGCTCTGGGAATTGATCAAATTAAAGGAGCTATGTCACGGTTAAATGGGTTTGAAAAGTTTAGCTAAACTTTTCAATTTTGTTGTTTGTAATCCGTGTCAATCTTCTCCATCCTTAACCATCTTTGTTCCTTTCTGGTTTATTATTATCTCTTTGGTGTTTTTCCACCTTTGTAAAGCATTATTTTCAGGTTTCCTTCCATTTAAAGGTAAATTTGTTGATGATCAAAATACCTCAAAATATCGTGACAGAGCCCCTTTAAGAAGCGTTAATGTCTTTATTCGTGATGGTTTTGCCAGTAACTCAGTCAGCTAACCTTTTGCTAGTTCAACAGATTTCCACTTCCGCAGAACATCCGCTAAATCGAAAAACACTAATAAATGAGAATCCATTCAATAACTGTCTCTATTCGTGATGATAAATGTCTTTATTCGTGATGGTTTTGCCAGTAACTCAGTCAGTTAACCTTTTGCTATTTCAACAGATTTCCACTTCCGCAGAACATCCGCTAAATCGAAAAACACTAATAAATGAGAATCCATTCAATAACTCGGCCGGCGCTGACAAAAAAATGAAGTAGATTCTGGTCAATTAAAACAAATATGCGCACGACTAAAAACAAGCTGCAAAAATGTCACTTCAAAAGGGTTAAAATCAGTAGTTGTTTTATTTGGCTTTAACCCGCCGTGAGAAATCAAACAAACAAATTGGAAGAAAATCATCGCTTGTGGCCAAAAGTTTGTATTTTGTTTTTTGGATTTTTTTTTTTTTTTTTTTTTTTTT
>BLFK01000871.1:2605936-2620936 GCA_014634185.1 Astreopora myriophthalma
ACAAGCTGCAAAAATGTCACTTCAAAAGGGTTAAAATCAGTAGTTGTTTTATTTGGCTTTAACCTAGTTTTAAAAGAGATAATTCACCGCAAGATGCAAAAATTATAGGCGATATGCCTAAAAATGTGAAAAAAAAAAATTCCAAAAAACAAAATACAAACTTTTGGCCACAAGCAATGATTTTCTTCCAATTTGTTTGTTTGATTTCTCACGTAATTTGAAAGGAAAGCTATTTTGAGTGCGACTGAATGGTAAACGCCATCTTTGCAGCTTATAAGTGCGGTCTAGCAGCTGCTGTAACTGTCAGTAAGTCTTATTTGGCAAGAAAAATCATTTTTACATTAAGTTATCTATCAAAGTTACCCTGCGGGCAGGGGATTCTCTTGTCTTCTCTGCTTTGGTAGCGAAACGAGAGAGAAACCACTGCTAGGGAGAAATATATGATAAGCGTAGGCAGTCCAAAAGGTCACGAAATTAAGTTACCATCAAAATAATAATAATAATAATAATAATAATAATAATAATAATAATAATAAAACAGAACAAACAAACAAACGAACAAAACAAAACAAAAACAAAAGTCCACAGAGCATGATATTTTCGATAGTGGCTTAGAATTGAGGCACAACTCAAAACTTATCTTCAGCCCTTAAAGTTTATACTCAGTAACAATGAGTGCATTCTTGGCCATGCGACTAATGCTCCATCAAGTCTTTTGCCGTTTGTTTTATCATTGTTAGAAACCATGTATCGTACGCTGAATTTGCTGACGGTGTTTTCCTCTCTGGTAAATCGTCACCAATTAGAAAAAAAAAATATAAGGGAATCTAGTACTTCTCATTCACCTTGCTAGGTGGGGTACACGTGACAAAACCATCGGCTCCGCGCAATTGCGAGTGTTTATGAGCGAGTTTGAGGATACCAATTATGACGATTGAAAGCTCGAGAGCTGAGAGACAAGATTAATGCTGCTTGTTTGATTTTCAGAAATGGGAAAAACAGTTCGATTTCTTTCAGGATTGCATCTGCAACGAAGAAAGATAGAAAAGAGCGCTCTTTTATAACTCGGAAGCCTCAGACTATAGATAATGAAGTTCACAACCGAGTTGCTAAACTGTAAGAGCTTGATACCGAAGACAACTGTGGCAGAAACGTTCCTACATGAAAAACACTTGATCAGCACAATCACTAACACTTGAAAAGGCATCCACGTTAGGAAGAAAGTTCCTATTATCAAAAGGACAGTCTTAGAGAATTTGGCTTCGTTCTCTTGACGGAAATTGTTTATAAACCGGGTTCTTTTTGTTTTCCAGATGACGCAGTATGCCAAACATGATATCAGCAACGGAGCTGACAGGCTTATGACAACAACGCTCAAGAACTGGTGAATGGTCAGTAAGCCAAAGCCAAGCAAGACTCGACTTGAAGTCACGAGCAAAGAAAGAATCCACGGTGTAACTATGGCAGCCAAGTAACTTCTCAAGTTAAGCTGCCGATGGCGAAGTGGACGAGTAATCGCACTGACTCTTTCAAGAGAAATGACGGCCAAGGTAAAGACAGACGCAAATCCTGTAAACATGTCCACTACATCAGAAGCAAGTTTTGAAACAAGCTTCTGTCCCGAAATGACCGTTGTCGCATAAATTGGCATTGCACATAGCCCGACCAAGAGATCTGCGACCGCCAAACTGATTAACAGGAAATGAGGACGCTTGCGAAGCCTTCTCTTAAGAAGTATTGAGATGGAAAGAGTGTTCCCCGCGATGACCATCAAAGCCAAAATTCCATAACTTGCAGACCATAGGGGGTTCCAATTGTTGAAATCCATCTCTATAAGATTCCCTAAGAGGGTAAATGTGATAAATGAATTAATTTTTCATATTTAGCTATTACACTGAGGCGTTAACTGGTCTAGGCAGAGAAGTGTCAATTGCCTAGCCTACTTAGCAGTAGTTTTCGGAAGGTATTATTCGTGAGAAAAGAGATTTTGGGTGAAATGGCCCCGCTAAAGGTGGACCGAAGTCAAAAGAGAAGGAAGAGAGGAAGAGGGCGAGGAGAAGAATAGAGAGAAACACCGCTTGAATCAACCCTATGAGATTTTTGAACTCCTTTCAACTTCGTGCTTGGTGCAGTCGGCTTGTACATGCTATGAGCTATTTCGGCTCGTGATTGGCTGAGAGTGTATAGGCTTCAGAGCGTGATTGCTCTTTTGACACTCAATTGAAAATCGCTCTATTAGCTTGAACTGTACACCTGACGACAACAATATATCAACGGAAAGAACCTGTTTTACAGCATGCTAAAGAAACCCAGACTTTCCTTATACACCTTCTCTGGACTATGTTTTTAGAAAATGCGCATGCGTAAAATTCGTGTATCAGTGCGTAACCTCGGGGGTTATCGTCATGGTACAACGCTAAGGCTTAAATGTCCAGAAGTACCGCTATGTTGAATGTTGAAATAGCTATGGGCCATTCAACTTGTTGAACGTTGTTGAACGCAGTTGATTGAAAATAGAGACTTGCTTTATTCCGTCGTTCAGCAAGTGTTTAGCAACAAATGTTGCACGATGTTGCATTCACCTTGTGCCACCAGCTTAAGATCTTTATATGCCGCCGGGATGTGTGTTACAAAAGTTTAAAAAGTAGATAAAAGTAACCCTTCGAAACTCCTATTGTGAGACCGGCAGGTGACTTAGCCTGAGGCCACAATATCCAAACACGGGCTTGTATATTTGTTTGAGGCTTGGATATTTACGGCTGAATTCGATTCCACCAGCCTGTCCGTATATCCAAAAGCTCTTATCAGGACAAAAACCTTTTTGGTCTCGGCCGAAATGGTCGGAACTGTTCTAAGATAGTTCGAAGGGGCTGTTTACATGGAGGTAGGAAGATCCTAGCACTAGGAAGATCCTAGAAGGCGAAACAACTTTACGTTTGGTTTACATGCAGAAATTTCTGTCTAAGGTGGAAGTGGAGAATGACAGTAAGATGGCGGGCGAGAACAACAAACATGTAATGTCTCAACTCATTCGGATGTATTTGACTCGCAGCGTTTTCGACATTGCTGTCGATCGATAACCAATTTAATGCTCATTTTTTGCAATATAAGAAGTTTTCTTTAACACACTTTTAATTTTACTTTTGTTATATTTATGGTAGTTCTGTTGACTGAAGCAAACAACCGAGGGCTGTACCCGCGACATTTCTTTCTCGTGACACATTCAATGTGACCTAGGAGCCGCCATGTTTTGAAGCACATAGAGAGTGCACAGCCGCAAAGACTTATTGGAAAAAAGGCAAATAATTCCAGGGTTCAACAAAAATTGTCTTGCCCAGTGTATAAAGAAACAATGTAAGGAGGATAAAAATTTATGTCTTCAAAAGAATTAAATATTAATACTGAGGACTTTTTGGGTTCCTGGACATAGATAAAAATAATTTCAGACGTACATGAAAAATAGCTGAATCATGTTAATTACAGACAGTCAAAAAATACGTGTGTTGACAGGCCTGTTAAAATCAAATGTGTCATTTTTGACCAGAACGGGCCTTGCTAGGGCTCTGTAAGACTCCATGTAATTCCTAGGGTGTGTCAGTAAGTGTTGCAAGTTTTTTTTTTTCATATACATTACATATATACAAGAGTAGGTTTTTTATTATTTGAAATTAGTTTTGCTATGGTTCTTATACATGTTTTATTTAATTTTCTCCTTGCCCGTACGCATTTCTCGTGGATGTTACGTGATTGATGTTTTATTTTTTCGACTCAAATCGTGGTTTTGGAGTTTCAGTCTATTGAAAGGACATTTTACGGCTGCGGCGTGGCGCAGTTTGCGCTGGATTTGCTTGCGCCTATCCTGCTCAGCCACCAGCTGGATTCATCTTCGGTGGTCTCTAATTCAACTCCACCACGCCTTGTAAATAGCCAACCGGTTGCTTCATCTGCTTCATCCCAGTTGGGTTTCTCAAAGTTGTTCTGTTTATTTGAATTTTTACTTTCTAAGCACGGCCCCACAAGATTGGGGCTTTAAATTTTACGGTGTATAATGAATTAGTTTACAGTCAGTTGTGATCTGCCAGAATTTGGGAAGGCTCAGGAAGTAATGTCATGACACGAATTATTATAATTATGAGCTGTACGTGGAATGGCAAATGATGAAAAGTCGAAAGAAGCAAAAAATTATTATTGATTACTTGGGCAATAAATAGTTTTTAAGTCGAAGTGAAACTCCGGAAAAAAAAGTGATGTGCAACTGAAAGGATGAGCACATTGCCTTGCTTTGAAGAAGACGGTAAATACAATTCAGAAATAGACTATTTACAAAATTGTATATGAACTGGCGGCTTTATCCAATCTGCTGTCTAAGTTGCTTACGGCAATTGCACAGGGTGACAACGCCTGCTGTCGTTTAAAAGGGGTGAAAAAGCAGGGTGGTCCTTAATAATTACACATAAAGCATTCTTCTTCCTGGGTTGTGGGTACATTTCAAACCGTAAAAGATATCATTCCTGTCGTCGCATAAATTTAAAAATAAGACTGTTGCGATTAAACAAATTTTAAAGTCTGCATTCATGAAACCTTCACTTCTACCAAGTCTTCTTTCTTTTGGGCCGCTTCCTGATACAATCATGTGCGTATAGGACTTGTTCAAGGCTATGAGGGTATAGATCGATAGAAATATAACAATCTTACCCCGGTCACGCGACTCAACGGCAATGAACTAGAAAATCTAGTGGGAAGTTGCGCAGATCTGTCGTCAGTGGCACATATTTGAGTACAGGGAAACGCGGCCGTCAATTGTCAAGATGCTTGTTTCAGCACTATTACACAACTGCACGAAGAGTAGTTCTGTTATCTTTCATGTATGCAGACTTTCCACAATGAATACAATTTCCATCGATCACTCACCAAGGTGCTGAGAATTGGTTATTTGCATTACTGCACAAACATGCTCATCTTTGCCAATCATAACGATAAATAGTACGATGTTTGATAGAAGCACAAATGGGTCTATTTTTCTTTTGTAGACATTTCCGTTCTTTCCTCAAGTTTTACGATATCAATAAGTTTGAGCAGTAATAAAAACTTCAGTCCAGGTTTAGTTTTGAGCCAGTTTTTCTCAATTCTTCTCGAATAGATAGATTGTTTCAGCTGCGAATGCTGCCTGACTTAATGACCTTCTCTGTCCCTTTATTATGTGAATAACTTATCTCAAATCAAGTGCAGTAGAAAAAGACAAATCGTCATCGGTGGTCAATGAAAATTTCAAAATTACCTTGGACTAGGTGAACAGAAATCAACCCAAAGAATCACAAAATTCATCGTTTATTCAGCACTGACCATTTAGTTAATCACATTGCAAGCAGACTGGCACGGACTTGTTACGGTTTTGCGATATTTTTCATTCTGACGGCAGCAGACTTCCTGGTGTGTAAACATAAGAAATACTATTTACAAATACTAGCAATTAAAGGAAGCCATTCAAATGAAAAATAATAGGACTATTTTTAAGGCTTCTAGTTATTCATAAACTGCTAAAACTACTACTACCGATGAATTGAAGTTTGACCATCTTTGTTAATAAAGCAACATAAGAAGCACCAAAGAAGCCCGAAAAATATCCAGCTTATCCAGGTTTGAACGGGACTCTACGGTGCACACAGCTCTACTAACTCGGAACTATCAAGTCAACTGTGAGCTGGTCACCTGTGAGTTCGTGTTATATCCCGTAATAGGTGAATGTATGATAAGGATTATATAGGAAAATTCATTACCTGACGGGGAATTCCGCGTTAAATTGCACGCGAAAACCGATATCGCACTCGTGCGATATCGGTTTTCGCGTGCAATTTAACGCGGAATTGACGAGTCAGATAATGAATTTTCCTTGAATAGCATAATTGAATAAAATAGGAAAAAAAGAAACTCGTTGGAGTTGTTGTGTTACAGTTTGACGACAGTTGTTACGTAGATGCGAAACAATATCACTTAGCCTCGTTTTCAACTCGCAATTCCACGCTAAATACCTCGCTTCGTTAACCAATTAGAATGCAAGATTTTATTCAATTATGCGATTCTCTATGAAATTTTCATACATTTACATGGTCGCAATTTTCTGGGACGTGCCAATCACCACTGACAGCAGAGCCCTAAACCCCACTTGGCCCGATATCACAGACCATACCACCAAACAATGCATTCCGACTGATATCACCATTCCTTCTGACAGAAATTTAATGTGTCAGCGAAAGAGTTTGAAAGGTTAGCTAAATGCAAAGACCTGGAAATCAAAGTGTCTTGAATGTGGGGTATAAAGACTACGATAATCCCCGTGGTAAATGGATCCAAAAAGGGAGTGAGTGAGAACCTTGGGAAAATGCCAGGAAGCAGTGAGATCAGCCAGATACAGGAAATAGCGTTGCTGGGGGATGTGCATATTTTACGGAAAGTGATTTTTCCATTACAAGATTGCTGGCTATCTCAGCTGTATGGTATATACCCGGATATAATTTGCATAGAAATCAAAGTCTTATCAGTAAAGAGGATGATGATGATGATGATGATGGTGATAATACGGATCTGGAACTGTCGGACAGTGATCCTCATAATTATTAGGGCTTTAAGTACCTAAACCTGAACTTTGGAACTCTTCAAAAGGAAAGGCCTGTCTCCTAGGAACAACTAGGATATTGAGATATGCGCTGAACATGTGACAGTTGCGGGTGGTAACTTGATGTTCAGTTGAACAGAACCAGCTGTTTTATATCAGTTTAGCGGCGATGAGAAGGAATAATAATAATGGTAATGATAATGATATTGATATTCATAATGATAATCATGACAATAAAAATAATAGTGATGATGATTCTGATACTGATACTGATACTGATACGGATAATGATCGAATAAGAGGGAGCAGAAGGATGATCGGGAAGAAGGACGTGGGAAAGTATCATAGCAACATTAAAATTATTCAGGGAGGCAGATAATTTCGCTATCTATAACGTTTTACGACTATAAGGCTTTTAACTTTTTATGCTAATGACATTAAAGTATTTTTGCTAAGCTTACTAAGGTTTTTATAGCGAGATCAGGAAATTCAAGATGGCGGATACTGGCAATTTGGTGGCATTTTCAACAGGCGGCAACCAATACACTTTACTATGATCACATTTGGTAACATTGAAAGGAAACCTTTTTTGCACCACTCATGTTCTTAGTTATCAAACCAAAAGTTGCAATTTGAAATTATTTTCACTTACCCTTCAATTCATTTTTATCATTGTTTAGACAATTTGGGTGTTTTCTGTGGTCAAAGCAAAATTTACATACTACTGTAGAAAAACAGGGATTCCTTTGAAAATAAGTTGCGATGTCAAACATCAGGAGCATTGCCAGCTGAAAATTGCTTTATGGTGGGTGTAGATATTGACTTCTTCATTAAAAAATGTTTTGTGGCTTGGATTGTGTCCTGTGCACACCCCTAAATGCTTCTTTAGTCCACAGGTTCAATATTCATCGCGGCGTTAAAGCTTAAATTAAAAAAGAAAATTGTTGTTTTCCTCGCTCGGAGAAATAGCAGAACAGTCATAGTCAATTACATCTTTTGCCAAAATCATCGTTCTTTATTGTACAACGAAAAACGACTTAGTGTTTGACTTAAAACCTGTCTATCCCTAATTGGATAATTTGCCTTGTGCAAGACCTCCATTTGCAAAAAAAGTTCCTGATTGACGGCAGGAAACCATGCATTGTATTTCCGCTGAGAATAATTGTAAAAGGCCGTCAAGGTAAATACAATTGTTTGTTTCAAAATGAGTTCCTTTCTGGAAATGTCTAGACTACGATAATATCAATTGATATCTATTTTTTTCAGTTTGTTTGTGAAGAACCCAGATCTTTGTACGTCCTCCCATGTAAGCGTAGGTACTTTTGACGCATTGAGGTACCGAGAATTGCATTTACATCTTTATGGAATTTGATCGATAGCGAATCTCCTGGACGTTGCCAATTATAGCACTGAATTAAAAAAACATGTCTTTCAATTTCCTTTGTTTTGTTCTCTAGACCGCAATTTTATTTAAAATGTTAAAACAAACTCATCGTACTGAACTTGTCGGAGAGATATTTATGAAAAAAAAGAACAGAGATATTTATAGATATTAATAAATATTATCGAAAAAAAAGAAGGAACATTCTACGTTCAGTTCGTCAAAAACGCTCACAGCTATTTTATTAATTTGGAGGTCCAGGAGCAAAAATTAGAAACTTAATTTTTCCATGACAAATGCTCGTCATTAGTCCCGACAAGCCATTATATTTGTCTAGAGTTTTCTTGGAAAAAGAAAACATTAAGGCATTAATTCGTCACTTTTCTTCGTCAGTCAAATAATGGCATACCACCCAAGCTCACAGATGAATTTTGCGCCACAAGTACTTTTCCATCGTCCTCTTCAGCTTTGACCTCTGTGGATAAACCATACAAAGATTGAATTTATTACCCCGTTTGATTTATTGAAAAACATATACAAGGCTCTTCTGAAAGACGGAAAGTCAATTTCTTACTTCTTTGATAATGATATATTACAAGCTCCAACCAAGATTGCTCTTCTTGCTAATTCCGACTTTCTCGTCACACCTCTTTTTGAGTAATTAGCCATTCGTTTAGATATTTGGAAACTCCTGTTGCAATTGTTACGTGTGGTGAATGATAAAAGCGTGTAAAAATGGACGTGTTTTTTTCGCCATGTGGTAATGACTAGGGGGTTTATTCCATAAATGGGGAGAAGCGTTTGAAAAAAGGGGTTACCCTCCGTATTGTCACCAAAACAACAAAAACAACAACAAAACTGGAATTTGCAACTACCGCATGCACGGTTAACCTTGTGTGTGTGTGTGTGTGTGTGTGTGTGTCTCGCAAAAAGAAGCGACATAAACTACATCCGCCGGAGAGAAGAAAACGTTTCGACATTCTTTTATGCAATAAGAGAGACGAATTAGGATATTAGGGAACAATCGAGAAACCGTGAACTTTTTTCAGTTGTCTTTTAAAAAGCACAAAAGATAGAGAAGTAAGTTTTGTGGTTGTTAGTTAGGCTTCTAATTTTCCAACCTCCTTTTTGGTATCAAAATAACACTTAGTTTGCATTATCCTTCCCTCGTATAGAAAGGAAAATTCCGCTTCTTCAGCAATATTATTCTCAAACTGACTCAAACTGAGTTACTGATTCACTCGACCTCTAACTATTTATATTTCAGAAAAAATCAATTAACATTTAGTTAACACCGATTGTGCTAGGCTTGAAACCGAAAGGAAACCACACGTAAAAAAAATATACCTTGGTGCTGGCTTAGCCCGCGAAAACATGCTCCCATGTTATATATTTTGTTATTTCCCCTGGATCCCTTTTGTTCGTATTTTTAAATTCATTTACGTTGGATTGTGTATTCTCAAGAAGCTTGACAGTAACTAAATTCTCTTCGATATTAACCCTTACTGACTGAATACTCTCACCTTCGAAAACCTTACACTACTAAATTTCATCCTTGAAACCATCCTTTACCTCCCAATTCACTTTCGAAAAAGAAACTAGTCAGAAAAAAAGGAGACGTTTACACGAAAATCACCGCCCCTAGGGCATTTTCCCTCCTCTGCCATTTGTACTTACTATTTTGTTAAACGACTCTTCCCACAACGCCAGACAAAGTGGTATCTCAGCGAGGTCTTCCTTAATCTCAAATTTTGATTGCGGAAGTCCTAGTTCGATTTTGCGTTTTATCGCGTTACGTTATATGCTAACAACGTGTGAGAATGAAACTAAATGCAAATCAAAAGAACAGCTGCGAAAGGAAGACTCAACATAAAGACAACGCATGAAGCTACAGAGGACCTGTTCATGCAGTGGTCGTGGATATCATAGTAGGTTGGACAGTTTAGTATAGCCTAAAAAAAAAGAAACAAGGCAAAGACAAAACCCAGTGAGTTAGAATATTTGGTGCTCATGATATGTCGACAAACATACCACAAATCAGAACGATGCGATTTAAATATTTTCCGCGACCAAACTAAGTAAACATTATCATGAGCCCTCGATGATGTACTGATGTATTTTATTTGCAGTCTGTGGCTCCGGATCGATAACATGTCAAGTTCAGGAAGCTCCCCTCTCTCCAGGACAGAGTCGATTGCTTTCAGTACTGCATTTAGCCTACTTTCCATCATCATTATCGTTGGAAATTCCTTGACGATTGCCGCCTTTACGAAAACGAAGCTTCTCCGGCGACCGACTCACTATTTCCTGATTTCTCTCGCCGTGGCCGATTTGATCGTTGGAGCCTTAGCCATGCCACTTTACATTAGTCACTTTGTGAAACCAAGCTTATGGAATCAAAGTCAAGTTGTCCAAACGCTTTACTACACTATCGATATTGTATCTGGTATGGCGTCTGTTTTCACCCTGGCAGTTGTGTCCGTTGAAAGGCTCTACGCATTTGGTTGGCCTTGGAGATATCGAAACTCTACGTCACTAAAATGCTACATGGCTGCCGTGGCTTCTAGCTGGCTCTCAGCTGTTGTGATATCTTGTCTTTATTTGGGTCTCCGTTTCAATTTCATCTCGGAAGTCGTGCACACCCTAACAGTAATCGCCTTGTCAGTCTCGCTGGCGGTTGCCTGCACCGCTTACACTGCACTGTGGCTGAGAATAAAGCTTCGTAGAAGGCGACGCAGAAATGTGGAAAGACATAAAAGATTGTCCATAACATTGTTTGTTATCACAGGGATCTTCATCCTGACCTGGACACCCTTCGAAGTTATTATCATAATAATTCATTTTTGCGAGACATGCACAATCCCCCCGCTTAGAGTGGTGTACATCATCAAACTGCTTCAATACAGTAATTCCTTTGTGAACACATTAGTTTACTCGTTGAGAATACAGGAATTCCGTAGGGCAATCGTTAGCTTTCTTCAGCGTCGTTCCTTGAATCCTAAAAGGGACTTTCAAGTGAGAAATGTGGCCGCGGCAACTCTGACTTCCGTGTCTAATCTCATAAGCTCTTGCTCAGCCATAACTTTAAATCCTATTTTTACTGGAAACCAATTACCATTAACAAGTGGCACTGAAGGACGCAGGCGGTTGGCTAGAAGGAGGAGTGATTGGTTTTCAATGAACAAAAGAGCAAGATATTCTCCTGGAAGAGCACGAGTAACTTAACAAAAGATGTCTGAAGAACTGAAGGAAAACCCAGCGCACGTTGAGGGTACATTTCAAAGAGGACAGATTGCAATTGATTGTTACTTATGAAAATATCTGAACGCAGCAACTGTTCATCAGTATAGGATGCCTAAAATGCATGTGTGCAATTCCACAATTGGTTTCCGCTCCATTAAACATGATCCAGTACCAACTGCGGAACATTTTAGGAGGAGCCACCCACAGAGTGAGCACAGTTACCGACTAGTGTAGTTAGGAAAGCAACGTAAAATAATGTAGTCTTAAAATAACGGACTAAGTACACGCAAGCTAGACAAACAAAGCACGCGCATAACACGCGCAAAATTGCTTGCGTACATCACAAATAAAGCTGCGCGCGCAGGACTGCATCCAACTGGAAGGAAGCAGTGCATGTAGAAACAAAAACTAGCTACGAGGATACATCACTTGATGAATTTTACGAACTTTCCGCTGATGGGACTGCGTGGAAATTGAGCAATAACTTGCCATGTTATCGACGGTAAATAAATGATTAGTGTTACTATTGCGTTTTAATTATGATTCCACCCGAACGCACATGCACAGACTCTGCACATTCAGCAATATGGTGGCTTCTTAATTTCCTCTATGGGCCTCACCATAACTCACACCCAACTGGGACTTCTGTCATCCATTCTTCATATTATGCAGTGTTCCACTGTTCTCTAGCGTGTGAGATAATCTAGACAGGACCGTTCTTCGAGGATCGGTGAGGATGAAGCTTAAGGAGTCCTTTGTTACTCCCTGTTTTTCGAATACCCGTTCTTTTGGACAACCTTATTCCACTTATTCGTCAATTCCCAAGCCGGAATAGGAAAAAACACAACAATTCTTACAGAATGCACCCCAGGAGAAGAATTACCCAGTTGCGAAAATTGTGCGACAGTTCCATGGGAGCTTCCTAAACTTAAGACGTGTTCACAGCTCATAGCGGACAAACTTTAATCTCAGCCTCTCCCTATCTTGCATATTAATTTGCACGAATGCCTTCATAAAATCACGTTATCTATGATGCATTGTTTAGACTAAACGTATTATCTGGGTCTCTGAGTCGCATTCAGTTGACATCGGTAAGTGTGCATATTCTGCGTGAATGCATAATTGCTGAGTTGCACTTCCTCGCAATGTCTGGAGTGCATTTAAAGACGTTTGCCATCGTAACATGTTAATCCTATTTGTTCCTTTAAACGCCAATGAAAAAACCGTCCACAGTAACTAAACACATTAAATCGAATACTCGCAAGTCAGTGGTGAGTATCTCAGTTTTAATGCCCTGGAGTTACTGACCGTTTAATTCGGGAAACGTTTGAAATTAAAGGAGTATAAATAGAGGTTTGGACTGATATTGTACGACTCCAAAAAGTTCTTAAGACACTTGCAAATATTTTGTCTACTCTAAGAGCACAAAACGTTTGAGTGCGCATCAACTATAGGACTCCAAACACAGAGTGCATGAGCTAGTTAAGGGTTTTTAATTCGGTTTGTTTCCAGTAATTTTTGTTTTTGCGAGACCAATGTAACCCAGTGGTGTTTACATCGCTAAACGACTTTTTCACACGTCATAAATAATACGGTTCTGCGGTTTAAGAACTGCCAGCAGCAACAATATTGCTCAAATTGGATCAATACACCTGCGCTAAAAAAAAGCACGGAATTTTAGGAGAGCCTACTTTAACATTTAGCAGAGGTTAACTAGACAGTGTGATCAACTGAACTTGAAGAGATTTGCTCAAGAGGTTTTTTTCGCTAGGTATCATTTTGACAAGAAGAGAATGTGTGTCAAATTAAGTCTTATTTTCCACTGTTTGGCAAAACACTCGCTTAAAGAGTGAATTACAACACAATATAAAGCTTCAGCGCTCGTGTTGCCATGCTCTTTCTATAACACAGTTATAAACAGGAGACACTCATATTTACAACGAGAGTCACATATTCATCAGTTGACGTATGTTTAATTAATAACTTAGATGTGTTTCCTTTTAAGAAAACTCGTCGGTATCCTTTTTAAACAAAGAATTTTCCCATTGCGTCATGGAGTGCGATTTGGTCTTTCGAAACTGAAATAGGTGTTAAGTCTCGCCGTCTCGTCCAAAGTTGTCCTGGAGAAAATTTAGTGATCTCGCTTCAGTTGGTACGGCATAAAATTTATCATTCGAAATCCGATTATTTGTGAGTTCAGAGCAAGTTCGTTCGTTGACCATCATTTAAAGCACTTTATCGAACAGCGGGATAAGCAAGGCACGTGATAACATTTATGTTTTTGCAATATAAACAGTTCAGTATTGAATGACTAAAAATAAAATGATATACATGAATATGTGGCAACAAGTTTAAAAACATGTACAATGAAAGACCCAGATGGGGTCGACAAGAATGAGGAAACTTGTGATAATTTCACTATTGGTGGTATCTTTGGTTTTAAATTAAAACTCTGGTATCAGAAATGATAAAGCTGAAAATTGATTAACCTCAATTTTAATGACATCATGATTTCTTGGCTCCTCATCGACGTTGTTTGGAACAAAATGTGACACATTGTCTTTGTTTGAAGTGATTAATGATGGAGTCGGTTTTAGGGCCTCTTAACTTACGCAAGCAATGGAAGTCATATATTTAACCAAGGAAAATGAAGAACAAATAGTGAATTTCTGAATCCTTATTGTTTTATATTGTCAACGGAATAGTACATCGCTTATCATTGTATAGGAAGCTATCAAGTGTCAAGATTTTACGACAAGGACCAATACCAATTACAATTACTTGTGTTATATAGCCACGCAACCGTGTCAGTTCCTCGTTTGGGGTTCAGTTGAATCTTGCGTTGGAAGGCATGGATACGTCACCTGCATTCTCACTTGAAGATAACATTTCATCGGTAAAATGTTTCTATTTCACAGCTCCTATCTTCATGAGCTCGGCCACTCTAGCTGTCAACGTCATCTCCTGTGTTTTAAACGTGGTCTTCATTTTGTGTTCATCTATCGGCAACTTTCTCATCGTCATTACAATGTGGAGGGCATTGCCCCAAACACCTGAAAACATTTTGCTTGGCTGGTTCGCCTTCTTCGACTTTCTTTTAGGATTTTTTGCCGGACCAGCATTTGTGGCGTTCAAATTAGCCGAAATAACAAAGAATTTCACGGCATACTGTTCTGCACGGTTTGCTTACGAATTTTGTTCTCAAACTGCGCTACACGCATCGTTTGCAGTGTTGACGTTTATGTCGATCGACAGATATCTCTCTCTGCATCTTCATCTTCGCTACAAGGAAGTTGTGACCAAGAAACGCTTAACCACAGCAGTTGTGATGGCGTTGATTATCTCGATTTCAATGACAATAACTAGATTCTGGGTGAATCGCCGAACGTTTTTATTCATCAGCAAGTCGACTAACTTTGCCTACCTTTGTATTATCTTTGGAGTTTACTTGAAAATTCTTCTACTGATTCGACGCCATCAAACGCAGATAACACGACAAAGAAGATACTCTTCATCAAGCATTCGCTCTTTTGAGAGGAGTGTTTTTGCTGACTTAGCTCGCTATAAAAAGTACACATGCACTGTTGCTTTCATAATTCTTCTTATTGTCGCTTGTTATGTACCAGCCACTATTGTCAGCTTTTGCAAAGAATATGTCTGTACCGAAAGACTAGAGCATGCGAAAATTATGTACACGTTAATGGTAACTTTCATTTTTTTCACAACCTCTTTGCACCCGCTTGTTTTCATATGGCGCTCGAGG
>BLFK01000871.1:2625936-2628436 GCA_014634185.1 Astreopora myriophthalma
TTTTTCTTTAAATAGGTTCAATGCCTTATCGAAGGCCATCGACTGTGACTGACGAACAAGGTCTCTTTCACACGGCAATCTGTCTGACATCTCGGATTTCATCGTTTCTTGATAAATTGCAATTGCCTCTGACTTCGCTTGCGTACATTTGTTAGAAACGAACACGTCCCAGGCCCTCTGCACGTTTGGTACCGTACCAGGAGTGTTCAGTGCTGTGACGTAACTAGTTACCATGGTTGCAAGAGCTTCAATGACAAATATAAAAAATATACCACATTAATGAATACATCATTACGAGAATATAAACACTAAAATCGGGATTGGAAGCCCTTCCTTTTCGAAGATCTGGTGTTTCTCGAGAGCCCCGAAGCGTTTTGGCTCTATTTAAGGTGCCGTCCACAATCTTAACATTAACCTGTTTTTAGGCTTGAGAACTGACGAATCAGTACCTTCTCCTGTAACAAACTCTCCATCGTTCAAACTGTGTTTCGGAGCAAGCGTAGACTTTAAGACCACTTTAAATTCGTCGACTCCTCGAATGAATGACTTATTGATCTCTTCCTGAACTTCTTCTCTGTTGAGGTTTATCACCACCTCAGGGTTAGCTGATGGAGGAGGTAGCTTGAAAGCGTCAAAACCTGGAAAATAGCGCAGAATGCTCTCTGCGACTTCCTTGGCAGTACTATCACTCTTCGATGAAGGGCTGGCCTTGAAGACCTGAAAGTGGAAATTAAAAAAATTATAACACTGACGATTTTGTTAGCAATATATATACAATTCTTGAGGATGCCGCAAAAGTACATTCGTGGACAACAAACCATCGAGCGAACGAACGAACGAACTGGCTGACCTTCTGTCTGACTGACATACTGACTAAATAAATAAATAAATAAATAAATAAATAAATAAATTAATAAATTAAAAATAAGTAAACAAATTAAAAATAAGTAAATAAATTAAAAATAAATGGATATATGAAAATAAAGAAATCAATAAATCAATAAAATAAACCCTCTAAGGGATCTTGATTTCCAAATAAATCAGCATCATCAAATGTCACGATGATCGGGGCATCCGTTTAAATGGCAAGGTGGAAGATATCTACTTGTTCGAACAATGCACCACTTCTTGTTTAAAAAAATAGTAATAAAATATGCAACAGGTAGTTTGCATAGGGATATTGCAGCATATTTGGTGAGCCACACGAACAGATTTTTGGCAAATGCTTTCTTTTGTTCAGTAAATCATGAAATAAAGCTGCTATATGATTGAAAACGATAGCTAATTAGGGTTTTAGTTTGGAGAAACTGAAAATTTTCCTTCCTTCCGTCACTTCAGCACTGAAAACCCACACTGAAGACAGTCCTTAAAACAAGGAAAAAACTGAATTAAAAAATTCTTGCAATGCAATTGCGTTGCTTGCATATGTACTTTTACCATTTCGATTCTAAATACTATCGGGGCACGGTATTAGGTTTCTAGCTGTGCCGCTCTCCTCTTCCTTGACTATGTTTATTGTAACTGGTCAATGGTATTTTGTGTTCTAGTGAATAGAATTATATAAACTAGAAATCTTGCTAATTATTTACCTTGTATTAATATCGATTGTAGTAAGTATAATTGTATAAAACTAGAAAACTTGTAATTGTATACTTTGTATTAATATTGTGCTGCAGTATAATATAATTATAGAACTAGAAATTTTGTAATTGCATACTTTGAATTACGCAGTGTAGTGGAGAAATAAACAAAAATGGAATGGAATTTTAAATAATTAACAAATAGATTCCACGATGCCGTGCGTCTGTTCAGTACTAGATCATAGATGACGTCAAAATGTGCTGAGAACAAAAACGTGGCACATGAGGCGATAGCCAAGTGTGTCACTGATGTTCTTACCACATTTTGACGTCTTCTATGATCTATTACTGAACAGACGCACGGCAACATGGAATCTATTTGTTTTATTTAATAAAGAGAAAAAAACGAAACAAAAACACGCATAGATGACGTCATCTATGAGTCTGTCCTCTAATAGATCGTAAGTGAGAACCAATCAAAACACGCGTAGAATTGACTTTATTATTTATTATTATTATTATATTTATTATTATTATAAAATTCTGTTGATCTTACTCTGGTTAGGAAGTAATCCTTAATGTTGTGGCAGCCTTTCGGAAGAGCTAGCACCACATCCCTCAGTAACCAGATAAAGAATGGAAACGTCCTGTGGAAGAGCTTTGCTTCTTCTATTGTACCTTTCACTGCACCAGAGGCTTGATTGCCGGAGTGGATTTGAACACGCTGAGATAAATTGACAATATAACTTTTTGCAAGTTAAGAAACAATAACCTGGCCTCTAATTGTACTGCAGGTTAAGTCAGGTCTCAGGTCGCATACATTTTTACCTAGCTTAATCCTGTTTAAACCTGCATGAGGAGGGAAAAAGCTGTCAAGAAGTCGTGACTTAGGGAAGAGTGGGACTTAAAAGCTCTACGAT
>BLFK01000871.1:2633436-2636170 GCA_014634185.1 Astreopora myriophthalma
AGTCGCTATAGGTTGTTTATGGGCGAACGACGATGAATGCGTTCAGACATATGACGCAGAAGTTACCGTCTAAAGGAAAGACACGTCACCTTTTAGCCGAAGTCAATAAGCTCTCAGCTGTCATATTTCTGGTTGGTACACTAGATTTAGTGAGCCTCCCGGCAGCCTGCTTCCCTTTCACACAGTTTGAACCACTAACCCTAAATAAGAACACGAGCAGGACATTTGCTTACCGTGATGAGACTGCTACGGTTGCTCTCAGTTTATTCTCAGTCAGGCTCTTCTCCCTGCTTAGCTTTCCTCAGAAAAAGCGAAACCTTCGACTAAGCACCGATTTCCGGAAATGTCCCTGGAATTCCGCTGAATAAGTGAGCTTTCGGCACAGCGCGAAAACGAAAGTTTTCCGGTTTTAATATAAACATAAATTCTTCTGCTTATATTTCTGGGACTGAATTTCCGAGAAACTTTATAGTGCTGTAAATTCAATTTCAATTTTTCACCCACGTGAGTTAGACGCATGCGGCTTACCGAAAGTGAAACACTTCCTGTTTACCGTCATACAAAAACTGAAAGTTTTCCGAGAAAAGGGAAAAGTCCGGCCCTTTGTACTGAGTTACAGAGTCATCGATCGATCATTGTTTCATTTCGTCTTCACGTCGTTCATTGAACTGAGGTGAGTTCTTCCACTGTCTTCTTTCCATAAGCAGTGCTTAGGAGCTTCTTGATCAAAATACGCACAGGCTTAAAGATCTAGACTTGATCGCTAGGATTTTACAATTGAATGAAACGTTTTGGGTTTCGCTCCGCCAGGGCAAGTAGCGAAGCACGACGAACACCGATGTACAGTCGACTGACTTCCAACTGCTCAAACCTTCCGACTTGAAGCTAAGGTTTGAGTAGTTCGAGTTATTGGGGGCTGAAAAAATTTGTAAAGAGGATCGGTTGAAGAGAAAGACAAATCGTTAACGGAGTTAGAATGGTTTGAGTTTATATTGAGGGAAACGACTGTATATGTACAAATAAGTCTTCATTGGACCGTCGAGCCAAAAACTGACACTTCAGTTACCGCGTCTGTCGCGTTCCAGAAAATGAGATATATTGGAAAGAAAGGTCTAGAAGGACCATCTCCAAAACATTTGATAGGAATTACTTGCGAAAGATAGGCAAAATTGATAAGAGAGCAAGAATCAGTTGCTAAAGAATGCATGAAAGCAAAACCGAAGCAGGGACCTTCGCAAAGGCACTTCCGCGAGGAGGTCTGTACACACTTTTCACTTTCGTTCGACAGGGATTAATTCATTGCATGGTCGCTTTCCTCTCTTTTTCAGTCAGTCTGCCCGGGTTTTCCTCGAGAGAGGTCTAGCATTTACGTAACCAGTATCTGTGCATTCGTATTTTTCATTTAGACAGAAAACAGCTTCGACAGATCGATTGGCACACCGAATTTAATATGCTGCAAACCTCGCTCAAATATAATCTATGACGCCACCAAATTTTCAAAAAGCAAAACATGCCCGGAAACTGAAATTTTGCGTGACATATCTAAAAAGGCTCCTGAGGCCAAACGGGTTAAAACTGGCACCCAGAACTCACTCCATACTGGTCACGTGTGTCACGTGCGTCACCTGTCACGGACCACGAAAGACTTAGTTAAGTCACGTTTGCGTATCTTGTCCGAACATACCGAGGGGGAATTGAAGCCTCCTTCTGCAGACTCTTTTTCATGGGGAGACAAATGACTGCCCTAAATGAGTCTGCAAGAGGAGGTACTGGGTTGATCGACGTGCGTTTGCCAATACTGGCAACATGTTACTCCCCAAGAATCCTGCACCACCTCGCTGCGACAAAAAGGCAGCGGTGGCAGCATGTGCCTGAATTTGCAACTTCTCTACTCCTTTCGTTTATCCTCAATCGTGTATTCTGAACAGTGTACGTTAATCACCAATACGTAATGTCCATACGAAGCTATGAAAAGTAGTTACCAGGTCTCGTCAACCGATTCTGGACTGATCCATTCGTTTTCTTGTAGAGAAGAAACTTGATCAAACCCCTGCTGACCATGTCCACGAGCTGTGCCATCCCTTTGTGTCTGCCAAATAACTGCAAGTGGGATGAACAGACGGGCGAATACAGCCATGAAAAAGAGGAGAGGAAAACCCTTTACTTGATCGACAAAGCACTCGACCAGTTACGCGTTATAAAAGGTATATGCATAAACTGAAGAAGGCAACTCCACAAAATTGACCAAACAGTCCAATTTGATGACGTGAAGGCATGGTCTAGATAGATAGATAGATAGATAGATAGTTTATTTAAATATACCTAGCAGCCTTGCGGCTGAATTGCGTATATTACAATAATGTAATTAAATAAATATATTATATAACCTATATAAGAATATTCAAAATTATAAAACAATTAAAAAATCTATGAGCTAAAACCTATCTATATTTAAAAGCTATATTTACATTATCTACATAGGTTTCTAGGAAACGGTCGTTAATTAACTGTTGTTGTTATATTTAATGGTGGAGGCCATCATGAAGGTGTTTTTAAAACGGTTTGTCCTCCACCGGGGGATTTCGAAACGCCTGTTACGTCTTAAATTGTGCTTTGGATGGTTGGCACTAGGCAACAATTCACGAAGCCTGTGATTGTCGTTTTCGATAATGTTGCTAAAGAGATTGCTGCAGCTGTCTTCGATATAAGCCATGATCGGTGGAATGCCGGCAGC
>BLFK01000871.1:2636180-2659230 GCA_014634185.1 Astreopora myriophthalma
AATTCACAGTGGTGTTGCTGGACTCAGAGGGAATCGATGCCGTCAGTGGTGACAGCTCCGACGATAATTGCATTTTCACACTGACCATATTGCTGGCCTCAGTGTTGATCTACAACTCGGCTGGTGTACCAACCCGGACTGACCTTGATGGACTAGAGTATCCTTGAGTTTTTCGTTTGGAAAGACGTTAGAACTGAAAGGTTATGAGAAAGAGTTAACAAAACGACCGAGTATCGAATTTTTCTCCATAACCTTAGAATCAAAGACAATTTCAATTAATTCAGTTTGTAGTGGCCTTTCACTTTGAAAGGACCGGACGGCCAGGGAGAGGAAAGTAACCTGGAAGGATGTCTCCTGTTATCGCAAATATTCTGTTCATGCGCAACTGGCTGATCTATACTGTGGTAAAAAGGGTTCAGATGAAAAAGTTCTATTCTAAACATTCTAAAGAAAATTAACAAATTCATATGTTTATGTAAATGAAGAAATAAAGGGCAAAATCGAGTCTGGAAAGCCCGTTATAAATATACATTTGTTTTGTTTGTTTATTTACACTTTTTTGTGCGAATGGACTCTCATTTTTACGAGCGGCAGACAGAAGCAATATTTCTTTAACACGCCGCCGTCCAGCTTTATTGTAAAACTGTCCCAGCGGATTCAGCTTCGTTCTTCTGACCAGACCTCTGCAGCTTCTGGAACGACCCAAGAGGACGCGAATCTTTTCCACAAAACCTTTCCACATTTCATCTGGTTGCTAAGAGACGTTGTGCTTTCTCTTCCAAAAGACTGTAGCACCATAAAAGAATACTTCCTGACAAGGGTAGGTGAGAGTAAGGACAGGAATTTCTTGGGAGGGTGCTGTATGTCAGGGTCAGGAGCCCATGACCAGGAGCGAACAACTAGTACACATTTTGAGTGATTGTTTCCTCGGAACCTGCTTGTTTTTAGGTTCATATTCATGCAAATTTATGAACAGAAGTGACGTAAGCGTCGATTGTCTGAGATGACATTACTTTCTTCAGTGGAGGAATTAACCATTCTCAACTCAGATGATATATGAGAAACGATAACTCCTGTAATTATGTGAGTTGTACAGTCCTAGTTAAGGGCTCCTGGAGGATTTTTCTCGTCAAAAGATGCTCAACTGATTTTCTTACCTGTCTTACTAACTAAGCAACGATCGATCGACGGATTATCTAGAATGCACTGTGAGTAATCAGTATGTTTGCTTGGAGTAATATTTTACATATTATTTTCACGGCCTGTGTTTTCTTGCCTCAACTTGTCTACTTTTTTTTCTGGTGAAATTATGTTTTTTTTTTTACTTATTTTTTTCTTTCGTAGGTTTTCAAGTCTTCACCAGATTCGAAGGGTGACGCTGCCGATGAAGTAGCCGAAAGTATCCTAAATTTCTTCCCTGGTTTTGACGCCTTCAAGCTTCCTCCCCCGGCATCCGATCCGAAAGTGGTGCTGAACCTTAACCGCGAGGAGGTCCAAACTGAAATCAACAAATCGTTTCTCAGAGGGGTAACAGAATTTAAGGCGTTACTGAAGTCCAAGCTTGCTCCCAAGCGCAGCTTTCACGATGGAGAATATGTGACAGGCGAAGGTAATTGAAGCGCCAGAACTTCTCCTTGTTTGTCATGTCATTAATACTGAATTAAAGGGAACTCTCTTGTTATAGTTGAATTACTTAAAAAGCTGGAAGATGGACTCACATCAATGGGTAAAGCTGGAAATGATGTCCTCTTCTGTCATTACGGAAGGGTGTACTTCACTGAAACTACTATACCGTCTTGTTTTGCCACTGATGTTAAGAATGGAAATAGAACCAGCCGAAACTTAACAATTAAGTTAGCTTAACTTTTTCCTGAATTGAAGAATTGAGTCAGACGTGCTTTTTGAACAGCAAAACCCCCGTGACATGTTCAGTGCCCCTTTAAAGACTCTCTTGGGCATACTAACCGAATTCAACTATTTTGATTCACTTAAATATCCTTGATATCAATGCTGTTAGACTTGGTTGTTGACATCACATGTTAAAGAGTTGGAATTTTTGTTTCAACACATCAAAGGCAAAATGGAAAAATCTCATGGGTGCTGGCGTGAATAATCAAATATACCGCCGCGTTATTTGCAGTTAAAAACAAACTTAATTTAGCGCTGTAAGGCACATACAAGGGTAACTTGTCCAGGTTAACTTGTCCAAGGTTAACTTGTCCAGGTTAGGTCACTCTGGCCTTAACAAAACTAGGCTAGGTTTTCACGGAGGGCGTGTTCATACACACATTCAAAGTTAATCAGAAATACTTAACTAAATAGTCATAAAAAACGAAGACTTTATCATGTAAAACTAAGTAGTGTAAGACTACCATGACCTTAGGACAGATACGGGCTAAGTTCGAATTTAGATGTTGCCAGCAGCAATTTTGCCCCTTATCTCTCCGAACCTGTGGCTTCAGAGGACCGAGAGTAAACCAAGCTTTGGTTAATTATTATTGGATCCTATTACTTCTAAATTTAAAAAAAGTGTCTTTACTGAGAGTTGAGCTGAGGTGAAACCCGGATGAAAAGGCAATTGCGCTGAGAGTTGCTGATGATGCTGTATTGAACAATTTTACTACATTGATTTCCCTCCTTTTTTTGCCAAAGCTCTCGCTGCTCTGATTAACATTTACGTGTCGGCATTGAACACCCCTGGTACAGTTCCCAGTGTGCAGAGTGCATGGGAGACTTTTGTTCATACCAAGTGTTCCGAGGCAAAAATGGCTGCCATGCAGATTTATGAAAGTGCAATGTCGTCTCAGCTGAGTTGTGCATTGCCGTGCGACAGTGACAAGATCCGGGAAGCACAGCAAGCTGCCGTCGAAGAAAGTATGGCGGTGTTCCAGGCAGAAACTGTCGGAGTGTCTGCTTTAAGTAGCGAAAAATATCTGGATGAACTGACGGTAAGATGAGATCCAATTAGTGATCAGCAAAATGAAGGGGGGAACTGCTTTTACTCCATTTTCACCTTTCCAGGGCAATTCCAGAAACCATATTTCGCCTTGCATTACAATACATGCAATAGCTACGGGCTAGCGTATGACTTTGCAACCGCGTTAGCGATAAAATTCGGTTAAACTGACTTGGGAATTAGATTTGTGGATTAACTGTAAGTTTAAAATGTAATTAAAAGATTCATTAATAGTTCATTATCTAACAGCCCACCAAGTCACCGATAAAACGTCACGTGCACGAACTTTAAAACCCGATTAAACACTCCTCGTTAGTATTCTTTACATGAAGAATACTAGTAAGGCATAGCTTGTTTTTCTTGTATGCTAATGTTTTCCTCTCACGATTTGAACCAATGTTCCGACTACAGAGGGACACGCTGTATGTGGAATGTGTTGGAAGCCGTTCAATAAACTCACAGGTCGTGTTTTATCGCGCACGTCTAAAACCACCCGGCTTCGCCTCACTTGGTAAACAGTACCAAGTGATGGGGCTGTTTCATTGGCTGGAGTCATGGTAACATGAAAGCACTATAATGAATTAGTTGAAAGAGAAGCACTTGTCAATTTGTTTCTAGAGTTCCTGTAATTAGCGTATAGCATTTTGTAAATTGGCACTCGATCTCCACTAACATAATTTGTCATCATTAGCATTGCCGCTGTCATTGTCATTGTCATCATCATTATCATTGTTTTAGGAGTGCATGGAGAACGGGCTGAAAGAATGGCAGCAACAAAACAATGATCTCACCAGAAGCGAGTGTCTCAGTCTTCTGAATGACCTGAAGGAAAGGCACTTGGTTCCCATCCTTGAGCGATTGACTGGCAAAGATGGTGCCTCAGTCAGCTTCGCTCAGATCATTGGGGCTTACTCGGCCATTGAACAAGGCTACAAGAGCCATTCCAGGGGAGCAAAGGATGTGTGTGCTCAGGTCTTCTACGAATTCCACCCGGTAAGTGCAACGGCCATGACCAGGCCAGCCACTTTCCATTTGACATAACTAAGCGGTCATGCCGAGCATTTGGAACGGCCAACTCGACAACGCCTTCAAAATATTAATAATAATAATAACAATAATAACAATAATAATAATAATAATAATAATAATAATAATAATAAATGGAATATTTACCCAGGATAACCCTTCAGTACAAAGTACTGTTATCAGCGGGGTTCTGCTAATGTATCACATTTCGACGATGATATGCATAATACTCCTTCAAAGAATGTGAAGGAATATAATCCAACTTTTCCTTCAAATTGTCATATTTTACATGCAAATTGACAGGTCTGGCCAGCCGGTTCTGACAAAAGGAAAGTGCACAGATCTGATTTCACTCCACGGGATTTTGTTGAGAAATCAAAGTATTTAATTGTTTACCAAAACTAGACACGTTCTGTAAGGTTAACAATAACCACTCCTGTAATGCTAATCAAGCTTGATTTATTGTTTTTGTTATTCTGTTCAACTCCAGACACTCCAGAAGGACATGCAGAAACACATGGCTCATTTGCAGCAGCTTAAGGATTATGACGAAAGGCTAGCGCTCGAGAGGGAAGAACTGGCCCGCCAAGAGCAGGAAAGAAGAAGGGTCGAGGTACTGTACATGTAAAGTCAGTAAGGAGGGCAAGCAATGCCCAAAGTCATCAACAATGATCTGGAACTCTAATCGTACCAGGAACTTAAGTATGTAACCCTTCGGTCATTTAAACAGGTTAATTGTAAGTTTTCGTTAAGCCTCAACAAGATAGATCAGCATAATGAAGCCGTCACAAAGACGCTCAACTCCTTCCGTAGTCTTCTGTGAAGGCTATTCGAAGCCGTATGTCTCAGTTCAGGCGAAATGAGTCAGGTTAGCACAACGTATTTTATGTTCACTGACGGCACAATAATACTTTTTCTGTCTTTGCTTCTACCGTCCTCCTTGATTTTCTGGTATTGAACGGCGATACTAACTTTTTTATTTCCTTGTCTTAGGAGGAAAATGCGCGCTTAGAGGAAGAACGACGTACTAAAGAACGAGAGGTTTGTCTGACTTCAAAAGCCCAATTTTCTAAGGAAAAAAAAACTAATTTGACAGTATAAGTCTTCTTGAATAAAACCTAAAAAGACATTTCTGTACTTTTCAGATGAAGCTCTTGCAGGAAAAACAGGAAGAAGACAGAAAACGCTTAGAGGAGCAATTTAAGGCCGATATGGAAGCTCAAAGACAGCAAATGAAAGATATGATGACAGCGAACATGGACGAGCTAAGACATGAAAGAGAGGCCATTATCCAACAGAATCAAACACTGCAGGACACAATCAGGAGCATGCACGAGTCAATGGAGAGGAGAAATGACCAGATGGCAGAACTTCAGCAGCAAATTTCTAATCTTGCGAATCGTCCGCCTCCTCCCCCACCCGGGGGTGGTGGGTGCGTCATCCTTTAACTTAATCAAGTGTTTCCATATGAGGCCTCATCAATCGTTTGTCCTCAGTAACAGTAGTGTGATGCATATATTTTAGTTTCTTAAGAACTGGAGTTAGTTCTGCTAGAACAGGTAATTCATATGACTGTTTTACTTCGCACTTGATGATTTGTAGGGGCGTTCTTCCTTTTTTCTTGCGCGTCGGAAGAAAAAAATATACACAAGTTTAAAGCTGCTTTTGAATTGGTCTTTTCGATTTGCGATTGTTTTTCCCTGTTGTTTACTTTTTAGTTCCTTTTTTTATACACTTCAAATAAAACGGTTGTCTGCTGGATAAGTAAAACTTGAAACAAAATAGGAGCTTAGATCGACTGAACGTTACTTTGATAAAACTGTTTTTATAAAAGTAAGCGGTGACTGATTCAATCAAAAAGAAACTGTACGCTAGAGGAAAAAAACGTGAATGAAATGATGTAAACTTTATTTTGTCTGCCCTTTATCTTATGCCTTGTCCTAAGGGGAACCGGGAAAGAGCTGGTTCAAAGTCCCTGCGAGAGGGTTTTAAATGCTAATGTACTTCCTTTTGTTTTCTTCGCACTGTGGAAGTCGGTCAGCCTCAGGCTGTTCTCTGGATTCGTTTATTTATTCCGTTCGCGATCCATTTCAGATTCAACGACCTACTCATAATGTTGTAGAAATCAAGACTAGCTAATACAATTAATTCGCGCCATTATTATTACATAACAAATAAACCAATGTACCGTCCGTTTTAGCAGGAAGTAAATAACTATTACTGGTGAATACAATAAGGAATACAATAAGGTGAATACAAAAAGGAATACAATAAGGTCAAATTATATTTAACAATTATTCCATGACCCCGTGTTGGATTCTGGAGGTGGTGAATAGCCATCGACGCACCTAGCGCCGAGCTGGCTATAATCAGTCTCGTATCCAACAAGAGCGAATGGAATAATTTCTGTCGATGACACTTCGTGCCAAAAGTTTTAAGGCTGAAGCTACATTTGCCGGACTCATTTTCCATATAAGGTCAAACGGAGGCGTAATGGCTGTTGGTGTAGAAATCCACTCGCATACTATTACGAATCCTGTAATCTGATTGGCTAGCTACTCGCTATGTATACGTATTGGGCGATAGACAGTGAGTAGCAAAAAGGCCGTCGTTTTTAAAAACAAAAACAACTTCAAATCTTAAAATCAATAAAAATTGGAATGAATTCGAAGGTAGTATGTGGGTGGATTTCTACTAAAACAATTAGACAGGAGCCCATGCTGAATTAGACTACTCGTTCTCGTTTTCTATGAGTGAATTTGACTCATAGAAAACTCGAACTCGTACCCTAGTTGTTAAATAATCGAAACGAGAGAGCTAGAAATACATTATTGGGCATTGAATAGACCCTGCCGCGGTTTAAGTAGCCATCTTGACGGGTAGGCAAAGAGTACAGAATTTACAGTGTTTTTATGGGGATCCGTGGTCAATCATGATAATTTTCATGCAATGCGAACTGAAGTTACAGGATAAGAGGTTATACTGGCTAATTTTTAGGGACTAACCTCCATGAGACGTTTTTTTGTGTATTTTTTTTCACACGGGAATTTTCAGTCCGCGGGAAAACTGTAGGAATGAATTAATGACAAATATATGTGTTTTCAATTTTTCAAACATTTGTCTTTAATTCTTTCCTACAGTTTTAGGCTACCTGGCAATTTCAAGCGAAGGTAAGTCACTAAAAATTGGTCGGCACAATCCTTTGCCCTGTACCTTCAGTTCGCAATTCGTACATTTTTCTGAGCTAACGTGTTAGGAAAATTATTTGACATCAGAACCCCAAACAAACTTTGCTAGAAAATTCTTTACGCTTTGCCTACTCGTCTTGATGGTGATAAGGTTCATATCACCAATGAAACAACTTCTCATTCATCTTCATCTCCCAAATTTCTCATATGAACCCAAAATAGTCATTATTCGACAAGAAAATTAACATCTGTCGTGACACGCAAAATCATAATCAAAAGGGCGGACGAAAGTACTTTACGTATAAGCGGCTTACATGACACTGCATTTCGGTGCACTGGCTATGCTTGTAACAATAGTTGTCAACCCTGTCACCAGCTTGACTGCTTGATCAATGAAGTCGGGTTTTCTCACTTCAAGCTGTCTGCCGCTGTTCTGCTGCAGCTGTAGATTCAAGCTGGCAATTTTCTTCTCCATTTCTTGATTTGAATTCTGCATTTGCCCCAGACGTGCATTGAGCGCTTGGTTTTCTCGCATGAATGCTTTACGATCTTCTTCAGCCTCTTGCATGCTGGCTTTCAGCATGTTTTCCATTTGTTCTTGTTGATCCTTAGCCTCGGCTTCCATCTCTTCACGGAGTCTCCTGGTTTCGTCTTCAAATTTGCTTTGTAACTTTTTCATCTGTTCGGGCAAAGACCACATTAATTAATTTTGCTACATAGCTCCACTTTGAGAAGTCATAAAGGGATGAAGTAAATACTCTGAGATCACTTGAAACGTTTTGCAACACTAAAGTTGACTAACAGCAATGAGAGTACAGAGACCCAAGCATGTTTAAAGTGTCCCTACAGTCAAAGAATTACTGTTCTGAAAGGCCCGGTTAGTATTTTTCTCACTGATCGTTCAAGGCTTTGTTGGTCACGATCCTTCCGTCCACAAATACATAGATTTTACGGTTTAAACAGGCATTAAGCTGCTGGGCTTACTTCCATCTGCCGTTCACCATTCTCCTGTTGCAGTCGGGCGTGTTCTTCCTGCACAAGAAAGCAGTGGTGTTAATAATGGTATTTCAAAATAGAACTGCAATGTCTTGCCAACGAATGGTGCATTTTCCACTTGCTTTGAGCATCATTACAAAAGCGAAAGCGAAGCTTTACGAATACGTTTCAGGTAAAACTAATTGTCATTACAAAACTTTGTTTTTGTTTGAAAAGAGGTGTCACAGCCTCTCAATTGTGTCGCTATTGCGTGATACGGGTTTTTCTGGACATTCGAAGCAGGAAAACAACAGAGTCGCTTCGTATTAATAGCTAGCGTAGTTTTCCTTTTTTTTACCCTTACAAAAGGCCAACAGCTGTGTTTAGAATTCAATCTAGGTCGCCTTAAAGTCTATTGCATGTCTCATATCGTGCCAGAAGTTACATACTCTCTAAGGGGAATAAGACCCCGGAGGGGGGAGGGGTACTCCTTTATATGGCCTTTTCGGGGACGTGCGGCCCGATTGGGTATGGCTTTCAGGGTGTTTTATCTTGAACAGGATATCGATTTCATCACTTTCTGTCTTAAACAGGGTATCGCTACATATTGAACAAGCCTTTATTTACAACGAGCAATAAAGTACAAAAAGGCAAATTCTCAAGCCTCACCGCTTCTAGGAAGCAGCGAAAGTGTCATTCTGTGAGTTAAATGCAGTCACTGAGTCTCCTAAGTGATATGCACTAAAGAAACGGTGCTTTCGTGCATTCACGCATGCGCAGACTGGATATAAAAAATAACACAAACAAAAAATCTGGACCAGTAGCGGTACCTCTGGACGTGTTGCCGGAGCGGTGTACCATGACGAGTCTCCCCGAGATTTCGGCCCGCGGATCGCTTATACCAACCCCCAGTTCCTCGCTGCTTTCAGATACCCGTCCACGACAGCCTGTCTGCCCCCGACGCGGCAGTGAGGGAGAGAAATGTCGGCCCCTAGACCATATGTGACAGATCCCTTTCGTACTCACAGCTCAGTCCCAGTCAACTCAACATAGGATTTCGAGCGATATATATTGAAACCGTAACTCATTCTGCCTTCTGTATGGTACGCAATAGAGTAGACCGGAAGTAGATCGTTCGAATAATTTGCGCATGCGTGTTTGCTAAAATTGATAAAATGCTACCTTCGTGAATTGTCCCGCGACATTACATTACACAAACCTCCGTTGGTGTCTCTGAGTACTCCTTGACAGGCTCCAGAGCCACAATGTTTGTGTTCATGCGCCCCCCACCCCCTCCCCCCCTTCCCAGTTCAGTCTGGCTATCATCTTCGGAAAACATAGACAACAAACACTGGATGGAATAAACGCCATAATTACATTCGCTTATCCAGAATTGTGTGCGAACTTCGAATTTGCTCGATCAAAGCTTTTCAATCGAGTGACTCCTGCTACAGAGCTAAGTGATTGCTCATAATGCGAGCCTTTATGGATGTCTCAGTGAAGAGAATGTATGGAGAACATTGATCGACCACCATCTAAAAGTGGTAGCAAATGTCTATATCTATTCAAATAAACTTGGCCTACCAAGTGTGTGCTTCGCTTCTTCAGGGGAAGAGTGCGTGTTTTCGGCTGTGTCAACAAAACGGCTACAGAATGGCATAGAAATCGACTCAAGATTATTTGAAGGGATTTAGAAATTTACTACTACTTTTAGATGGTCGGCCCATGTTCTCAATACATTCTCTTTACTGAGACATCCATAAAAACTCGCATTATGAGCTTGGGTTGCCAGTGACCGCAAAGGCGAATCTTAACTTGGAAGTCCGTTCTCAGGGACTATTCTGTCTAATGATCTCTATTCCGATTCCGGCATGTGTATAAGTATGGCAAAGAGATGGATCATCTTTGCAGCTGAATAAGAATTATCCATATATAGTGATCTTAGTCTTAAGCCAAATGTTAAATAAAGTTGATGCTAAAATTGTCGCCCTGAGACGAGTGAATCCTTCAGCTCTTGTTTTAACCCGGATGCATTAACGCGGCAACAGCCCACAGAGCACCCAAACTGTCAAAAATATAAACCTTTGTGGTAGCGCTTGTTTGTGACCTCGTTTGAGCTTTCATGCAAAACCAGCCTAAATATTGCACTAGGGGAAGTATAAGAATTTAAAAACGGTGTTCAGCCACCTTAAACCTAATAAGCTTAGATGTTTGTTTATAGAAGCCTGACCACAAGCCACCTGTTATTGGTGGGCTTCCCTTAACTTTGATAATTACAGCTTATTACACTACAAAAAAGGGTATGATTTTGGGTTAAAAGTCTTAGATAGGGTCTGCAAAATCTGAATTCTGTCTTAAGTGGGATAGGCAAATCAGATAATTGTGTCTTAAACAGGGTCAGGGTTTGAGCGCCCGCGCCGCACCTCCCTACCCAAGCATCTGTTGAGTACCCCTCCCCCCCGGGAATAAGACCTTCTTTGGACTGCGTTGAGGCTTAAATTCCTTTAAAGATCACTTTTACAATTGGTAAACTGACGTGACCTTTAACGTTTACAATCATCATCATCATAGCTGCAGAGCACGCACAATCCTCTGATTGCCCTCACCTCAAGCTTCATCTTTTCCTGCTCTTGATAAGCTCTGGCTGCAATTTCTCGAGTTAAGTTATCGTCGAAGTCCTTCAGTTGCTGCAGAACTCCCAAATATCGCTGCATTTCTTCCCTCAATATCTTTTATACAAGATGAGATGAACAGAAGAGCATTGGGATTAAATTTGTTAAGACAGCACAGTAAACCACTGGGTATTCAGGCCAATACCGGTGCTTAATTAATAGATAATTATTTTTACCGGATGAAACTCGTAGAACACCGCTGCACAGACGTCTTTAGCTCCTTTGGTGCGAGCTTTGTAGTCTTGTTCTATTCTGTTGTACGCCTGGATGATTTCATCAAACGATACACTGGCCCCTCCCTCTCCATGTAGCCGAGCAAGGACTGGATCCAAGTGCTCCTCTTTCAAAGACTTCAGAAGAACATTGCAGGCTTCGCGGGTTAACGTTCCATTTTCAACCTGCCAAGATCCCAATTTTTCATCGCAAGATGCCTAAAAGTTAAAACGGATATATAAACATGCATTTGAAAAAGAACAGGACCTTAACATCAATAGCATCGAAAGAGCTGAGCGCGTGCTTCTTCCACAAGCCCTTCGCCACTTTCTTTCAGCATAGTATTGACACGGAATCGATGCTGTGGCTGTTTTAGGTAGAATCGCATAACTCAGATAGTTCTGGCAATCTGATTGGTTACTTAGGCGAGCTATTTAGCGTGGAATTGCGACTCTTTAAAGCGACATTTTGCGTGATATTGCAAAATTCACACGGCCGTAAATGAGACGCGTTTTCTTTCATTTAAAAAGGCTACACTATTTTATAGGAACATTCCTTACCCGACTTGTGAATTCCACGTGAAATTGTACTTGAAAAACCGATATCGTACTCAACGCTTCGCGATTCGTGCGATATCGGTTTTCCGCGTGAAATGTGGAATTCCCTCGTCAGATAATGAATTTTCCTGTAAAATCGTGTCTGAAGTTGAACTCGTTTAATTACTTAAGTCAAAAAGGGCCTAATCTAGCACAACATATCCACGCCGTTAGGTAGCCTGCGTCACATCGACTATATCGCCGGTATAGTCTATATCTTCCCCTACAGTCTGTGACAACATTCCTTGAGGCACTAGCACACAATACACGGATTTTGTACGTTGGGCTGCTCCTCCTACCCTCTCAATGCTGTTTCTCGCAATTTTCGTCACCAAATCTTGTAAGCCAACAATGTGGGATGGTAGGAGACCAACATGTCTCTCAACAATTGTCGGTAGCTGTAGGTTCGAGTCACACGTCCTGCAGCACGCAGGTTAGCCGTTGGGCCATTTGCCCTCAGAAAATACACGGTATAATGCTTTTTATGACACATATTCTTACGCCATATTTTGCGTTCGCCTGTGTTTCTATATCCTTACCGTCAGTTTTTTCAGGTACTTCTCTATTGTAATGGCGGAAATCCCGTACGTTTCTGTTTCCAACAGAGTAACTCCTTTCTCAAGGGCAAGTTCGTGATTCCGTCGGATGTGGTCGCTATCACAAGGCAGCTTGCCCGACAGCTCAGCATTCATCATGGCGTCATAAATGTCGAGTGCTCCCTTACCGGCCTCAGAACACTTTGTCGCCACAAATGTCTCCCAAGCTGTTTGCACGTTGGGAACCGTACCAGGAGTATTGATTGCATCGACGTACAGCTCGACCAAGGCAGCAAGGCCTAAGAAAAGCGCGATGACGACGGTGATATGAATGCTTGAACTGGTTTTTATCAGAATTGTCATGAAAGCGGTCATGGTTTCCGCACTCCTTAACAAAAGCTACAACCTTAACCATTTAACGCCCACGGTTACTTTACAGACTTTACTCTGGTTAAAGGTTTTACTCGTCATTGGGGTATAGTTCCCTTGGGCCGAAAAGGGTTAAAGGACGAGAGTCCGTGATAATTTCCTCAGTTTAAATAATTATGATGAATGAAAAACAAAATGAATAATAAATATTATGGGAAGCATAGTCTAGTCTGTTTTTGGCTCACACCTCGTTCTGGCTTAGAGGCTATACAAGAACGCTACGCAGGTCTGGCTGATGTAAGTGAGAACATTTATTTTTTATGCTCACCTTCACCAGTTACAACTTCTCCACCGTTAAAACTATGTTTCGGTGCCAATACGGACCGCAGCAACTGCTTGAATTCTTCTCCTCCGCTCAGGAAGCGAGGATTTAATAGGCTTTTATTTCTGTTTATGTTTTTCAGCACTTCGTGACCGACAGTTGGCGGAGGCAGTTTGAAGGCTTGAAATCCAGGAAAGAAACGTAAGATGCTCTCAGCGACCCACTGGGCTGGATCCCTCACTGATTGCCCTTGATCCTTAAATACCTTTAGAGTGAGCCAGTTTAAAACATTAACAAGAAAAAGAAGACGACTGATCCAACTGATTATTACAAATGCAACTAGTTAGTGCATTTTTGCGAAGTCAACGGACTGAGCTCATTCCAAGCTTTATAGGGTTTGCTCTAAAAGTACACTTTGTTTTGCACTTTGCTACAATTTGCTGATGAGTTGCACGTTTTGGACCAGCTAAGCAGTACTTTAAAAGAATCGGGCACTGCGTGAATTGTATGTGATTGACACAGTGTATATATCTTAACTTAAGCCGTGATATTTATACATGTTGGTTTTTGTTCTTCACTGCATTACTCCCATTATTTATTAGTGGATGGTCTAACTACAATAGTTCAGTGTTTGCTTCCTCTTTATCTCCTTTGTTTTAGATTTTAGAGGATCATTCTGTAAAACGCCATCATTGCATTGGACAATTTTGGATTTAAAGATTTGTTGCGGTAATTGCTGCCGTTTGGCCACTAACTGGTCCCTGGTTAAACTACAAGAAAATTTGGGAAAACTTTTACAGCCGAAAGGCTGTAATTTCTTCTCCTGTTATGCATGGTTAATCGTCTCTATTTAACAATTAGACCCGTAGCCTACAAGGGCTACGGGTCAATAGCCCATGAGGCGAAGCCGAATGGGCTATTGACCCGGGGCCCTTGAGGGCGAAGGGTCTAATTGTTTTAGTATCACCCAACTAGTTGGACAGAAAAGGCAATAATAAAGTTGGCAAATACAAGTTGAAGAAATATTTATTTGGGAATAAAACGAAAGAAAGCGTCACGCTTTTTCGCTACTCGAGGTCTATTACTAATAGTCCTCTAGTAGCGTAGCCAATGAAAATGCAGGATTTGCTTGTCTAAACCAGGAGCTAATGGGCTCATATCTGAGCAGGTTATTGTGAGCTATTTGCTGCGCGGTGGGTGACCAAAATACCCGGCTTTGCATTTGCATTTGCATTAATCCTATATTTTGACATAAACCTCTCATACCCGTGTTAAGAAGTACTCTTTGATGTCCTTGCAATCAGGCGGGATGGTTTGTGTTACATCTCTTAGAAGCCAGACAAAGAAGGGGAAGGTTTTATGAAAGAACTCTGTGTCTTCTCGGCAAGTCACCGTGTTCTGTCCTTTGTTGCTCGAGCGGAGCTTAATACGCTGCGACAGTTTCACGATAAAACTGGAAATACGTTAAAGAATTATTTCCCAGTAAAACTTGGGGATCGAAATGTTTACGCCCAGAATGAAGACAATTCATTAAAATGCCCCCAAATTTTCAAACACGAACGTGATTGTACAACTATAGCAAGGGTCTTTAACGGTATTCGTGGAAGCCACGCATGCGAAACTTACGCGAAGAATAATTGTACAACAGAAGAGGAAAAAATGACTTAGAAAAATCTTGGTCTTATGAAGTTGAGGAAAAATCACACAAAAGAAACAACAAGAAAATATTGGTCTTAGCAGGTTAGGCGTGGACAATTCGTCCAAATTTCATTGAAAATACATTTGTTATTATGGCTTTAATAAACCAAACGATGTTGTTGAAGTTCATATTATTTAATCAAGACATGTTTCGGATGAAACATCATCCATCGTCAGTTGTACAGAATAAAATGAAGTTGTGCAATAAATAGTGTCATATAGTGAGACATTAATATGAATAATTAAAGATGAAGGCGAGAACAGAATAAAAACACACATCAAACTATTTAAGCTAAGAAAAGAGACTAATTAGTATGAAAGGGATAAATTAAGATGTTTGACTTGGGAATTTAGTGACGGCTGCTCCCAAAGGATGTGCATGGCTTCTTTGATTTTCAATTGGAAACTTGTTGGAGCAGAGTCGAGGATTTTAAAACAGTCTTCTGAACAAAGGGAGCGACAATTCTCAGAACCTCTTATTAGTTTTGATTCAGACCGTCAATATTAAATACGCAGAATTGTCGACTGGTTTGTGAAAGGATACTCTAACCCATCAAGATCGTGTCTGGTTGGAACGCCAGCGGAGTTGTAGATCAGCACAGAGGCTAACAAGACAGTGAGAGTAAAGATTTGATTGTCGTCTAAGCCTTCTCCCCTGACTGCATCTATTCCCTCGGAATCTAGTAGCACAACATTACACTCTTGGCCACTGGAGACCTAACAGAAGTCAATACATATATGAGATAAAAGTAGCGAGTGTGGCCTTAGACTTTAAACATACAGAAGAAAGAAACTACAACAACGATCATTTAATATGGCGGACGTGGCATTGGCCATGGGAGAAAACGCATCCCTACTTGACTTGCAACAACATGAAATTAGTGCATCAAAGGGAAACTCAGAAAAAAAAAACCGAGTGCAGATGGGATTTGAACCCACGACCCTCCGTGATCTAGTCGGACGCTCTAACCACTAAGCTACTGTGGTAGAGGCTCCTTTTAGACCACGGAGGGTCGTGGCTTCAAATCCCATCTGCAACTCGGATTTTCTTCTGAGTTTCCATTTCATGCGCTCATATCGCGTTGTCGTATTTCCCATGACATTTCTGACATTTGGAAGTTACTTGACTTGCATAACTTTTGTAATTAATTCCCCTCAAGTAATTCATATAAACACGTGCTGAGAAATTACTGATAGAAAGACGAGTTAAGCTGATGACACACGGTTCCACATTGTGAACCATTTGTTGCTCAACAATGTGGCAGCAACTTGTTGAACGGAATAGAGCTTGTCTCTGTTCAACAACGTTCAACATGTTGAATGGCCGGATGTTTCAACATTCAACATCGCATGACACACTCTTCAACATTTGTTGCGCAAGAGCTGCAACATTTGTTGATCAACAAATGTTGAACTGTGTCATCGCCTTAAGGACCAAGAAAAACAAATCATCACCCTGAACTTTCGAGGAACAATCCACATCCATATCCCCATAGTTTCAGGATCGAAGTGATGCCCCAAAGGAAAAACCTCTGGTTGATCAAAAGCCTCGCTCAAAACGTACGACTTTCCCTTTCGATATGGGCCAGCAATTGACACAACACAGACTGGACCTAAGAATTGACAATAAAAAGGGAAAAGACACTGAAATGAACCAACAGCTAGAACTGAACCACAGTAAATAGGCAAGTCAAGACAGTAACTGTGGAATGGGATACCAGTCTGTTAGTGTCAAATTTTTTATTCAGTTTCGTTTCAAATCTCGGTGAAGATTCACATGTAGACATCCAATTAGGATAACTAGACATAGTAGTATACCGTCTATTTCCTGACCATCGGCCTAATCGTGGAATTCGTGTCTTATATTTATTCCGTATTAGTAGTATTGCCGGTTTTCACTGTCACACCATCATCAAAACCATTCAACAAATAAAGTCAAGAATCAAAGAGATAAAAGAAGATGAATATTCAAACACTCTCGGAAAGATTCAGATCTCTGCGATGTTTCATGCGGGAGATATCCGAAGAAATGTTTTACTCAAATGTATAAGGCTTTGTATGGGGACGCCATGTTTGTGTCCCTCTGAGGGGCACAATTATGGCGGCCGGAAGCTAACAAAAACATGTCATCGATTTTTCCTATAAAAAGCCTGTAGTCCTCTTCTGAGTGCTCATAAACATCTATATGAGTACTTATTCTCATACAAGGACTGTTCAGATTGCGAAATTTCATCGATAAGTCACTTTTTTAACCTACGTGACAGCATTCTCGGGCTTCATTTTAATATCGTGTCACGCAGAAGCTTAGAAATTCAACCTTGCTTTATCACAAGACGAAAAACCCTATCAAACCGAAAATTTGTGAAAAGACAAGTCTTCAGCTGTTCTAATAACTAAACTAAACTAAAATCTCAAAAGGATCGACAATTCCTTATTTTCTAATTCTGATGACGTCAAGTGAAAACCAAGAATTACTTCCTTTTCTTCCCTCTCTCATTTATTGTCATAACATTCGTGTATCCTACATTTTAATTTTGATTGAAAATTCAGAAAATGAATTTGTTTTTCCAGTGACACAATAGCGACTAACAAGCTAGTGCTATTATTTGCCGGGGCCATGCTGGATATTGAGATGTATTTTATCTAGAAATAAGGATTCCGACTGGATTGACTGGAGGCTAATTCTCGTCCGTGCACAGTCGATGATTAACCAAGTGGCTAATGCAAGCTGGATTTGCTATTGTACAAAGCATACAGGAACACCTAACGCTTACCCCTCAAGTCCCTTAGTTTTTTGAGAGCTTCATCAACGACGTAAAGTGAAGATCGCCTTTCTCCTGTTTTGTGGTATTCACCAGAGGCTGCGTTCCACTGGCAGTTATTGGGCAGGCAAAGAGGGATCGCCGTGTCGGTATTTCGTCTGAAGTCCATGCTTTCTGATACTATAAAAAGAGTATTCAGTAGCACCAAGAGAGGATGATCCCCTCTTGATAGCAAGTTGTCCCTCAAATTATTCGGCATTTCAGTTATGAATCGTCCCGAAACTATGTACCTCGCAGTTTTCGCCGCCATTTTGGTGGGTATGCAAAGGTGAAAATTATACCGAGTTTTGTGTAAGAATTCGCAGCCAAAGAAAGTGCGTGAAGCCCCTATCCCACTGATATGTACTGCTGATTTAAGTTACTAGGGTGAAAAAATTGACGGATTTGGCTATGCCAGAAAACATTGTTTTTCCATTCGTCAGTAGTTTCCGGGGAAATCAGTAATTACAGACGAATGTAAGGAACAATTCGAAAAGCCAGAGAACGCTTTGTGGCTCGAGAAATTCCTTCAAATTTTTTCCAGTGAAACCCTCTGCCTAGTACCTTGAATTAGCAAGATTTTTTTTTCTACGAAAAGGCGGTTACCCGCCAAGATGTAGCGGAAACTGCGAAATAATATCAAGTTGCACAGCCTGCATAATCATGCACTGCCGGATTTTCTGCGAATTGGCAATCGCTCGATTGTTAATTATGACTTCGATTAATTCTTCACTTTGCTTGTGTTGTTGGTTTCTCGCTTACCCAAGTCTGTCTAGTTTGCATTGTTTTGTTTTTGAATTGAGAAAGAAATAAAGCAACTATAGGCAGGAAACTGAAAGAAACAACTGAATTGAAAGAAGGCTTCAAGGTGACTTTCGGTGTTGGCAGGCTAGTGATTGCCAACTTTTTAGCTCTTAATTCCTTGCCGGACACGTGGAATAAAGCTGTAGTTCTCCTTGGCTTCGCCTATTTTGAATCGGAGAGAATCACCTTGTCAGTCGATTCTTGACCCCTGTGTATCATTTGATCGGAAGTTTTAAAGCGGTATCGAGACATGTAACATGTACGTTCGAGTTTAATAACGCTTCAACGCTCGGGTGAAAAACTCCAATGTCCAGTCTAAAAACAGACGAAATGTAATCTCAAAAAATGAAACGAAAGTCGGCGTTTAAAAGCATGTGGATGACTTCACCGTTCGTTGTCCCTATCGCAGCTATTATATATTGTTTTTGTCAAAATTAGGCGAATATTCTGAAATAAGACGAAACAAGCTGACGAATCTCCAAAAGAAAGACGACTGAGTAAAAATTACACTCCTTACCTGAACAGAAGATTACCAAATTCAGATTCTGGTATATGAGAGACCAGCCTAAACTGTAGCTCGTTCTACAACGAATATATTTTTGCTTGGAAACTGAAACAAATATATTTTTGCTTGGAAACTGAAACAAATTGCTTACGGGAAAACCTCAAGTCTGTTCTTGGAACCCTGCGGAACTCACGCAAGACTTCTCTTATTGTGTGACGGAACGGACGGGTCACAGCCCTTTTCCCCGAAAAACCAAAAGTGAAAATTCCCTGATAGTACTGATAACCTACTGAATATGACATGAAACTGAAACCGAAAAATAAGTACACTTGTACATTACACGTGAGGGCAACGAGGCTATAAGAGCTTTTTAATTTCAAATCTGTGGTCGATCGACGCTCTTTCCGGCCGGAGAAGCGACCGTAAAATTTCTTGGAACAAGCGGAGGACAAGGACGCCTACCCTTTGAGCTTTCATGAGTATTTTCATTATGCTTTTGCCTTTGCGTAAGCTACTAGCTTGCAGGGCAGACATTCTGGGTGGGAAGCCAACGAGGCGCTTACTATTTGTTGTGGACTTCGCACTGAATGTCAGTACGTAGAAAGTTGGAACCGAGTACAGACAAGCCGTTTGTCCGAAATTTAAAAATTTGTACGGGAATACTATGAGGTTCGTATTTAAAGCAAAATATTGGGGAGCATGTCTATACATTGATTCAAAATACTACTGAACGCAAGCATAACTTTGTTTCGTCGTCCTTGCGGCTGTGAATGGCGAATACTGGCGTTGTGATGAACGCTTTGAACAGCTCCGGAGTCGAACCGATTTTAATCTCGAAATTCTCGTTTCGTCGCTTGCAAACCAGAACCGAGGATAGCTGAGATGTTGAAGATTCTTCTCGTATCTTTCAGTCATAAATCCATCCAAATACCATTCGCTAGCTGCCGAATGGAACATATAGATGAAGTTCAGTTGATACGCGGAAAGTTTTCGTGTCCAGTCTTCAAACCGGTCAGTATAAAACTAGGACAGCGGACTGCGGACACGGACTGCGGACCGGGTATAAAACGAGGACTAGGTGGTATAAAGGACGGACTGCGGACCGGGTCATTGTTTTACCTTTCGGAAAGTAACCCTAACCCTCAATTTGGCTAACCCTAGGCCTAAGGTTGGTTTTTAGGCCTATAGGCCTATAGGCCTAGGGTTAGCCCAAATTGAGGGTTAGGGTTACTTTCCGAAAGGTAAACCAATGACCCGGTCCGCAGTCCGCCTTTTATACCTAGTCCTCGTTTTATACCCGGTCCGCAGTCCGGGTCCGCAGTCCTCGTTTTATACTGACCGTCTTCAAACTGTCACGTCGACTACTCCAATCGATCGTTTTCACAGTCACGCCACAAAAATATAAATTCTTAACCGTTCAAGGAAAAAAGCCGGGAAAATTAAACGTTATAAAAGAGAAGTACATCAATAACTTCGCAGGTCTCAGGTCTGTCTGTGTACACCATTTTTTAGTCCAGTTTGCCGAAACGTTGCACGCAACTTATAAGAGCTTTGTATCGCGGCGCCATCTTGTACACAAATATGACCGCCGGAAATCAACCAAAACATCTGGAATTCACTTTGCAATGAAAACACTTTCTGCTCACTCGTGAGCTGGTATACATACGCATAAACACAATCTTCCAATAGTTGAAACGTTTAAATTGTTGAAAATTATAAGGAGAGCCTTCTTTTTCCAGCCAGCCAGCCGCTATCTTGTTGTCACGCAAGGTGAGAATTCGGAAATTGAAAATGTCGTATTTTGAAAACGAAAGTGCTACGGCACTGGAAACTTGTAAAAAGATTTAGCTCGAGATTATCTTCAAGGTGCTGCAGATAAAAATTCAGAAAAGCTCACGATTTTGATTTTTAGAATTTGATGACGTCACGGTGAAAACGACCTATAAGAATGGAGCAGTCGGTGTGACCGCCAATCAAAATAGAGATGCCGGCGTGACCGTTTGACTACGTTGTTATTTTCTCTTCTGGCGTTACAAATATATATTTTTGCTCCCAGAAACTGAAACAAACTGTTTACGGGAAAGCCTCAACTGCTTTTGAATTGGTCTTTTTGATTAGCGATTAGCGTTTTCTCCATTACTTAATTTTTTTTATTTATTTAAACAAAGGTTGCAAGCCTGGCTAAGTCGAATTTGAACCAAACGAGGAGCCCAGATCAACATTACTTCCCTAATTGATTTAATTTTATGAAATTAAGTGGTGACTGATTTAATCACAAAGAAGAACGGTACAAATAATAATAATAATAATAATTATAATAATAATAACAACAATAATAACAATAATAAAACGAATAAAATGGTGTAAAGTTTACTTTGTCCACCCTATTTCCTGGCGGCGGGGAGAGTAGGCTCAAAGGGATTTATATCCCGGTGTAATTCCGTTTTCTTAATTCTGATGAAAAAAAAAATATATATATATATATATGTATGTATTTATTAAAAGCTGAATCATTGGATAATGCAATTCAAGACTTTTCATTGGCTTAGCTATCATGGTATATGAGCTAATATACCATAACCTCCAAATATGGTAAGCGTAAGCGTCAGCTTAAATTTTTTTCCCTGAGGAAACAATGCATGGCGGCCGGCGAAAATCGCTTCGCGCCGGAGTTAAATGAAAAAGAAGTCCTTGAACTCTTACAAAACGCAACACCAGGGAGCACAAAGACAGCCACAAAGTATGGCATGAAAATATTTCAAGGTAGCAACTTCTAAACATTATTTTGACAATTTAAGCACCTGTGTTTATAGTTTAATAATGCGAAGCAAAACAATGCAAGTTGAAATTCGGGAACTTGTTGTTGAAATTTGTTGTTGAAAGTTGAAATTCGGGAAGATTTGTCTAATCTTGGGGGCGTTTTTAATAAAACAATTATTCCACTCGCGCTTGTTGGATATGAGATGATTATAGCCAACTCGGCGCTACGCGCTTCGTTGGCTATCTATCATCTCATATCCAACGCGCGCTCGTGGAATAATTGTTAAATATACACAAATATATATATATATATTGTTTGCAAACGCAATTCAGATCGAGAGCCCTTGTGAAAGCTGCGTACTGACCCACAAATCGTGGGTCAGTACGCAGCTTTCACAAGGGCTCTCGATCTGAACTGATTTTGCAAACAATGGACCTGAATACATGTACAACACAGGGTTGGCGGAGGCGGGGGGCTGGGGGCATTTCCTCCCAATTTCAACTGAGCAAAAAATAAAAACTTGAATGCTGAAAGTAGCCTTTCCGAGCTTCAAGATTTCAAAATCTTCCGGGGAAGGATTCCCCCAGACACCCCGTACAACTGACCGACTCCGGCGCTCGCTTAGAAGCCCCCCCCCCCCCTCCCTAATTCAAAATACGCTCCGCCATCCCTGCAACAGAAAAATTAAATCCTAACCCTAAACACAATAGAGCTACTGCGTCATGTATTAGAGGTTTGTTTAGAGCTCTGTGGTATCTGCAAATTGTTGGTGTTACGTGCACCCTTGGTGTGGGCAAAATTGTATCACCAATGAAACAACTTCCGATTCACAGGCAAATGTATCTTCGGAATTTCTCATACAAAATGGCTATTATCCGACCAGCAGATTGATTAACATCAGTCACGTCACGCAAAATCATTATCAGAAAGGTGCAGGAAAGTTACACGGGCTTACATGACACTACATGTCGGTACCAGGGACATGCCTGCTGCACAAATAGACGCCACCCCCGTCGCCAGTTTGAGTATTTTATCAAAAAACTCTGGCTTTTTCACTTCCTCCTGTCTGCTTCTGATCTGTTGCAGCTGTAGATTCAAGCTGGCAATTATCTTCTGCATTTCTTGATTTGAATTCTGGATTTGTCCAAGACGTACATTGAGCGCTTGGTTTTCTCGCATGAAGGCTTTACGATCTTCTTCAGCCTTTCGCATATTGGCCTTCAGCATGTTTTCAGTTTGCTCTTGCTGAGCCTGAGCTTCAACTTCCATCTGTTCACGGAGTCTTCTACTTTCCTCTTCAAATTTCGCTTCTAGTTTTTTCATCTATTCAAAGACCACATGAATCAATTAATTTATCACTTTTTCGAGTCAACCTACAGAGTTTCACTATGAAAAATTCTCATACCTAAATGAAATAGGAACTGGATCACTCACGAAGTTTCGTAACAACAAAAATGTCGGTTGAACTTGATTAAAATCAATGAACGAGGGAACCCCGCGCATATCTCATAGATTACCTATACAAACGGTCCAAGACCTATTCCGAAAATACCGGTCGGTATTTTTCGCGCTATATAGTCATTCACAGGGATGGCGGAGCGTATTTTATATTGGGGGGGGGGGGGGGG
>BLFK01000871.1:2659255-2674255 GCA_014634185.1 Astreopora myriophthalma
CGTCCGCCGTCTCCACCGTCCCTGATTCGAGGCTTTCTTGGTCACGATCTTTCCGTCACCAAATAGACAGATTTTACGGTTTAAACAAATATCAATTTGATGGACTTACTTCCATCTGCCGTTCATTATTTTCTTGTTGCAGTCGGGCGTTTTCTTCCTGCACAAAAAAGCAGCGATGTTACTGATAAAAATTAGGTCGCTATAGTGAAAGCGAAATGAAGCGTATGACTGATTATGGGGTATTTTCCAATTGCTGTTAGGTTCTTTACAAAAGCGGGGTTTCGTGTAAAGTGTTTCTTAGTTCAGTCACACATATGTAAAATAAAACTAACTGCCCCCACAAAGGTTTTGCACACGGGCTTGTTTCAAAAAGAGGCCTAAGTCATTGACTCAAAAATGGCCTATTGCGTGCCACATATCATGGTAAAAGTTACATATTGTTCGCAGGAAAGGACCTTCTATGGACTGAGATGAGACTTAAATTATTTCTGTCATCACTGATAAAATTGGTAAATGGCGTATGGCGTGATACTTTATTTTCTTTCAGTTAGTCATTAGCACACCATAGCTGCAGAGCACGCGTAATGTACTTGCCATCACCTCAAGCTTCACCATTTCTTGCTCTTGATAAGCTCTGGCTGCGATTTCTCGAGTTACGTTATCGTCAAAGTCCTTCAGTTGCACCAGAACTCCCAAATGTTGCTGCATTTCTTTCATCAATAGCTTTTATATAAGACGAAAAGAATAGCATGAGTTAAATCAGAAAAGGATTAAATTAGTTTAGACAGCAACGAATACAGTCTTTTTACTCTTTCCTCTTGCCGACTTTTTTCCAGGAAGATCGAAAGAGATTCCGTTCGCAGGGTTTCCTACTGGGTGTCCAAGTTAATACTAGACCTTAACTGGGTCCGCAGCAATTGGCTCTTGCTGTTGTCGATTCCCTGCCTCTTGTCCGTTTGTTCTTTCCTACGACTTTTTATCTTGTTTCCGTAGTATCTAGTTCTTTTCGTATTTGTTGAATTACAGGCAAAGCTAATGTAAAAAGAAATCTCTCTAAGTACCGGGTGAAATTCGTAGAATACCGCTGAACAGATTTCTTTAGCCCCCTTGGCGCGAAGTTTGTAATCCTCTTCAATTCTTTTGTACCCCTGGATGATTTCATCAAACGATAGGTTTGCCCCTCCATCTCCATGTAGCCGAGCAAGCACTGGATCCAAGTGCCCCTCTTTCAATGCCTTCAGAAGAACATTGCAGGCTTCGCGGGTTAACGTTTCATTTTCAACCTGCCACGATCCCAATTTTTTATCGCAAGATGCCTAAAAAAGCGAAAACGGATAAAGAAGTATGCATTTGAAAAGAGGAAAGAGCTGCGCTCCTGCTTCTTCCACAGTCCCATACTGTTAGGACTGAAATGTCGAAATGGTGGCATTCGCCTAACAGCAGTCAAGAATATGGTCAACGAATTTTTAGCCCATTTATTCATTGAAATGACGAATTTATCAGTAATGACCTGGAATCTCTGTTGTAGCTGTTTGGGTATAAAATCGTGACTCAAGTTGAACTCCAGGTTAAAACGGGCGTAACCTAGCACAATATATCCACGCCAAGTTGCACAGCTAGCCCGCTAGCTGCGTCCCATACTGACTTCACTGCCGTTATAGTCTATATCTAGACTGAGGTTTTAAGTTATATTTCCGGCTGCACGCAGGCTAGCCGTTAGGCCGTTTGCCTCACAAATGGTATAATGCTTTTTATCACTGATATTCTAGGGTCAAGCAGGTCATGTTTTGCGTTCGCCTGTGTTTCTATATCCTTACCGTCAGTTCTTTGAGATACTTCTCTATTGTGATGGCGGAAATCCCGGGCGTTTCTGTTTCCAGCCATGTAACTGCACTCTCAAGGGCAACTTCATGATACCCTCGGATGAGGTCACTATCACAAGGCAGCTTGCCCGACAGGTCCGCATTCATCATGGCGTCATAAATGTTGAGTGCCTCCTTACGGGCCTCGGAACACTTTGTCGCCACAAATGTCTCCCAAGCTGTTTGCACGTTGGGAACCGTACCAGGAGTATTGATTGCATCGACGTACAGCTCGACCAAGGCAGCAAGGCCTGAAGAAAGTGCATTTAGACGCAAGGTTGAAGGTGATCAGTGAATACTTAATGCGCTGTTTCACTGGGCAATTTCTCTCGCAACTTCTCTCGCAATTTGGTAACTGAAGAAGATGGTGAGTTTTTGTCTCGCAATTTTGTTGCCATAAAAGTTACCAGGTTAATTGCGAGACAGGTGTTACACTGGGCAACGCTTCTTGCAACTTGTTGTGCTCTCGATGACCACATGAGGTCAAAAGAACGTTTCCTTTGGCTGATACCACAAAACGTTGCGACACAAATTGCAAGATGTTGCAGTGCGCAACATCTCAAAAATTCAGTCGTTGCAGAGTTGCCGAACAGTATAACCGACTTCTACTTCTCGCAAGGATCGGAGGCAACGAAACCGAGAAGTGTTTGTTGCAGGGTGTGTTGCACTAGGCGATTTTTTGTGCAACTTGCGTCGCCACAAAATTGCGATACATGTTGCTTTAAATTTTCAGCGACATCAGATTATCATGCGCACGTCCATGTTTCCGCACTCATTAGTGAAAGCTACAACTTTAAAAAAGAGAGACCATTATGATTTGCTTTTTATCAGAATTATGATTGATGGAAAGCAAAATGAATAATATTACAAGGATTTATATACAATCGAGTCTGTCTAGGTGGTGTACGTGAGACGATTTCACATTTATGCTCACCTTCACCAGTTACAACTTCCCCATCGTTAAAACTGTGTTTCGGTGCCAAGACAGACAGCAACAATTGCTTGAATTCTTCTGTTGCCTTCAGGAACTGGGGACTTAATTGGCTTTCATTTCTGTGTATGTTTTGCAGTACTTCTTTATCGAGAGTTGGCGAGGGCAGTTGGAAGGCTTGAAATCCGGGAAAAAAGCGTAAGATGCTCTCAGCGACCGACTGAGCCGGATCCTCCACTGGCTGTCTTTGATCGGCCTTAAATACCTTTCAAGTGCGTCCGTTCAAAAGGATTAACAAGAAGAAAAAGGCATGTCTGAGATTATATCATTATAGACTGATGCCGGTGAGTGCGTCTTTACAAAGTCAACGGACCGAGCTCATCCCACACTTATATTAAGGAAACCCAAGATCCTAGATAGCAAACTGAGCTAAGCCGAGCTACAAAACTGACGTTCCGTCGTCATTCATTTAGCGCGCCCTCTGGATGAAACGGTAAGAAAACATGGCGAAGGCGAGGGCAGCCAACCTAGTAGTTAACCTGCTTAGCTTACTTATTCTGATCCGTAGTCGGTGACCCCCATTTTTTTTAACATGGACTAGTCGCTCTACATTTTCTCTATAAGATATGATGAAATGAAAAACATCTCACCGTAAGAAGTCATAATATCTTTAAACTTTTGTTCTTTCGTCCCATCGAATTCCGAAAGTGGTTGAAGCAGATAGCGCTTACAAAGAAGCTCGTTGAGGAGTAGCTCTAAAGTTTAGGACATCCCTAGTTGCATGCAATTATCTAACATACCCCCTCCTAAAAATCTGTGGACAGGAACCTTTGTTTCAACGGTTTATTTTTATGAACTTCCGATTGGTAATTCGATGAGGCTACATCTTGTTATGATGACCGATTTATCGAAATTAGGGTATTTTTCCAATATCCTTTTCTTCGAAACAAAGTCCCGGTGACTCCCCATTATTTTGTTCAATTTTGGAACAAGAAACTCACAAATTAACCCTAGGCGAGAATCGACTGACTAGGTGAAAAAAAATCTTGCACTGTGGGAAGATTTTCGCCCGAACGTCCTTCATATGTCAAGCAAAGAGATACGCGCCAGTGCTTCTCTATACGGCCAGTTCCAAAAATTGGAAAATGCTCCTCGTTTTTGATTCTCTAGGGTTAGGGCGAATAATAGCTGTCTGCAAATCCCCTGTATGTGGGCTCTTTTGTGCGGTTTCTCGTTCAAATTTGACATAGAAAACCGCTGAATACTTATCTGAACCAGGAACCCATCCTCAGTGTCTGAACAGGTTATTACGAGCTAAGTTCACGCAGCAACCAGGTGAACAATCAGACATAGTTTGATGCTACTCTGGTTTGAAGATTCAATGAACGTAACTCGAAAAGTAACCATTAACGACCCACGGGTCCACAAGTCGTGAACTGTTACTTTTCAAGTTAAATCTTCAAACCAGAGTAGCATCAAACTATGTCTTACTGCGAGCTCCTTGCTGCGCAGCGGGTGACCAAAATACCTTCAGAGTTGCATTTATGTCATTTTAAATAAGCTTGTCATACCCGTGTTAAGAAGTACTCTTTGACGTCTTTGCAATCAGCCGGGACGGTTAGTGTTACATCTCTCAGAAGCCAGATAAAGAATGGAAAGGTTTTATGAAAGAACTCTGTGTCTTCTCGGCAAGCCACCATACTCTGTCCTTCGTTGCTCGAGCGAAGATTAATACGCTGCGACAATTTTACGATAAAACTGGAAACGCGTTAAAGAATCATTTTCCAGTTTAAACTTGGGCAACAAAATGTTTACTCCTAAGATACAATCGCAATTCCCCCAAATTGTCACGCATGAACATGAGTATGCAACTAACAAGAGTTTCATGCGTGCAAGAATAATTATACAACTGAAGAGGATTGAGGAAATAAGGTAGAAAAATCTTGGTGTGATCGGGTTTTAAGTAAACGACAACAACAACAGCAAAACTGACGGTCTTAACAGGTTAGAAGTCAATCAGCCTTATTAAAACTCAGAAAAAGGATACTCTAATCCATCAAGATCGCTCCTGTTTGGAACGCCAGTGGAGTTGTAAATCATCACAGAGGCTAACAAGACAGTGAGAGTAAAGATTTGATTGTCGTCTAAACCTTCTCCCTTAACTGCATCAATTCCCTCGGAATCTAGCAGCACAACATTACACTCTTGGCCGCTGGAGACCTAAGAGAAGTCAACACATATATGAGATTACATTAGCAAGTTAAGTGTGGCTTAAGGCTGCAAGCACCTATCTTGGGGCTGGGTTGAAGAGAACTTGTACCACCGCGGGATGGTAGCGTTACCGCAAGGATGTGATCGTAATTTACACTTCACTGTAAAATATTCCGACAGGAATACGAAGAACAGCTCGTACATACAGAAGAAAACTTAAACAAAGATTACAATATGGTACATTTTGATTAACCCCCCTCAAGTAATTCACGTAAATGTTCCAAAAAAAATCACTGATAGAAAGACGAGTAAGGACCAAGAAAAAAAATTATCACCTGGAACTTTCCAGGCACAATCCACATCCAGATTCCCATAGTTTCAGGATCGAAGTCATGCCCCAATGGAAAAACCCCTGGATGGTCAAAAGCCTTGCCTAAAATGTACGACTTTCCCTCTCGGCATGGGCCAGCAATTGACACAACACACACTGGACCTAAATATTGAAAATAGAAGGGAAAAAAACAAACGACATAATAGCTGGAAGTCAATTGAACCAAAGAGGATACTAGCCTCTTGGTCGCAATATATTAGTTGGACCTAACACTGGACGAAAAAATGGATTTGCTCGAGTTTGCAAATTGAGCAAATGTGTGGCAAATTTAGGGCTCAAAATTTGCTTTAAATTTGGTTTGACAGGTAAAGTCTGTGCAAACTTGGATATTTGTTTTTTAGGAATTTGTGTGCAAATGTTAAGGAAATGTAATTGTATACTGCAAATTTGCTTGGCGTTTGTGTGGGATGCAAATCTTTATCGTTTCCACAGAAATGATCAAATTTGCTTCACCGTAAAGATAGCAGTTGGACCACAACCGCAAATGCAAGCAAACATGTCGCAAAACAGATAATTTGCGGTAGTGTTTGAACTGATTTTGAAAGGATCCAAATACGTACATTTGCATTTAATTTACTCTCTTTTGCAACGGGAGCAAAAAGGAATGAATTGTCTGAATATGACTTCGTTGTAAATTTGCAAGTTTCCTTCCTATAAATATTCATATTTGCCTGGGAGCAAATATGGTGATTTACATCATCTTCGTTTTGTTGTCATAGGCAGTGTGCATATGATATTTGTTACACATTTTACTGCTGTGCTAAACTTTCAATTTTTACATAACTGTTATATTGTTAAACGAAAACTGCACTGGTATTCGGAAGCTTTTGAGTTTCATCAGCGGCAACGGCCTACAACAAAAACCAAGCAATGGTAACTAAAAATGCTTGGGCCTTCGTACAGTCAACCTCGTTCCCAGGATCTTTGCGGAGGGGCAACCAAAATAGAGTACAAAGACCCTGGAAACGAGGTTTTGTGACAAAGGAATCAGTTATCGACGGTTTGAAATTCGCGCGGGCGATGTGTTTTCTCTTTCTTTCCGTTGTAATGTTGGACGAGTAAGGTTTACGGCGATTCCTTGACAGTTATGTGGGTGAAATGGCAGTACTTAAGTATCGACGAAATCCGAAAGAAAGGGTAACGACCATTCACACCATAGCGTCGGGAACCAGCTCTAGTATTTTTACAGTAGTTCGCCACAAAGCTATACGCCAGTCTCATGAACGTTGAATGGTCAGTCTTTGGAATGTTCTATGCCTATTCCAAGTCCACGATTCCCACTAATTCCAATGCCACCAGAGAAACCTAGCGAGAGTAGTCTTCGCTCGCTGCTTGACATGGAACCGTTGAATCTAGACTCATACGTAAGCTTAAGCTTACTGGATTGTGATCAGGGAGTTCAGAGACGGTGTTCGAGCAAGAGATTCGGCCAGCGCCAGCAGCATTAATCGATAAAGAATTCATGGCAAAAGTAGAGGCCTTGTTCCAAAAGGAAACGGAGTTCAACGAACGTTTGGAACAAATACAAAGGGTGGCCGAACAGCTAGATTTAAGCAAAAAAGGCGGGAGGATTCCAGAGCGCCGAATGGCAAAAGATTGCCGGAGGAGTTTTCGGTAGGTCACCTTACTAATACAAACCTGAAAGTAAATGCCTTAAATTTTGTATAGAATAGCCTTGCTTTTTCATAACACGTTTGATTGCTGATTCACTGAGACTTGCATCATCCATCCCTCCCCCTGCAAGGACAGTCTTTACTTTGCAGACCTACACATATACTCCCTTAGTAATTTCACGTAATGTTATGAAGGCCACTTAAAACAATACCAATAATAAGGAAAGGGGAATAATATCTCTGCATTCCTGTCACAGCGCATTATATCCGTCCCCTTATTTGCCACTTACAGTACATGTATTTTTATATGCCTCGTTCTTCAAACAACACTGCTAGTAGAACACAATAGAGGCCGGGTATTCCATGGTTACTCCCTCATCACCATGTCATAGGAAATAGTTACATATATCCTCGCACAAGCAACGTGGTGTGCAGTGGCAAGGTTTGGTGGAATACCAAATTTCCTATTACATGGTATACCTTCACTGGTGTCTCATGTCCAAACAATGTCACATGTTTAGTACCTGAAGCCTTTAATACCAAGCCGTAAAATATAATTGTAGCCAATCAGAATACAGGGAAGACTGTGAAATAATAACTGTACAGCAAACCTTGCTACTGCACACCACATTGCTTTTGCAAGGATATACCATGGTACTTAACCATGGTACTATTCCGTGGTACATGTAGACTACTCAAAAGCATTGCATTACTATAATTTTCCATGAAAGATTATAAAGCTACCATACATGTACATGTACTGTAGAACTGGCTCTCTAAAATTTAAAACAGTTTTGAGGAATAAAAATTCCCTAGGATGTCCTTTTTAATTGTTACTGTATGAACTAGACAAAGTATGCATCACAGTACTTCGTCTAGTTCATACAGTAACAATACAAAAAGGACATCCTGGGAATTTATATTTCTCAAAACTTTTGTTTTAAGGGGCAGTTTTCTGCATGATAGCTCCACTGTTTTAATTGGATATGGTAAAACTCACAACATCATGCTTTTAGTGCTTTGTGGCCAGGAACCCAAGAAAAAAAGAGCAATTTATAGGTGAAATACCAAAGTTGTTTTGAGTTGTAGCCCTCAAACACTAATTCCATTAAAAAATCACGAAAAACTAAAAATCAATAATTATTATTGATTTTATCACGTGCACTAAATGATCAATTTGGAAAGATGGACACTTGTGGAAGGCTGGCACAGGCTTCCAGATAAGTTTGCAATTCCTTTAGCTTCATTATTCAGTTTCATTTACACCAGAGGATTGTGTTAATGAATGGCAAAGTGGTATGTTACATCATTCATTGAAATGCACATGTAGCTTATGCATTGATTGATTGATTGACTGGTGTGAATATTTTCTAGGGCCTACATGTACCTCAACCACAAGATGCAGTGCTGAAGGAAATTGTGCATTGAAATTTAATTGGAGGGAATTTCTTGAGGTGGAAGAAACAGACAGTCCACTGATTGTGAATTGTGATGCAATTGTAAATTAATGTCTTCATGTCAATACTTGGGAGGGTAGAGGTTTCATTGTCATTCTGGATAGTTTCGAGTGAATTGTTTCAGACATCTGGTAATTATGGCAGAGTTGAATGCCTTCACATTGAACAGGTTAAATGCAACCAAGAGATCTTCAGTGCAACAATCAGTGAGTTTCTCTGTTAACACAAGAATTGTTTCTCAATAATCTTTGACTACACATCAAGAAAGGTTTCACTATCCTTTAAGTCTGAGAAAATAATTTGTCTGTCATCTTTCAATAGTAAACACATCAAGCATAAGCAGTAACATAAGTATATTGTGATACATGTATCTTTCCAATAGACAAGTACCACTCAATTACACGCAGTTAATTTGTTGTAGTATACTCTGTAAAATTTTCCATCTGAAATGGTGGGAGGCATGCCTAATACAGTTCCATATAACTTGTAAAGTAGGTGTAACGACACAGTTAATTTGTCATAGTATACTAATTTGCAGTAATTTCCATCTGAACTGGCGGGTGGCACACCTCATACAGTTCGATGTAACTTGTAAAGTAGGTCTAACCATGGAGTTAATTTGTTATAGTATACTAATTTGTAATATTTTCCATCTGAACTGGCGGGTGGTACACCTCATACAGTTTGATGTAAATTGTAAAGTACGTCTAACCATGCAGTTAAATTGTCATAGTATACTAATTTGCAGTAATTTCCATCTGAACTGGCGGGTGGCACGCCTCATACAGTTCGATGTAACTTGTAAAGCAGGTCTAACCGTGGAGTTAATTTGTCATGGTATACTAATTTGTAGTATTTTCCATCTGAACTGGCGGGTGGCACGCCTCATACAGTTCGATGTAACTTGTAAAGCAGGTCTAACCGTGGAGTTAATTTGTCATGGTATACTAATTTGTAGTATTTTCCATCTGAACTGGCGGGTGGCACACCTCATACAGTTCGATGTAACTTGTAAAGTAGGTCTAAGCATGCAGTTAATTTGTTATAGTATACTAATTTGTAGATTTTCCATCTGAACTTGCGGGTGGCTCACCTCAAACAGTTCAATGTAACTTGTAAAGTGTAGGTCTAACCAAGCAGTTAATTTGTTATAGTATACTATGAAGTATTTTCCATCTGGTTGTGTAGATAAACATCTTTTAAGAACTTAGAAGTACACAACTATAGGAACTTACCTTGAAACAATGCTTAACAAAATTTTCACTGCAGTTTATTATAGTGATGCATTGTTTGGAGAACTTAGAAGTACAGTACTAAAGGAACTTACCTTCAAGCAATGGTTACAAAATTTTTTACCACAGTTTATTATGGTTGGTGCATCTTCGGTGTAAGTTGTTTGATAATAGGCTTGGGCCCAGTTCAGATACCAACCCTAATAACTTAAATCAGTTACATGAAAATACAATGTAGCCTTATGAATCAATGTGAAATGGCTGAGTCATTCTCCTAGCTGCTATTTCAACTTTCAAGCAGGTTCGATTTAGCCACTGAATTTTTCTTAAATGGAACAGTGAGTGCGGATTATGAGAGCATACAGTGCACATACATGTGTTAATTTATATGGCCATGATATGTTGTGGTAAGGTCAGCCTGAGTTTGTATCAATTCCCAATCAAAAGTTTGGTATCTGAACTCAGCCTTATCTTTTTATGTTGGCTTTAACATTACCAAGTTTACTGCTGTAAGGGATATTTTGTTATGCTTTTGGGATTCAAGATGTGCATTCGTGCAAAAGAATCGTATTGGCAAAAACAAAAGCCATGGTATTTGAAGCAACCTGAAACCACGCCTGCAGGTTACATTTTTCAAAGTACTGTAGAAAGGCAATAATTTCAACAATTTAAGGAGATGATTTTATAATAATTGACAGAGAATTTACTGTCATGCAAGTTAATTATTTCTTAAGATGAGTAATAATTTGCTACTAGTTGTATTGCATTAAGTTGTTACTATTTTCTGCGTCAGGGTACAGTGTCTGTTTCAGCCACGAATTTAAAGAAAAATGTTGATTAATTATTATTCCATCCTCGTATTTACGTTACCTACATTCTTTCGTGGGTAACATTAATTTTTTTGGTATGTAGGGTGCATCATGAGAATGGATTATTTTCGTCATTAGTTTCTAAGGAATAATTCACCTTTGAGTTCCACTGCATGGAGGCAATGTCTCAAGTAAAATAAAACAGCTTCATGAATATACTGCAAATATGTCCATCCAAGTTTCAGAGCTATTTAATTGCCATCTCAATGTGCACTTGTATTATTAATAAACAAAATTTTATTATCGAAATGGTTGTTGCAGTATTCAATCAACACAGTTTCAAGGGTATGTGTTATCTTCCATCTCAAGGGAAATGCCAAACAGATTCTTTGATTACATGTGCTAATTTGAGAAAAAAAGTGATGGAAAAGCATTCACCTCTGGCCTAATTAAACAACAGTGGTGTAAAATCTCATCTTAATCATTTCGCTATTACAAGCAAAACTAATGTTTTGGATCACATCTGTCATCTTGACCAAAAGCTATATTGTTCACATGTGCTACTTTAAGCAAAAATGATATGCAATAGTGAGCAAAAAGATAATTTTATTTTGATCACAATGCTACCTGAGCAAATAGTCAAATTTCCTATCGTTAACAAGCATGAAAACCTGGTTATTTGACTGCATTTGGTATGCAGAGCAATTATGTGAAAAAAAATATTTTGGTTACATTTAATATTCCGAGCAAATCTCTACAAAAATACATCCTTGAACACATTTGCTGTCCTGAGCAAAACCCTGCAAAACTACACGTTTGGGCACATTTGCTATTCTCAGCAATCTCTGCAAAAATTCATGTTTGAACACATTTGCTGCTCCGAGCAAACAGGTACCAAAACTAATATTTGCTCGCTTTTACTCACCTTGTAAAAAGGTGCAATGATGACAGTTTGATCAAATTTACAACTTCAGGAAAAGTACTTGCAAAATTTTAGTTTTAACATCATATTTACTACCCCTCCAAATGTCACGAAAAATACCATGTTATCCGTACTTTTACACACAACAGCAAATTTAAAACAAATGTGGCATTTACGAGCGTTGCCATGGGTAGAAAAATTGTGGCAAATGTGATCTTTGCTTTTCAGCAAATTTAAGCAAACGTGCACAAACGTAGCATTTGCCATGCATTTGCTCCAGATTTGCTATGTGTGAAAATCCGTTTTTTCGTCCAGTGTAAATATTGAAAATAAAAGGGAAAAACAAACGACATAATAGCTGGAACTCAACTGAGCCATAGAGGATTCTAGCCTGTCAGTCACAATATATTAGTTTACCTGCATTTTAAAGCTGAAGTTAAGGTTCTACATATATAGGCATTTCAACAATTGAGTTCAAAGTCAAAGTATTTTGTTTGAATTAATTAAAAATTAGTATAACTAGACACAGTCGTATATCATCTGTTTCTTTCCCCTGGCTTAGTCCTGGAATTCTTGTCTTCTTATTGGTAATATTAATTTCCTTTTCTTTTGTCTCCCATTTATCGCATAACAGTCGTTTATCCTATCTTGTCATTTTTGATTAAAAATTAAAAAGACTTGTTTTTCCACTGACCGTGATATTATTTGCAGCTCATACCTGGATATTTCGTTGTATTTTTCTCTAGAAATAAGAATTGGATTGACCGCAGGCCCATTCTCGTTATGCATAGTCGATGATGAACCAGTCTCCCACTATACACTCCCCCCCCCAAAAAAAAAAAACCGCTGGATTTGCTATTGGACAAAACATACAGGAAAACGTTACCTCTCAAGTCCCTGAGTTTTTCGAGAGCTTCATCAACGACATAAAGTGAAGATCGCCTTTCTTCTGTTTTGCTGTATTCACCAGTGGCTGCATGCCAACGGCGGTTATTGGGCAGGCAAAGAGGGATCGCCATCTTGGTATTTCTTTTCAAGTCCGTGTTGCCTAGTGCCATGAAAAGACTGTTTAGTAACTGTTCAGTAGCAATTCTTCAGCATTTCAGATATAGATCTTCTCAAAACTATATCCAGTTAATACGTCCGTAAAGAGGAGGCCGACACAACAAATCAAGTAGCAGATCGCCTTTCTCCTGTTTTGCGGCATTCCCCAGAGGCTGCATTCCAGCGGCAGTTATTGGGTAGGCAAAGAGGGATCGCCGTGTCGGTATTTCGTCTGAAGTCCATGCTTTCTGGTACTATAAAAAGAGTATTCAGTAGCACCAAGAGAGGATGATCCCCTCTTGATAGCAAGTTGTCCCTCAAATTCCTCGGCATTTCGGCATTTCAGTTATGAATCCTCTCGAAACCATATACCTCGCAGTTTTCGCCGCCATTTTGGTGGGTATGCAAAGGTGAAAATTATACCGAGTTTTGTTTTGAGTTTTGTGTGGGAATTCGCAGCCGAAAAAATTGCGTGAAGCCCCTATCCCACTGATAGGTATTGCTGATTTAAGTTACTAGGGTGAAAAAATTGACTGATTTAGCTGTGCCAGAAGGCACTCGTTAAAAACGTTCTCAACGAAGCTCAACTTACGAAAAAAAAAGGGGGCACTTCAACCCAAATTAAAACAAAGAAATGAGATTCTACCATTTGTTACCACCTACGCACAACCCGGCCGTCTCATATCTTTAACAGGCTGTCATGAATACTGGCACATTATCCCGAACCAACCGGGTCTCGCTGGTATTTTCAAACGCGAACCGATTGTAGCCTACAAGAAGGAAAAATCGCTTAAGGATATCCTAGTCCGCGCAAAAATGCCTTCTACCGAACCATCAATCACAACAACACAAGACGCCAACTTCTTACACTCGGCAGGGTCAACCAACCATTCAGCAATAAGCCTAGAAATTATTCGCTCGCCCACAAACAGTGTTCTCTTAGAGGAATACTAAAACAGCGAGCACACGAAACCATCGACGCTAGACCTATTTGATCACCTACCGCGAACGTAGAAGCCGAGGCGGGCGAAAGGACTTTATTAAAACCTAACTAGCGACTGGGAAAGACTTTTGAGGACAAAAGTCGTGTACAAGGAATCGTCGAGTTTACAAAACGAAAGTAATAATGCATGAAAACATTGTTAACAATGGTTTATCTATTTCCTCTTTTTGGCTGGGTTGTCGATTCCTTGTTTTCTCCTCGGACAACCAGTCTCTTAAAGCTTTCCAAAAACTGGTTGCCCAGTATTGGCATCAAACGTAACATAGCTTTAAACAAGTGACGAATTCAATCGAATTCAATCGAGGTATGACGAATTCAAGTTGTGTACTTCTTCGAATTCAATTTGTGCTCTACTTCAATACTTCTTACCGCCAATTACACTCGTACTCGAAGATAGAAGAGCTTGCGATTGACAGTTTTTCTTACATACTGAAGTCTTGGTTCTTCTGATCCAGTGTTAACCTATGATTTAGAGAATCAGGAAACAAAATGAATTTCTCGTCGATCAATCCATTTATCAATTGATAGCTTCAGTGAAACGAGGGCACATCTACTATACATCCCAGTAGACAGCGGCAAGTCCAAGTTTTTATAGGTCGTCTCCTGTTGTTCAAATTTGATCACGGGATCACTTTTTTTGTGTACCTCGTGATCACCTTTTGGTGTATCACGTGATCGGCTTTCACCAAAGTCTTCAACCTTAATCACGTGGTACACCAAAAAAGGTTATCACAACATGGTACACAACACAGTGATCCCATGATCAAATTTGAACAGCAGCTGACGGCCTGAAAAACTCGGGGTTGCTGCGGTCTACACTGGGGTGCATAGTATGTTTGACGTCGTTTGCGAAGTGTCTTAATGTTACATGTAAATTTCATTTGCGGTTGGTGCGAATTATAACACATGCTGCCCCCAAAAAGATGTCACATGATCTTCCAAAAAATTTGACTCGCGCGCTTAGTTATTGGCCTCTGCAGCATTACACTGGCGTGGAAACAAATATAAAAGTGGATATAAATATGTAAAAGTGGAAATAACTGCTTAGTGTCTAAGAGCAGATGATAAATAAAAAAGGAATTGTTTCATAATCACTAAATGTTTAGTAATTTCGGCATCATTGCTTTCAAATTCTTGGAAGATCACGTGGCATTTTGTTTTTTGCACCACATGTTATAATTAGCACCAGCTGCAGCAGCCGGAAACTTCTATTAAAAAAAAAAGGCCATTTGCATGATGGCCTTATTTTCCTAGAAAGACCAGAATGCTTGTAAAAATGCTTTCTTATGCAGATTTTTTTACTCTTCAGGGAATAACGAGACAATTGGTAAAATTTGCCTGACAATAGAAGCTACTCAATGCATTCTGATCTTGGTAATAAAATCAACTAACTGCTGCTCGTTTTTTAAACTTCCCCTTCTGTATTTTAAGTAACCATAAGGAAATAGAAACGCAACAAACAACTGGCTGAAATTTGCAACAATGTCAGCAACATAACATCTTTTAAAAATACACTGATATAAGC
>BLFK01000871.1:2676755-2681114 GCA_014634185.1 Astreopora myriophthalma
TTCCGTAAGCGATCAGTTAGCCCTCCAGCGAGACCTCGATCAACTAGAGAAGTGGGCCTCTACATGGCAGATGAAATTTGCTCCTTCAAAATGTTTTGTTATGTCCATCACTTTGAAGAATTCTCCTTTCCAGTGTAGTTACTTCCTTTGTAATGCGCAGCTCGATGGTGCTCGCCACCAAAAGTACCTCGGCGTCTACATAACATGTACGCTGGGTTGGCAATTGCAGTGTGATGAAGCTAAAAACAAGGCTATGAGAGTCCCAGGGATCCTTCAAAGGAATCTGTCAACGTGCAGTCGATCTGTTAAGGAACGCTCATACCTATCCTTGGTACGCCCGATTGTAGAATACGCCACGGTTGCTTGGTCTCCCCATACCAAGAAAGGGATTGACTGTATCGAGTCTGTTCAGCGCCGCGCAGCACGTTTTGTTAACAACGATTACAGCCGTTATAGTAGCGTTTCATCTATGCTTACTGACCTGAACTGGCCTTCACTGCAGTCGAGGCGCAGGATATGCGATCTCGGCATGTTTTACAAAATACATAGAGGTCAAGTGAACATCTCCCTTCCTCATGACCTCACCTCCGTGCCTGCGTATGGCCGTACAAGGGCGAGTCACGACTTTAAGATCACGCTTCCACCCTCTTCAGTTGACGCTTACAAACACTCCTTCTATGTAAGATCAATCCCTGTATGGAATGCGTTATCAGCTGATGTTGTTAGATCGGAATCTTACCCAGAATTTATCCGAAGAGTGTCCACTACTTTAGCATATTAATTTAAATCATTTTGTTTATTTTTATGCCATGTAATTGTAATTTCTTACCATCCAATTATTATTGTAATTCCTACCATGTAGATGTAATTGTAATGCCATCTCATGTAAATTGAGCGACTGCCGGCCGCTCCATTGCCGGATTAGCCTTAGTAAGGGCTAGTGGCAATTACCTTCATTAAAGATTTAAAGATTAAAGGGAAAAGCTGTAAAAAGTCGTAACTGGTTTCGAAAGCATCGGCTTTAACTAAAAGTTGATAATTAAAATGATCCATCTACAACGATTAGATCAAAAGTAACTTATGTCAACTTTATTTAGTAAGTGTCCGTGTCAATAAAGCCTTCTAGCTGAATCACAAAGTAAATCATAGCTATTGATATAGAAAAAAAAAACTGGTCCTGTTTTTATTGGTCTCAGTAAAACGATCCAGGCACATTAGTAAAACATGCAATGACCTGTGTTCTCGACCCATCGAACAAATACTGATACCATAGTACAGTACACGAAAGCCTCTGCAGTTATCTTACTGGTCATTGATAATGGCCTAAGGCAATTTATTTGGTGTGGAAATTTTCTTTTGTGTTAAGCTTATACGTTGTCTGCAAAGGATTGCAATATGGCGTCCCGCTGGTACTCGTAGCAGGAGATTGGTACTTACTCTTAGCGTCCTAGAGAAAAGCGATTCGCTATAGATATCATCGTTACTACCGAAAAATTAAATTAAACGCAGAGCAGTAAAAGCCATGAACAGCCTGAAAGAGCACAACTCTAGCCTCAAAATGAAGGTATGAAATCCATAATTTGAAGAGCAGGCGTATTTGGGCGTGCAAGAAATGAAGACGAGCTAAAGATGATGAATTTTTCAATTTTGTCGCGGAGGAAAAATCAGAAATGAAACGAATTTTAAGAATGGGTAGCCTGTGCAAACCAGTAATGATGCGAGTACGATCTATCAAAGCCTAATTGTGCCCTCAGCTTGGCGTAAACTACTAGACTGCGGGGCAGGCATTTTGGGTGCGAAGCGAACGGGGCTCTTATTTCCCGCGTTCTTGAATGTTAGCCCGTGGGGAGTTGGAACCAAGTACACCATAGGACCCTAGACAAGCTGTGTATTCAAAACGTAAAGGATTCGTATGGGAATATTATGAGATTCGTATTAAAAGCAAAATATTGGAGAGTATGGTTATATATTAATTCAAAATAATAGTAAAGGTAGACTAACCCTTAATTGCTGCAGGTGTGTTTTGTCGTCCTCGAGCCTGTGAATGGCGAATATTGGGGTTTTGATGAAGGTTTTGAGTTCGGTTGTCGATAAATATGATAATTTACGTATAGTGACTGCAAGCCATACATGGTAAATTGCGGTAACTGACTTGTCTATGTGCTCTCGTAGTGGCCGCCTGGTTCGATTAAATGTTGTGTTCTATGTTCTTTGTGGTACTTCTTTTTCTCCACCCAAGTCAATCAACATCGGTGTTCACCTGCGATTTATAACAAAGACAAGGGAGGAAAGCTTCTCGGAAGCGCTTCAGCATCGAAACGATTTTAACCCCGAAATTCTCATTTCCCGCTTCCAAACCAGCACCAAGCATGGCTGAGATGTTGAAGATTCTTCTCATAGTATTCATTTGAAATTCCGTTCAAAATAGCAAGCGCTAGTTGTTGAAGAAAGAGTCATTAAACAGATATGAAGTTCAAATGATCCGGGAAATCTTCGGTGCCGTCCTCAAACGGCCACGCAGACCACTCCAATCAGAATGGAGCAAGTAGGGGTGACCACCAATCAAATTCGAGCAGTCGGCGTGATCGTTTGGACCTATGTGAGTTGAGCGGTTCTGTTGGCTACACTGTTATTTTCTCTTCTGGCGTTACATGGAGGATATTACATGGCCTCGCGGAGGTACGAAATATTTTTCAACACGAGAGGAGAAATTTCGCATCTCCAAGCTGTCGTGTATTGTTCTGTTTATTACATAAACACCACTGAAATACGAAGCCATTTCACTTTAATATTTTTCACTCGGACAAAGGCGCGATTTATTATGTGACCATAGTAACGGTGATCTTTTCACGTTTGAACATGACATGTTATTTTCAGGCGTAAAGATATCATGTTTTCACGCGAAAGTCCACCTGGTACTATTTCATTGGTGTTTATATAATAAAAATATATGTTTTTGCTGCCGGAAACTGAAACAAACTGTTTACCGGAAAGCCTCAGGCGTTTGGTTTTTTAATTTTTTTTTTTCGCCGGGAAACCTCCTGGAAACCTCCTGGAAACCTCCTGGTTTGTTGTACCGGAAGTCATGCAATTGATCGAAGGTGAATTCATCCCCACGAAAGCTTAAAAGCCTGACAAAGTCTCGTAAACAGAGCATTTTAACTCAGTTCATTTGCTAGAGAACTTCTTATCGGAAATCGACTCACGTAAAGGCGACTTATTGCCACTTGCAGCTTGTCACAGATGTGATTTTTTGTTAATTTAATTCCTCCAACGTAAGATAACAACTGTAATATATACGCGTAAGGCGGGGTTTTACCTAAAATTGTCTTCCAAATTGTGTTTTTCGTTTACTTAAGGATTGATAAGTTCACCCATCGGCCTAAACACTAGCGACTGTTTTTCCGTGATATTTGCAAGTCAGAGAAACATACGAGTCAATTTAAAACAAGAGGTATATGAGAGGTATTCCGTTACCGTGGCAACGGAAAAAAAGCATTTTCATCTTTTTAGTCACTTTTTCGTCTCTTTGTATTCAGGAAATTCTCAATAGGCCTGAGATGTAGTTCTTTTAACTTTGAAGACGTTTTTCTCGACATTACCTTTTATGCTCTATGTTATTGTATAAACTTGAGATTCATTTACTACACAATGCGATGGCTGTGCGAAGTTGCTGGGAAGAACTGACAAAACATAATGCCATTTTTTGGCCACCGAGGTGGCCGTTTATTTTTATAACAAACTTTTTACTTAGAAAACCATAAAACAATAAAATTATTCCCAGCAAAGGTGGGGGAGTACCCGCCGTAAACAAATATTAGAGATCTAGACTTGCCATACCGAGGGTGGGTGGATGGGAAATTGTGAACTGCGCGGGAAGCTCGAGAAAAGAGGACAGTAACCTGGCCTAATCCGCTTAAATATTGGATGCTCTAAAACCCGGATGACCCCCAACCATTTGCCGGGAGACTGGCACTAACAAGCCGCATAAAATAATTTATTCCCCGGAATGGGTGAATAAATCCCCTTTATGCTCTATGTTATTGTATAAACTTGAGATTCATTTACTACACAATGCGATGGCTGTGCGAAGTTGCTGGGAAGAACTGACAAAACATAATGCCATTTTTTGGCCACCGAGGTGGCCGTTTATTTTTATAACAAACTTTTTACTTAGAAAACCATAAAACAATAAAATTATTCCCAGCAAAGGTGGGGGAGTACCCGCCGTAAACAAATATTAGAGATCTAGACTTGCCATACCGAGGGTGGGTGGATGGGAAATTGTGAACTGCGCGGGAAGCTCGAGAAAAGAGGACAGTAACCTGGCCTAATCCGCTTAAATATTGGATGCTCTAA
>BLFK01000871.1:2685152-2702652 GCA_014634185.1 Astreopora myriophthalma
TTGTTTGGTTTGCCCCAACTAAACAGACATTCAGAGTAAGGGTGAATGACATTCCAAACTAACTGAGAACTGAAATACGAGCCCCACAAAAAACTGAGCCACGCTGTTAGTAAACACTGCATGTCATGCCCATCGCTCTTCCAGTTCAGGGCGAATAAAATGGCTCCACGGTATCTTCGGTACAACGCTTCATGGCCTTCATCGTTCAAGTGAATCCCATCCCGGGTAAAAATGTTACGCGAAGGATTACATAGGCCGCGGTGTAACCGGAACTTTGCCCCGTGAATGCCTTTAATCGTTGCCTTTAGTAAGCCATTCAAGCGCCAAACCCTTTCGTTCTATTCCGAAAATCATTTTCATTGGCTGGTTTTTCCTGGGCAAAACTTGGCATAAGACTAAACAATGTAGCTGTAAATCCTTTGAAAGAACCCCAACTAACGTGAGGATCGACCCTGCCACCGTGCCCGGGTCAGCTTGCTCGTCGCATAAATCGCTCGAGCCGATGTCAAGAATTATAACATTGGGAGCGGTGCCCCGAATGGCTTGCAAATCAAACTTTTTAACTTTATACACTCTTCTTCCCCCAAGTCCGATCGTTTTGACGGCACACGTGCTGTCTACACCAAATGTGCGTAAATAAAAGCCACCGTAGTGGTTACATGCTATAAATTTGATCATTCTTCGTACGAAGGAATGGCCAACCAACAAGGCACATGGCGGCGGCATGCAAGCCATCGAGGCACCTCGAACGCTTTACTGCACGACAAAAATTCGTCTCTGCTAAAACCCATGTTTACACTTAACTTGTTTGGCGTCCGCTCACTGAATGTTGTGAATCTCTTCTCCAGAAGTGAAGCGGACAAATCCTGCAAAATTGTGAACTGCGCGGGAAGCTCGAGAAAAGAGGACAGTAACCTGGCCTAATCCGCTTAAATATTGGATGCTCTAATACCCGGATGACCCCCAACCATTTGCCGGGAGACTGGCACTAACAAGCCGCATAAAATAATTTATTCCCCGGAATGGGTGAATAAATCCCCTTTAACGGCTTTGAGAAGAGATATCTCACAAATGATTGAAGCTATTGACCTGAAATTCTCAGGACAGTCTGTGCTCATTTAGGAGACTGGGACGAATGAAGAAATTTGCCAAAGTCTTGCAGGGGAAAAAAGTGAGCAATAAAATATTCACTCAGGTTTTCAGCATGTAACCTGTGATGGTTCCTTTGATGTGTGATTTTAATGTTTTGCAAAATCCTTCATTAATCCCGACAATTAGTTCCTGTGCTTTGAAATAACATAAAAAGTTCATTTCTTGTTCAAGTTTTCAAAGACAAACTTTTCTCGAGTATCCAAGAGTTTTGCTGACTGTGGGTGGTATTTTTCACAGCCTTATGTCAGGTTACGTTCGCTGACACCGCACAAAAACAGCCCTAGTTAGAATCTTTGGCTTATGAGTTTTCCAGCGATACATAGTTTGCTGTGGTTTGGATTAAAACTATCACCACTACCGGTGATGCAAAAAATGAGCTTTTTTTTCAAGTCAGGTAAAGCCCCGCCTTAAGTTCTCCACTCTACACTCAAAATTCGAAAGAAAGAACAAAATCTCGCTCTCTCTCACGTGACCTCTTTCCCGCCACTCACAATTTGTTGCTCATAATTAATTTCTAACACAGCTTGCCTGAAGGCTATGACCCCTTATACTTGAAAACAAAAATTAATGTACATAAAGTAAGAATTAAACCTAAAAGGGGTGTTGGCTTCCTAAAATAACTAGAAAGTTAACAAGGCTAGGAAACCAAACTACATAGGATAAATTACACTAGGGTCAGAATGATGCACACACACACACACACACATTGAACCATAGATAACTATAAAAAGGACAAACAAAATTTGCAAGCCATGGGGAGAAGAACAGATAAATTAGGACGAAATCCTGAATATAATAAACGAAAAGTCAAATTTAAGGCAGCAAATAAATCAAGCTATGCTGTCCAAATTACATCTCAGTACATAACCAGCTTCCGATACTTGTGATCTCATCTAGGACGGTAAACAAAACCCTGATGAAAACAGCTTTAAACGACTTGAAAGAGTCTCTTCCCCGCTGAATTCACTTTTTTGACATTTCTCAGTGAAGGTATGCAAAATTTCGGTTTCCGCAGTTTCCTGAGTTTCTCCACTTGTTTATTTTTTGGTCCTTTTCCAAATACTGATTTTTTTCTTTTTTCAGTGTACCGAAAGTCAATCGATATATTCTTCTTAGTCTGAGCATATTGTGAACGAGCCAACACACTGATGTGGGTGCTGAAGTTTTCTACAGTAAAACCCCTTGGGCACACTAACCGAATTCAACCGTTTCGATTCGCTTGAATACCGTTGATATTGTTACACGCAAAGGATGTGTGTCTTCCCAGCTTTATTTACCTGTCATTAGGCATTTTCTACTGAATAAAACATGGCGGAACGCTCGCAAAAGTTATGACTCGTGCGCGTGTGACGCCAAGCTCAGCCCAGTCCCACGGGACACTTTCGTGTGCTTGACTGTTTACATTCTTACGAACACAATGACCTGGGCCCGGTTGTTCGAAAGCCGATTAATTAACGTTAACCCTCGATTAAAAATTAACCGACGTTTTAATTTCGCACTCAGAAAACACTTTCAAAAGGTGGTTTTAGACTAAAGCGGAAGAAAAGTGTAAGTTACAAGTGACAAGCAAAATTTTTTCGGGAAAATTTTTGTTGATTGGTAGATAAACTGGAATCAAAGTTCACTCTAACCCAGGGTTAGCTTCATCGGGCTTTGAACAACTGGGCCCTGTATTATTATCCTTACAATATCAATTCTATTAAACTTGGGTGTTGATATCATACGTTAGAAAGTTAGAATCGTTCACGTCTCAACAAATCTCAGGCAAAATTGCAAAATCGTGCATTATCAAATCTACGGCGTTATTTGCCATTTTAAAACCGAAATTAATTTAACACTGCAAGCCGGGAACATACCTGCCTAGGTCAGGTAGGCCCAGTGGCCCAAACAACACTAGGCTAGCATGTACGGTGGGTTTATAAGCACATAAAACGTTGATCAGTAATACTTAACCAATTCAAAGAGGACAGGTTGCAAATGATTGTTGCTTAGGATAATATCTGAACGCAACAACTGTTCATCAGTAGGATGCCTAAAATGTGTGCAATATCACGTAAAACAAATTTAAATTGGGACAATATAAAACTAAGTAGTGTAAAACTAAGTAGTGCAAGACTAGAAGTGTAAGTAAGACTACTAGTGTAAGTTAAAAAAAAGACGTATACGGGTGAAGTTCGTAATTGGATGTTGCAAGCAGCGTTCTGCCCCTTCTCTCTTCAGAAGAGAGTAAACCAAGCCTTGGTTAATTGTTATAGGATGATAGTATTACTACTAAATTAAAACAGTGTCGTTCCTGATATTTGAGCTGATTTGAACCCTGAATGAAAAGGGAATTCCACTGAGAGTTGCTAATGATGCCGCATGTAACAATTTTGATTAATTTCCCTCTTTTTTGCCAAAGCTCTTGCCGCTGTCATTAACACTTACTCATTGGCATTGAACACCCCTGGTACAGTTCCCAGGGTCAAATTGTGGGTCAGTGCGCAGCTATCACAAGGGCTCTCGATCTGAATTGATTCTGACGAAATGATCCTCACACTTGCTGGACAATTTAAAGTGCTACTATGACGAAAAAATCACTTCTCGTTTTTCTTCACATTTCGAAAATAATTGTGTTCAACGCTCAGCAGGTGAATTTTTTTGCAGTAATTTCGAGAGGAAGACTGTTTATTTTAACTGCATTTTTTGATTTAACGGTCCGCCATTACTTGGTGCGGTTCCGACCTATAAGCCCTCAGAGAGCTGGATCGAGGAGAGAGTGACGTCATTTACTCACCAGCTTAAAAGTGGAGTGTGTGATTGCGGCTTATTTAGTATGCAGCACGGGAGTTTTTTGCTTTCAGATTTTCAAATCCGTGTTCTGCATACTAATTAAGCCGCATTCACACACTACATTTTTAAGCTAGTGAGTAAATGACGTCACTTTCTCCTCGATCCAGCTCTCTGAGGGCTTATCAGTCGGAACCGCCCCAAGTAATGGCGGACCGTTAATTCAAAAAATTCCTGTCAAAGTAAATAGTCTTCCTCTTGACATAATTGCATAAAATCTCGCATATCGAGTTTTCGGCACAAGTACTTTCCAAATGTGAAGAAAAAGGAAAAGTGATTTTCGATCGTAGTAGCACTTTAAGCAATTGTCTCATATGCACTTGAAAAATTCAAGTGACTCCAACGGGAGTAGAACCCACGGCCTCAATGCACCGGCGTCGCAGAGGTCGTGGGTTCGAATCCCGTTGGAGTCACTTGAATTTTTCAAGTGCATATGAGACAATTGCTTAAATTGTCCAGCAAGTGTGAGGATCATTTCGTCAGTTGATTTCTAAACCGCACTTCATAATCATTTCTTTCATTGAATTGATTCTGCAAACAGTGGACCTAAATAAACATGCAACAAAAACAATAAAACCCTAACCCTAAACAGACTAGAGCTGCTGCGTCATGTATTAGCGGAGGTTTGTTTAGAGCTGCGTGGTATCTGCAAATTGTTGGTGCTACGTGCACCCTTGGTGTGGGCAAAATTGTATCACCAACCAAACAACTTCTGATTCAGTTGCATCGTCGAAATTTCTCATACAAACCCAAAATGGGTATTTTCCGACCAGCAGATTTAACATCGCTCGCGACACGCAAAATCATTATCAGAAGGGTGCATAAATTTTACTTGGGCTTACTTGCCAGTAAAGTAATTAGATACATTCTGTAACAGGGACTGTGTATGGCACTGAATAGCCGTTGTCGCCGCAGTCACCAATTTGCCTACGTGATAAGAGATGTCTGTCTCCTCCCGCAGCTGTTGTTCCAAGCTAGCAATTTTCTTCTGCATTTCTTCAAATCTTTTTTCCTGCGTTTCGTGAAAACGCTTTCTGAGCGTTTGGTTTTCTTCCATGTTGGCCTTGAGCATGTTTTCCAATTGCTCTTGTTGACTGTTAGCTTTAGCTTCCGCCTGTTCGCGGAGTCTTTTACTTTCCTCTTCAAATTTCCCTTTCATTTTTATAATCTATTCGAAAAACACAGGAATTAATTAATTTTCTGACTCAAGCTTCAGAGTTTCGCTATAAGTTTTTGCAAGTGAATGAAGGAGGTACCGGTTCACTTAAAAAGTTTTCTTAACACCAGAAAAGTCAGTTCAACTTGACTGAAATCAATGAACTAGGGAAACCCGAGCATATCTCAAAGATTACCTACAAACTGTCCAATGACTATTCCGAAAATACCATTTTCAAGGCTTTGTTGGTCGCGATCTTTCAGTCCCCAAATAAAAAGAGTTTACGGTTTAAACAAATATCAAGTTGCTGAGCTTACTTCCATCTGCCGTTCATTACTTTCTTGTTGGAGTCGGGCGCGTTCTTCCTGCACAAGAAAGCAGCGGTGTTAATAAAAAGTAGGTCGCCCTAGCGGTGTGAGCGAAATGAAACTAATGACTGATTATTGTAATGTCCTGTTGACGAATTGGAGCATTTTCCAATTACTTTGAGGCTCTTCACAAAAGCGGGGTTCAGTTCGTGCAAAGTATTTCTTAGTTTTCACACATATTTGAAGAAAAACTAATTGCCACCATAAACATTTTGCACCTGGGCTTGTTTCAAAAAGCCTAAGTCAAAAAGCCTAAGTCATGAACTCAGAAATGGCCTGCATGTCACATATCATGCTCAAGGTTAGATACTCTTCGCATACTGGAAAAGACCTTCTGTGGGCTGAGATGAAACCTAAATTCTTTCAAAGATCACTGTTAAATTTGGTAAAATGGCGTAATGTAATCCTTTATTTTTCTCCAGTCATTCCCACCCCATAACTGCAGAGCATGCACTATGCCATTGCCATCACCTCAACCCTCATCTTTTCCTTCTCTTCATAAGCTCTGGCTTCAGTTTCTCGAGTTAAGTTATCGTCGAAGTCCTTCAGTTGCCGCAAAACTCCCAAATCTTGCTGCATTTGGTTCTACAATAGTTTTTTTATAAGATGAAAAGAATAGCATGAATTACATCAGAATAGGATTAAATTTGTTAAGAGAGCACAAATACTGGTATCCTGAGAGCAAATCCGTCCTTTTACTCTTCCCTCTCAGTTCCCGATTTCCAGGACGATTGAAAGAAACTCTGTTCGCTGGGTTACTTACTGGGTGTTCAAGTTAATACTGGACCGTAATTGGATCAGCCCAGTAATTGGCTCTTGCTGCTGCCGGTTCCCTGCCTCTTGTCCCTTTTTTTTCTAATCTTGGTCCCATACTATCTAGTTCTTTTTGTATTTGTTGAATTACAGGCGAAGCTAATTTTTAAAAAAACATCTCTCTACATACCAGATAAGATTCGTAGAACTCCGCTGCACAGACGTCTTTAGCTCCCTTGGCGCGATCTTTGTAATCTTGTTCAATTCTCTTGTAACCCTGGATGATTTCATCAAACGATACACTGGCCCCTCCCTCTCCATGTAGCCGATTAAGGACTGGATCCAAGTGCTCCTGTTTCAAAGACTTTAGAAGATCATTGCAGGCTTTGCGGGTTGACGTTTCATTTCTAACCTGCCACGATCCCAAATTTTGATCGCAAGATGCCTAAAAGCGAAAACAGATAAATAAATATGCATTCAAGAAAAGAAAGATCTGAGCGCCTGCTTCTTTCTCAGGCTCTTTGCCACTATCTGTGCGCGCTATAATTTTCACGATTTGAGAGACGTCTGAATACGGGGCACTACTCGCGTTGTTACCAGTACATGACGCGGGAATGCTTGGAAAAAAAAAATAAAAGGAGTGCTCCTAACAGGAGTCGAGCCTGTGACCTGCGGATACTGCTTCGATGCCCCTATACTGACTGAGCAACAAGAGACTCATGGCAGCTAGGTCATTCAACTAGGTTCTGGTGACAAATGTCCAGCAAACTGCTAGGAATGAAATGTCAAAATGGTGGCATTCTAGCACTGACCTGTAATGAAGAAGATGGTGAGTTTTTAGCCCGGTGATTCATTGAAATCATGAATGTATCGGTAATATTAATGACGTGAAATCTCTGTTGTAGCTCTTTTGGGTAAACTCTTGTCTAAAATTGAACCCCATGTTAAAAATGGGCGTAACCTTGCACAATACAATCACGCCGACAGGTAGCCTACGTCACACACCGACTACACTGCCGTTATAGTCTATATCTAGACCTAGGTTTCGAGTTATATTTCCGGCTGCACGCACGCAGGCTAGCCGTTAGGCCGTTTTCCTCAGAAATGGTATAATACTTTTTATCACTGATATTCTAGGGCCAAGCAGGCCATATTTTGCGTTCGCCTGTGTTTCTATATCCTTACCGTCAGTTCTTTCAGATACTTCTCTATTGTGATGGCGGAAATCCCGGACGTTTCTGTTTCCAGCCATGTAACTGCACTCCCAAGGGCAAGTTCATGATACCCTCGGATGAGGTCACTATCACAAGGCAGCTTGCCCTGCAGCTCCGCATTCATCATGGCGTCATAAATGTTGAGTGCCTCCTTACAGGCCTTGGAACACTTTGTCGCCACAAATGTCTCCCAAGCTGTTTGCACGTTGGGAACCATACCAGGAGTATTGATTGCATCGACGTACAGCTCGACCAAGGCAGCAAGGCCTGAAGAAAGTGCGTTTAGATGCAAGGTTGACGGTGATCAGTGAATACTTAAAGCACTGTTACACATGGCAATTTCTCTTGCAACCTGTCTCAAAATTTTGTAAAGAATATGGTTGCATTTTTGTGTCGAATCCGCGCGAGACAGGTGTTACACTGGGCAACACTTCTTGCAACTTGTTGCGGCGCTCTCGATGACCACATGAGATCAAAGGAACGTTTCCATTGGCTGATGCCAAAAAACGTTGCAACACAAGTTGCAAGAAAGATGCTGCACTGCACAACATTTGGAAAATTCAGTCGTTGCAGGGTTGCTGAACAGTACAACCTACTTCTACTTCCCGCAACGATCGGAGGCAACGAAACTAAAAAGACCGAGAAGTCTTTGTTGCACGGTGTGTTGCACTAGGCAATTTTTCGTACAACTTGGGTCCCCACAAAACTGCGATACAAGTTGCAACAAAAATTGCCTAGTGTAACATAGGCTTTAAAATTTCAGCTGCATTATCGTGCGCACGTTCATGGTTTCCTGCACTCATTAGTAAACGCTACAACTTTGAAAACGGGAGACCATTATCATTTGCTTTCAACAATTATGATTGATGAAAAGCAAAATAAATAATAATATTATAATAATTTATACACAAGTTAATCGAGTCTATTTGGGTGATGTAGCTGAGAAGATTTCATATTTGTGCTCACCTTCACCAGTTACAACTTCTCCATCGTTAAAACTGCGTTTCGGTGTTAAGACAGACCACAACAATTGCTTGAATTCTTTTATTCCCTTCAGGAACTGGGGACTTAATTGGCTTTCATTTCTGTGTATGTTTTTCAGTACTTCTTTATCGAGAGTTGGCGGGGGCAATTGGAAGGCTTGAAATCCAGGGAAAAAGCGTAAGATGCTCTCAGCGACCGACTGAGCTTGCTCTCCCACTGAGTGTCTTTCTTGATCGGCCTTAAATACCTTTAAAGTGCGTCGGTTCAAAAGCATTAACAAGAAGAAAAGGCGTATGAGATTATATCAATACTGATGCAGGTGAATGCGTCTTTACGAAGTCAACGCACCGAGCTCATCCCACACTTATTAAGATCAATCACAAGCAAATAGACAGAGTTCTACAAGCAAATATTCTGGGTCCCTGTATCAAACGATTTAAAATGGAACTTCCACATTAACGAAGTAATCGAGAAAGCGCGTAGTCGTTTATACTGCCTGCGACAGTTAAAACGATCTGGTCTCGGTATTAAGGAACTGATACGATTCTTCTGTACTTGTATACGTCTCATAACCGAGTATGGGTGCCCTGTCTATCATAACGGCCTACCCTCATACCTCTCGGAAGATCTAGAGGTTGTACAAAAAAGAGGAATGAGAATAATCCATCCTGAACTGTCTAATGAACAAGCCATGGCCAAATCTGATCTATGCCCACTATCGACTAGAAGACAAGAAATAACTGAGACTCTTTCAATCTATCGTTAAGGACAAGGACAATAAACTGAAAAAACCCTTACCTGACATCTGTAAATATAACTAAAACTTACGTAGACAGCGGAAATTCAAACCAGTTTTTAAAACTAACAGATCCAGAGACAGTTTCATTATACATAATTCAATCAAAGAAGCACAGAAAAGAGTAATTTTATCTTAATTAATGATTTATAATTTACTTAATTGTACTCATAGGATTTAAATTCCATCTTTTATTGTATCTTTTGTATTTACAATTTTAAATTGTAAATAATTGCGTAATTCAACCGCGCGTGAGGTTGCAATGTGATTATAATAAAGTATCTATCTATCTATCTATCTATCTATCTATCTACCTTTTCTAAAGACAGAAAATCTAATTGACATTTGCCGGCAGGTCAATAATTGAGCCCTACTTTACATATTGTTGCATTGTTTGGGATAGTATAAGTGAAACACAGATTGTTAATTTGCAAAAGCTCCAAAACCGTGCAGCATGAATAATAACTGGTGCTTCCTATTTGCAAAGATCTAGTGATGTTCTTTCTGAATTAGGCTGGATGACGTGAGAAAAAATGAGAAAACGTCAGAATGCCATTTTGATGTTTAAAATACTAAATGGTCTCACTCCCCCGTACCTGTCTGAAATGTTTACCCATAGGACCTCTTTTCATGATTATGGACTGCGATCTTCCAGAATGAATCTTGCGCTCCCCAAAAAGTCGCACAGATTTTTACAGAAACAGTTTTGGATTTACCGGAGCAAAAATCTGGAATGATTTGCCAAACAGTTTAAAGGAAGAAAGTTCGCTAAAAAGGTTTATGGGTAAGCTAGACCATTACTATCAACACCAGCAAAACTAGTTTTTTAATAGTAAATAGGTAACTTATATTGTGTGTAATATATTTTTTTACGTATTTTATGTAAACCAAATTTTAATATTGCTGTATATTTTAATTGGATAAAATGACGTATTTAAATAAAGGGATCCATCCATCCATCTACGTACCTATCTAAGGAAACCTAAGAACCTAGATGGAAAACTGAGCTAAGGACGTTCGCGCTAGATGTTTCGGCGCATCCCACCTACGCACGCAAATAGTATCGCAATGTTCCGCCACGTAATTCATTTAGCGCGCGCTCTGGGTGAAACGGTACGAAAACATGGCGTCGGCGAGGACAGCTGACCTTGTTGACCTGCTTAGCTTACTTATTCTGCTCATAAATAGTCGGTAACCCCCATTTTTTTTTTAACACGAACCATTCGGTCTACATTTCCCAAGAAGATATGATGAAATGCCGGGGGAAAATTTTTTTTTATATTTTTCTTCCCTCCTCCCATCGAAAGTGGTTGAAGCAGATAGCGCTTTCGGACATCCCTAGTGGCATGCAATTATCTAAAACACCCACTCCTAAAAGTCTATGCACAAGAAACTTTGCTTCAACGGTTTATTTTTATGATTTTCGATTGATAAGTCGATAAGGCTACATCTTGTTATGATGACCGATTTATTGAAATTAGGGCATTTTTCCAACATCCTTTTCTCCGAAACAAAGTCGCGGTGCCCCCTATTATTTTGTTCAATTTTGGAATAAGAAACTAATGTAAACCTAACCCTGGGCGAGAAATCATTGAAAAAAATTCCACTTTGGGAAGATTTTCGTGCAAACGTCCTTGATACGTGAAGCAAAGATAGAGATACTCACCGGTGCTTCTCTGTACACCGAGCCAGTTCCGAAAATTGAAAAAATGTCCTGGCTTTTGATTCTATAGGCTTAAGAGAAATAATGGCTGGATGCGCATCTGTTGTGCGGTTTCTCGATCAATTCCAAGTTCAAATTTGACATAGCGTGGACACTTTTTTAAACCAGGAGCGCATCCTGTCTGAACGGGTTCAGTATTGTGAGCTAAATTAAGGTTCACACAAGCCCAGGTGGATGACCAGATTTAACGAACCTAGCTTGAAACGTTACAATTCGCGACCCACGGGTCCACGAGTCGTGAATTGTAACTTTTCAAGTTAAATCTTCAAACCAGAGTAGTATCAAACTATGTCTTACCGCGAGCTCTTTGCCAGGCGGCGGGTGACCAAAATACCCTCAGTGTTGCAGTTATGTCATTTTAAATAAGATTATCATACCCGTGTTAAGAAGAACTCTTTGATGTCTTTGCAATCAGGCGGGAGGTCTAGTGCTACATCTCTCAGAAGCCACATAAAGAACGGAAAGGTTTTGTGAAAGAACACGGTGTCGTCTTGGCGAGCCACCGTGCTCTGTCCTTCGTTGCTCGAGCGAAAATTAATACGCTGCGACAATTTTACGATAAAACTGGAAAGGTGTTAAAGAATCATTTTCCAGTTGAAACTTAGGAACAAAATGTTCACTCCCAGAATACAATTGAAATTCCCCGAGATTTTCAAACACTGAACATGACTATGCAACCAGCAAGACTTTTCATGCGTGAAGAATTACACAACTGAGGAAGACTGAGGAAATAAGGTAGAAAAATCTCGGTATTATGGAATTAAAAAATCAAACAAACAAAACTGACCGTCTTAACAGGTTAGACGTCAATGTTAAAACTCAGAAAAAGGATACCCTAACCCATCAAGATCGTGCCTGGTTGGAACGCCAGCGGAGTTGTAAATCATCACAGAGGCTAACAAGATAGTGAGAGTAAAGATTTGACTGTCGTCTAAGCCTTCTGCCGTAACTGCATCAATTCCCTCGGAATCTAGTAGGACAACATTGCATTCTTGGCCGCTGGAGAGCTAGTAGTAGAAGTCAACACATATATCATTTTGATATTTAGAGCAAGTGTCGTTTAAGACTGTGAGCACCTCTTTGGGGTTGGGTTGAAGAAAACTTGTACCGCAAGTGGGTAGCGTTAAGGCACAGATGTGATGGTAATTAAGAAAAATTCAGGAATACGAAGAACATTAGAAGATTTCAAAAACGAGTGCGCGTGTTTTACCGGGGTTTCCAAACACGAGAAAACTGACGAATTATTGTTTATTATTGTTTTCGAGTGTTTGGAAACCCCGGTAAAACACGAAGGACGAGTTTTTGAAATGGCTTCTCGATCGGCGCCTAATTGCAAACAAAAGAAAAAAAGAAAACAAAAGAACAAAAGAAAGCAAAAATCACATAAGCATGAGATTTTTGCCTTCTTTTGTTTAATCAGCCCACAGTTTGTGATGATAATGTCCGTGTTTTTCACAACTGAAGCCTGTTTATTTCAAGTAATCACAACTCAGTGCATTCAATGGCGTCCTGCTAGTTCCGAAACATGGACGGGTTAGCTGAGGATGAATCTTGCCGGTTTCGACCGCCCAAAAGTGTGCTAGAAGATTCTTTGCTTGTACAGTCCAAGCCTAAAAGTACACAGTACGAAGACAAGTTTCTAATTGATTTCCAAACACCCTGTCCTTTACCGGGGTATCAAGGTGCATCCATGTGACCTAAATGCAGGCACGCAATTGGTTTATCACTTGATGAATTATTCATGAGTTTGAGGACAACGAGGACAATATGGCCGACGTGCCATTTGGGACAAAAAGAATCACTACTTGACTTGCGTAACTTTTGTTATTAATTCCCCGCAAATAAGTCATATAATAAAAATGCTTGCCAAAAAAAAAACAACAACAACAACAACAACAAAAAACCGACAGAAAGAAGAGTAAGGACCCGTCCAAACGGACGCAACATTTTTGGGACTTGTTAACCGACAATGTTGCGTCCGTTTGCACGGAGAAAAGTTTGACCAGTTTCAAACTTTGCGCGACAACTCCTAACAACACGCAACAACATGCAAAAAGGTTTGCGAACGGACGCAACACATAACACTCAAAGAATGTTGGGAGTTGTTAGCCAACAATGGTACGTCCGTTTGCACGGAGCTTAAGAACCAAGAAAAAAAAATCATCACCCGGAACTTTTCAGGCACAATCCACATCCAGATTCCCATAGTTTCAGGATCGAAGTCATGCCCCAATGGAAAAACCCCTGGATGGTCAAATGCCTTGCCTAAAATGTACGACTTTCCCTTTCGGCATGGGCCAGCAATTGACACAAAACACACTGGATCTAAATATTGAAAATAAAAGGGAAAAACAAACGAAATAATAGCTGAAACGCAACTGAACCATAGAGGATATTAGCCCGTCAGCCGCAATATATTAGTTTACCTGCATTTTAAAGCTGAAGTTAAGGTTCTACATATATCGGCATTTCAACAATTGAGTTCAAAGTCAAAGTATTTTCTTTGAGTTAACTACCAGTTAGTATAACTAGACACAGTAGTATATCATCTGTTCCTTTCCCCTGGCCCAGTCCTGGAATTCTTGTCTTGTTATTAGTAATATTATTAATTTCCTTTTCTTCTCTCTCCCATTTATCGTCATAACATTCGTTCATCCTATCTTCTCATTTTTGATTACAAATTAAAGAGAATTTGTTTTTCCACTGACCCGATAGCGCTTAACTAGTTAATGCTGTTATTTGCAGCTCATACCAGGATATTTCGTTGTATTTTTCTCTAGAAATAAGGATTGGATTGACTGGAGGTCGATTCTCGTTATGTACAGTCGATGATCAATCAATCTCCCACTATATAGCAAAAAAAAAAAAAAAAATCGGCGTTGCTATTGGACAAAACATACAGGAAAACGTTACCTCTCAAGTCCCTTAATTGTTTGAGGGCTTCATCAACGACATAAAGTGAAGATCGCCTTTCTCCTGTTTTATGGTATTCACCAGTGGCTGCATTCCAACGGCAGTTATTGGGCAGGCAAAGAGGTATCGCCATGTTGGTATTTCTTCTCAAGTCCGTGTTGCCTAGTACCATGAAAAGACTGTTCAGTAGCTTATCGTTTTTCGAATTCTTCAGCATTTCAGTTATAGATCCTCTAAAAGCTACATCCAGTTAATACGTCCTTAAAGAGAAGGGCGAAACAATAAATCAAGTAGCAAAGCCTGCATAATCACTGGGTTTCGCCAAATCGATAATCGCTCGACTCTCATGACTGACTTCGTTTTTGTCTTCATGCACTTTGCTTGTGTTGGTTTCACGCTTATCCATGCCAGCTGGCATTATTTTGTTTTTTAATTGAGAAAGGGAAAAAAACAAAAAGAGGAATGAAGCAGGGAAACCGGAAGAAAGAAATGCAGTGAAAGAATTTCGGCGTTGGCATGCTTGTGTTTGCTAGCTGTTTAGCTGTTAATTGCGTGGACCGTGTTGAATAAAGCTGTAGTTCTCCTTAGCTTCCCGTATTTAGAATAGGACAGAATCACCTTGTCAGTCGATTGCTGACCCATTGGTGCCAACTGATCGCAAGTTTTAAAGCGATATCGAGGCATGTAATATGTAAGTTCGAGTTAACGCTAAATGCTTCAGTGCTCGGGTGTAAAACTCCAATGTCCAGTTGAAAAATGCTTGCGTGCAGAGGAAGAGCATGAAAATAGGAGTCAGCCCGATAACCAAAGCACCAGGAAGAGCTCCGAGCCTACTTCTCCGATACAAGCAACAAGCCCTGCCTGTGAGTCAGCCTTTGCGGGTATCATTTCATTTTTAGAACGTCGCCTGGTTCAGAAGGAATTGGGACAATGCACTCTGTGGCTTTCGCCATTATAAATTTGATGCTAATGTGCGGACGTTGGCGGAAACAGAATTTCTAACAATGGAAATGTATAACCTGCCTGTTGCATATTATGGTGTTTTTCGGAGAGACCAATCAGGTTGTAATCTTCACTAATGATCTTCGCAAGCTTCTGCAGATCAAAGTACAATACGAAGAAAAAAACCCGCTAAAGTGAAATAAAACCGCGAATCATGCTGGGCAACAGCCAAAACCTCTTATACCATTGAATTTGGCACAATCTAAAACCTTTTTCTTCGTTAGCAAAAGCAGAGTAATTAAACGTACCTTGTACCTCTCTAGGTTTCTCATCTACTTCTTCGGCCACGTCCAAACAAGAGCGCTCCTCTTCAGTTTTGATGTAGTTACTGGTGTCTGCATTCAACTCACAGTTATTAGCCAGAGAAAGGGGAGTGGCTCTTTCGCTGTGAATGTAAGCCTCTTGCGGAGGAGGCGGTTCTAAAAATAGAAAGATACGCGTGTATCATCTATGTGTTGCATTTTTTCTTCTTTGTTTTTATGGCAGTCTTTTAGTGTTAAGTTTGACCGGCTCATTAGAGTCTTTTGTACGTTTCCTTTTATTAGTATGCTTAGTTCGCTTTAGTTTTCTTGTCGCATAATAATATTTTAATAGTGTATAAAGACTGGCTAAAAGTAGGCAGGATTGGAAAGATTTCGTTGCTGCCCGATGTGCCACATAGGCATGATGGACAGTAAGTAAATAAGTAAGTAAGTAAGTAAGTAGGTAATATAACCCCTAGTTCCAAGTTGATTATTTTTTCTCTACTCTTGTATAGCAGTCGCGCTTCGCGCAGTTATCAGTCTTTAGATCAGTCAATTTTCTTCCCCTGTTAGCAGTATGCACGCAATTTTGCAGTCGTAACTGTGACATAAACTTCTGGTCACATGACCTTTGGCGCGTCCTGAGAGTTAGGAGCGGCCATCTTTGTATAGCTAGGCGGCGTTCTGTTGTTCAATAAACATGATAGTAACAATGTAAGTATTAATTTCTTCGTCGTTTGTCGCATTTCATATACCGTGAAGTATATATGAAATAATTCATATGTGAACTGCGGTTGTAGATGAAAGTGAAGAATGATCATCGCAGTTAATTTTCCAATTTGAGCAATTGGAAAGGAGAAGCCTGAAAAAAAATCAGGGCTTCAACGGGATTCGAACCCGTGACCTCCGCGATACCGGTGCGATGCTCTACCAACAGTGAGCTATGAAGCCACACATTGGGAGCGAGGTCAATTTAGTGAGTTCATATCTCCCGTGAGAAGTGAAATAATGTGAAGTACATATGAAATAATTCATATGTGAACTGCGGTTGTAGATGAAAGTGAAGAATGATCATCGCAGTTAATTTTCCATATACCCTTATTTCATATACCCTTATAGGTCTGTATTGTGTTTAGTTTTGTAACCTTTTATTTCGCTTACTTGTGTTTTCAGTGTTCAACCTACATTTCTACATTTCCACATTCAGTCATTAAAGTTTTTTCTCAAGTGTTGTTGAAAAGGTTTCACGTTGAGCCCTCCCGACTGTCTAGCCTTCTGGCGGTTATAGCGCGCAAAGGTAGACTCAAGGATTAAGTGTATATAGAGCCCCCCCCCCGGCCTAGTCAAGGGCTCCTACGAGGCGGAAATAGATCCTCTGAGGATCTTTTACAGAGGGTAGCAAAGGGTCTATGCGTGACGCGGGATGAGGGCAAAAATTAGCGCGTGACGCGTGAAAGGAATAAAGAGATACGTGATTCGTGAATTTATGATAAATTGACTTGTGAAATTTCATTAAAAGTATACGTGATGCGGGAATTTTGTCGAAGTTCGCGCGTGAAACGGGATGACGACTCCACCACCCCCCTTCCCCTTTGCTACACTCTTTGTAGTTACTTCTTACACCGGCAACGATCAAAGATGGCTCAAAAATTGTCCGTAAACTTTTTTTCGCGCAAATCTTTGGGAGCAAGGTTGGCTCAGTAATGAGAGAAGTATGGAACTTGAGTTTGTTGTTCTCACTTATGCTCCGAAGGGTTTTTCACCCTGTTATTCAGGATTTCCCCTCTCCGGCCTCTCAAACCCGAGATTTCTTCCCTATAGGGTCCTCGCTCAGTACATTTAACATTTAAATAAACTACTTCCCTTAGCCACCATCAAGAGGCAAAACTCCCTCTTGTCCTTCACATGACGACAATTGTGGTGCTTATTGCAAGATCTTTGATGCTTAATGCAAGTGTATACATTTAACCCGACTGGCTTAACGCTTGCCTAGTTTCAAATGCCAATGCCAGGTCCGCCCCATAATCCTTCCCCGGCTGGTATGATCTCTAGCAAAAGGTATTATGACAAAGTATTCATTGACGTTCCAAAGCCCATGTGACAAATAAGGCTCGTCCATAGTCTGGGAGCAAGTGTACTCCCGTGTGCATTTCGTGTCGAAAGCAAGCCCTCAGTCTAGAGGTGTTCATTGAGGCCTATTAAACATGAAATATTTTGGTAGCAACTTTGTAACTCGCTAAGACGGATTTTACGGGGATTAAAAAATGTGACGTATGGATCCCAGCATGGAAACGAGCTGAAATAGAAAGTCCCTTACAACTTCCACAAATGTACACCGATGATCGCTGTTACATGTTGCGTGACATGT
>BLFK01000871.1:2707652-2715152 GCA_014634185.1 Astreopora myriophthalma
GATAGAACTACAGATGGAGGTGGGGCGTTTGCTTTTATGTAAAAAGGTCAATTGATTTTTCGGTACGTAACGACCTTTGCATGGGCAGTCTTGAGAATCTTTGTATTAAAATACACAAGCCTCGACCTAAGTCGTTTATTGTTGCTACGTGGTATAGACCACCTAATTCTCTTGTTAGCATTTTTTCACTTTTTGAAGGGTTGATTGGGAAACTGGATTCCCGCAATACTGAATTCTACCTTTTAGGGGATCTAAAATGCAATACGGCCGCATCCCAGTTTGACAGCGATACACGCAAATTAACAAGAATTACGGATGTTTATGGCCTTCAACAACTCATGACAGAACCAACAAGAATAACCGAAACTTCTGCAACTTTGATGACAAACCATTTTAGGGATCAAAAAGCTAGGAAAAAGTTCGGAATTAATTTCGGGAAGGGAACACAAGCAAATTTTCAAAGGGGGCCAGGGAAGAAGGACCACCCCCCCCCCCGGGAGTGGCTCAGATTGGGATCACAGAAACAATTCTTCCAATCCTAATGATATCAACAACAACATTGCTGAACATCACATACTAATTAATCACAAAATCGACTGGGATTCCGCGAGGTGTGTAACATACTGCACTAACTACTACCAACGACTCACACTGGAAACTTAGAACGAACTCCACTTAACCGTTGCCAACTACTACCCGCACCTTACAAACGATTTATTGACGAAACCAACAGAACAGATCAACATCGATAGAGCTTCACACTGAAACGGATCGAAACGCACCAATCACAGTCTTCTCAGCCAACAACATCACGGCTCACTTGACAGACCAATAACATCACGTTCTACGGACCAATCAAGTAAGACCAGAGTTCCATGTAAGATTCATTGACATGGCTCATATCACTTGACGCTGAAGATGACTTCCTCTCAGGTTGTCGAAACCTCAGTCACTACCATCAACGACAGTCATCTCTCTCAGGACTGCACTCACCCGGACGATCGTACTTCATTAAGTTTTGACATGACTCCTGGGTTCAAACCATTTACGATATGTGAAATGAATGGAAGGAGCTATTTTTGGCCCATGTTAACAAGCACGTTCCATTGAGAACCACTCGTCTTCGCGCGCGTGGCTCCCCATGGATTACTTCTGAGCTTAAAAAACAAATGCACGATCGAGATATTTTGAAACTCAGGGCAATCAGATCAAAACTGAAATCCTAATAATTGGGCTCACCTTAAAAGAATGCCGGCCAAAGTCAGTCATGCGATTAGGCTAGCTAAGAAAGTTTATTATCAAAATACTCTAAACGAGCATAGGGGTGATTCCCGCAAAATCTGGCAGTTCATTATGAGCTCACTTCCCGAAATTCTGTGAAAACGTCTGTTTAAACTTCTGTGAAACAACTGAATGTGGATTAGCAATCAGTAACAGCTCCACCAGAAATAGCAGACGAATTTAACCATGTTGCTACCATTGGCCCGAAACTTGCGACATTCCTTCTTCAGATGGCAACAGCTATCTGAATTATCTCACTAGCACGAATAAGAAGTTTCAGTTCCGCCCAACCTCCACAAATGAAGTGCTTTAACTGCTGAATAGACTGAAAAAGAAAAAAAAAACTGACAAAATTTCTGCCCGACTTATCGAGAATGCGCCGATCTTATTTGCATACCGCTGTTACATTTTCAATCAGTAATTGAATCTGGGTGTTTTCCCAGACGACTGGAAATGTGCATGCGTCACTCCATTATTCAAACAGGGGAGAACGTGATGACCTAAACAATTACCTCCCAATTTTCGTTATCCCGGTTATAGCCGAAGTGTTCGAAAGAATAGTTTGCAACCAATTATATGCATATCTAACCGAGCATAACATAATATGTAAATGCAAATCAGGTTTTCGCTCTATTCATTCGACCGTTACGGCTCTACTTAGGGCTACAGATACTTGGGCTTAGAACATTGGCCGAGGAAAAATATACGCTGTTGTTTTCCTGGACTTAAAGAAAAGCTTTCGATACGGTCAATCACGAGATCCTTTTATCAAAATTAATAATTACGGCATACAAGGCATTGGTTGCAAATGGTTTAAGTCATATTTGGACAACCGCACTCAAAAGTGTGCCATCAATAGCTCACTTTCTAAAACTTGTTCACTAAGTTGCGGCCTCCCTCAAGGGACTATTTTGGGTCCATCGTTGTTCAGTTGCTTTATATCAATGATCTGCCAAATTGTTTAATGAATTGTGAGCCATATATGTACGCAGATGACACCCACCTAACATATGCGTGTGACAATACACGCGACATAGGATCAAGTCTAGAAAATATTAAAAATTGGTTGATGGCAAACAAACTTACCCTAAATATGACGAAAACCCAATTTAGGCTGATTGAATCAAGGCACGGGTTTTGTATTCTTACAAATCCCCCAATTCCCGAGATTAATGGTGCTCTTATCACTCAGGTTTCTACTGCTAAATCACTAGGGATGCTTATCGATGAAAACCTTAACTGGAGTAGCCATGTCGATAAACTGACAGAGAAACTCGCATCTGGACCACAGGGGTAAACTCAAAGTGGATAATAAAAAAACGCTCCCTAAGACGCAAAACCTTAAAAAAAAAAAAGCATTAACCTCCCAGACAAGAGCACCGAGCGAAAGATTGAAGTTACAAGTCTATCTAGGTCTATCTAGCCATGCTCTTTCCAATAACGAGCTGGTAAATATCCTTTCCAAGGCTTTAAAATTCATAGCTATGCTTCCAGTCCATGTCTCTCACAAACTTCTTAAGGACTTCAATCAGTTCGCAAGAACCATTAAAATTAAAAACCATTAAAATACATGTTCGCCAATCAGGAAAACCAAACCTCACCCCTTCCACATAAAATCAAACTGGCAGCCACCGCCTCAACCTTCAGCTGCCTTAGAACTATACTTGGAAAACACAAAGTTAGAGCTATATTCCCGGTTTTCTGCCCAAGACTCGACGAGATTACACCAGGCGAAAGCGCAGCCATAAACACGCTCAAAAAGAACGACAAACGGCTGATAAGGGAAAAAAAACACGGTCATTCTCGACACGACCTTGGCAGAAAATCGAAAAAGGTTACCTACAACTCGCGGACGAGAAATTTTATAAACCACTTCCAGCAACGATTGTGGTAGAAACTGCCCGAAAACTGAATTGAGGTCGAAACAGTCGTCGACAACTTACACCGTTCGGGACACATCGACATAACCCACAACTGGCTAAACTAGGTTATTGAACACTGAACCACGCAAACCCGAATTCTACACACTAACAAACATGCACAAGAAAACACCAGTCGGGAGGGAGACCGATAGTCTCGGGTAGTAGTGGTCCAACAGAGCGTGTGTCTAGTTTTATCGATTCATTCTTACAACTCATCGAGACCAAACAGGAGGCTTATTTACAAGAAACCACCGACTTCATCGACTACATCGAAAACACGCCCATGGCAAAGGACACTCTACTAGCAACGCTCGATGTTCATTCCCTCTATGCAAAGATTCTCCACACAGAAGCCGACTGAATGGACGTTGTCTGCCGTTAGTACGAAAAACACTATGAGTCAAAACCTCCCATTCCCGTAATTAATGCGACTCATCCTTGAAGAAAATTCCTTCAATTTTAACGGAAAACATTTCGTACAAACTCACGGCATCGCTATGGGAACTAAAATGGCCATCGCCTTCTAGGTCATTTACATGGGAGACCTCGAGGAACGACTTCTAGGGACTAGTCCTTTCGAGTCGATTGTCTGGAAAAGGTTCACAGATGACATCTTTACCTTTCCTTGTGGGAAGTATCAGAACAAGAAGTTGAGAACTTCATGCGCTTCGCCTTCAAACTCATTCCATCCCACCATCATATTCATCTATGAAGTATCATTCTCACAGGCAGTTTTCTTTGACACAGGACTACACCTTTCAACTCAAAAAGTCTTGGACATACGAACACATTTCCATATACACACTTCTCTCTGATACCTGCCACCCTTTAAACACGAAAATAGGCTTTACCAATGGAAAAGCATTACGCCTCTTACAAACCAATTCAGTTAAAGAGAACTTCGAGAATTACAAACGAGATTTCGAACAACGACTCTACAAAAGAGGATACCCAAAGGCACTTGTTAAAAACATTCCCACCGAAGCTCAACTTACGAACAAAAAAGAGGCACTTCGACCTAAATTAAAACAAAGAAATGAGATTCTAACGTTTGTCACAACCTACGTACAACCCGGCCGTCTCAAATCTTTAAAAGGCTGTCATGAAATACTGGCACATTATCCCGAACCAACCGGGTCTTGCTGGTATTTTCAAACGCCAACCGATTGAAGCCTACAAGAAGGAAAAATCACTTAAGGATATCCTAGTCAGCGCAAAAATCGCTTCTACCGAACCAACAATCGCTACAACACAAGACGCCAACTTCTTACACTCGACAGGGTCAACCAACCATTCAGCAATACGCCTAGAAATTGTTCGCTCGCCTACAAACAGTGTTCTCCTAGAGGAATGCTAAAACAGCGAGCACACGAAACCATCGCTAGACCTATTTGATCACGCTACCGCGAAGCTGAGGCGGGCGAGAGGACTTTATTAAAACCTAACTAGCGACTTGGAAAGACTTTTGAGGACAAAAGTCGTGTACAGGGAATCGTTGAATTTACAAAACGAAAGTAATGATGAAAACATTGTTAACACTGATTTATCTGCTTCCTCTTTTTGGTTGGGTTGTCGATCCCTTGTTTTCTCCTCGGACAACCAGTCTCTAAGCTTTCCAAAAATTGGTTGCCTAGTATAGGCATCAAACGTAGCATAGCTTTAAACAAGTGAAGTGACGAATTCAAGTTGTATGTTTTCACAATATTTCTTACCGCCAATGTTACTCCCACTCGAAGATAGAAAAGCTTGCCTTTGACAGTTTTTTCTTAAATACTGAAGTCTTGGTCCTTCTGATCCAGCGTTAGCCTATGATTTAGAGAATCAGAAAATAAAATGAAATTCTCGTCAATCAATCCATTTATCAATTGCACTGAAACGAAGACACATCTACTATACATCCCAGTAGACCGCGGCAACCCCAAATTTTTATAGCTCGTCTCCTGTTGTTCAAATTTGATCACGGGATCACTTTTCTGTGTACCTCGTGATCGCCATTTGGTGTATCACGTGATCGGCTCTCACGAAAATACAAGTCTCTCTGTCTTCAACCTTAATCACATGGTACACAAAACCGTGATCCCGTGATCAAATTTGAACAGCAGCTGACGGCCTGAAAAACTCGGAGTTGCCGCGGTCTACTGGTGGGAATTATAACACGTGCTGCAAAAAAAAGATGTCACATGATCTTCCAAAAATTTGACTGGCGTGGAAGGCATAAAAGTGGATATAAATATGTAAAAGTGGAAATAACTGCTTAGTGTCTAAGATCAGATGATAAATAAAAAATAAGAATTGTTTCACAAACACTAAATGTTCAGTAATTTCGGCATCATTGCTTTCAAATTCTTGGAAGATCACGTGACATTTTTTTTTGCATCACGTGTTATAATTAACACTAACTGCAACCGAAGGGCATGTTTACGACTCTAGTGACTTTGATAGCAGCCAGAAACTTCTATTCAACAATTGGCCATTTGCATGATGGCGTTATTTTACTACAAAGACCAGGTCTTGGTAGTAAATGACGCCATCATGCAAATGGCCTACTCACAGTAATGCTGCGTGAGCTTTAAAATCCTCGTTACCCTATCACTTATTTTCGCGCGACTTTAATTTCGCGAATTTGGAATACGAGAATTTCGCGGGACTTAAATTTCGCGATCTTGACGAATCACGATTTTTTCAAGGTAATTTCGCGAATCAAGTAACTGGTGCTCGTTTTTTAAACTTCCCTTTCTGTATTTTATTAACCATAACGGAATAGAAACGCAACAAACAACTAGCTGAAATTTTTAACAATGTCAGCAACATATCATCTTTTAAAAGTACTCTGACATAAGCAACAGAGGCCCTATTTAACTAGATGGCGCTGACAATTAGCAGTGAAATTGATTGCGGCGATCGACGCTTCTTGAAAGAATGAAGCCACCATGAAGAGGCTCAAGCAGCTGATCACAGAGAACTATAGGGGGCCAGATGCCGATGGAAAATTTGAAGACAGTACTGAGGAAGTGCTGCAGGAAGTAATTCAGCAAGATGAGTCAGATAATGAGGAATAAGGACACGGTTTTCATGATATTTATCCCGGTTTAGCACTGAACCTTTGAGCAACTCGGCCGGCCCTGACGTCTAATTAAGTTCGAAGACTCCCCGAAGTCCTGTACGTTGCAACTTGGGAACTACCATTTATTGGAGTATTCGACTTAGTTTTATGTTTTGGGGAAAGATTTCCAAACAGCTCCCTACATGCATGCGAATTCCTACTAACCCTCTTCCAAAAAGAACGAGCGTGAATAGAGTTTTGCTAGGAATATGCATGCATAATGAGGTAGGGATCTGTACGGAATCTTGCCAAAATGTGCGCTCTGACAGTTTCTCCGTGATTATAAAATGAGACCGTCATCGTTGATAAAGCAAAACGAGGGAAAGGAAAGAAAACAAACACTGAAGAAATAAAGCTCAACAATTTCTGTGAACATTAGCCAAGATTAGCCACTTCAAAATGAATTTTCAGGCTCTCTGACTTTCCAAGAAAACCAATGACAGTTTTGTTACTTCAGAGTGAGTGTCGGTGTAAACTAGGTGAATTAATGAATGCAGCGGAACATAACACCCAAAGCTTTTGAACGCATATTAAACTGAACCGGGTGTTAAGCCCACCGCCCACTTAAGGAAAAAGCTGAGCAAAATGCCTCGCGAGGCAGTTGGCTGAGCTCTTTCCTCAAGTGTGCGGCGGGCTTTATAAAATTGCGAGCTTATACTTTCTAAAACAAGATCGATGGTCTTTTATTTGCTTTATTGTCTGCTGAAATTTACTGTCACTATTTCAGCTGTTCAAGCCATTTAAAAAATGTTTTGTATCAGTTAGATTTTGAATAAGGAAAAAAACAAAAGAGAATTCTCAATAAAAGTGACTAAATATTTTAGAATACTTTCAAACAACAATTGAAGAACTTGATCCCGCTTTTTTAACCCACGAGACGCATTCCTCTCGTCTTCTCCAGAGATTGATGGATACCTAAGTAGATTGTAAGCACCCTATTCCATGACAGCGAAATATTACGAAGGATTTCGTATCAATTTACTTACCTTGCCAAAGTATGTTCCGCACAGTACTCGTGGAAAGGAAAACTTTCACTTTCTAGGCGAGAATCGGCCGTGAGGGACTGGGTTTCATCATTCCACCGCCGTTCCAATCTCGTACCCAGAGTCATCCGGCTCTTTGGTCAGCGGGTGGGCGCACGGAAAGACTCTGGGATAATGGACACCATTTTCCCACAAAATCTGGGACGGTTTC
>BLFK01000871.1:2720152-2725152 GCA_014634185.1 Astreopora myriophthalma
CCTGGTTATAACTGGGTCTCTAGATCAGCTTGTCACTCCTCGAGGTAACATTGAGAGCACTACTCTGCAGTCTTCCAAAATGAAGTGTTCATTACACGTTTTTCAAATTTGGTTCTTGGTGGTGAATATGGGATGTGGAAGGTACATTGCAAAGTTTACAGATGTAAGTTTATTAATAAGTAATGGTAATAGGACTGATTGGAGTACAATTCAGGGAGTAATTGGGTGAGTAATTTCAAAATCGGCCGAGATTTGAAATTAAGAGCATGATAACTCCCTGAATTGTACGACACAAAGTGCTATTACCATTATTAATCGTAACTTTAACAAAATTCAATAAGTATATGACAGTTTTATTGGCTATTTGGTACTTTAATTTGTTCAACTTTTTAGTCGTTGACACCTGGGGAAAAAAAACACATACTGTCCAATTACTCAGGCATGATGACTGTGTACAACTATCCAATTATAAGTGTCCAATTACTAACTGTCTGATTAATGCTGAAATCAGGGCACTGATATCCAATCAGATTCGAGAATTTTGTTATAGTGACAGTTGATACATTAAATCTAGGCATGTAAGTTTTCTCATTGAAAGTTACCGTTGTAACAATTTTTTACACCTTTTATTTGCTTTATTTAGTTAAGGTGCACCTCTGTTTATTTGCACATGGGTCATACATGATGCAACATTTAAACGGTGTTACATGTTGTTCTTGTCCAGGATTAAATTGCTTGGCTGGTTGTGTTTTTGTGATATCGGACTATCAGGATTGCATGGATCATGACATATTGGATACTTGGATGGAGGTGATTAGAGAGTGACTGTTTTCAGGATTGTTGTCATAGTCATCATCATACAGGGGTTTCAATAGAAGAGTTACCGGTGGTATATACAGTATGTTGTAGTTAAAATTCTTCCTTGGTTAAAAATTTTTCAAACTAGCTTGTTTTTTACACTTTGCATTGTTTTAGATTATGATAATGTCTGTAAGACGAAGGAAAGTAAAAAGTAAACTAGTGTAAAAAATTTTTAACCAAGGAAAATTTTTAACTACAACATGGACACCACCTACTTTGCCTCTCAACACCGGGTAGTTTGTCTTAATTTTCACTAAGCATCCTATCATAAACTTGTCAAACTGCTACCTACAATCTGCTACCATGAAAGGCTATTTCAAAAGTTATTGAAAGCCCTCGTCGTGGTCGTCATCGTACTCGTAATTATCAATTATTCCTGTTGTTGGTGTTGATCTTGCATTGCAGGCAGAAATAACTTGGTCTTATGTTTTTGTTACATGTATGGCTTGAATTTATAATTGGTTTAACAAGTTTTTAATCTAGTTCCATGTTTATTTTCTGTTATTGTTGCTCCCACAATAACAGGAATGGGTTGCTTAAATACAACTTTTTGACGGATCCACACTTTACGTTGCACATTTCACATTATATGCTATATACTGGTCATTAAGTACTGTATGTTGGAAGATTATTGTCCAAGGTATTCCCAATGCATTGGGTGAGGGGGGGAACTAACGAAGCAAAACACGAAGACATGTGCAATTCCCTCCCAACTGGAAGTCAGTAGCCACAATTGAAGGGCTCAGAGCAGAAACGTCCTATGCTAACTGACATTTTTAGTGTGTTTGGTCATTTTGCGAAATTGCGTCCAGATTTTGCCCAATGCATGGAAATTAAGTTATGGAATTACCTATCCTAAGCGATGTGAACAAAATAACAAAGGAAAAACAAAAATTTTTCTGGACCCTCGAGAAGGGGTGGGGGGGCACAAGAGCAAGAAAAATAAATATGAAAATACAGTTTAAAAAATGTTTTTTTGCTTCTTTTCATCAGATTGCCCTAATTTTTGGCATATAGCATGGGGATGTTCACCCCATAATTTTAGTGCAGTTGGTTCCGTGGAAATTGGCCTCAATTTTGAGAAATGACTTAAGGTATCAGTGTACCCCAAATGACCATCATACTTCGGCGCCGCTTTACGGTGGGACGTTTTACGCAAACCCTACAAAAGCATATATTTTCTGAAAGCTTAATAATTGTAGATTACGATGGTATATTCATTAACATAAAAAAAATTACGGTTTTCCAAATATAGCGCGCTATTTCTCAAAGTACAGAGGTTCACTAATCAAGTTCGTTTCCGGTCGGATTTGAGCGGGAGAACGCGATTAATATCGCTATGCCTTCTTGACACCTTTCTCTAAAAAACGGTGTCGGGGAATTTTTATTTTTTGCTTCTTTCAAAAGTTATGACGGTTTTAGTGAAGAGAATGCATGTTTTGTTCAACTCTCAAAGTTTAACTGCGTGTCAAAAACAAACCAGACAAGTAATCAAAATTTCCCGACACCGTTTTTTAGAGAAAGGTGTCAAGAAGACATAGCGATATTAATCGCGTTCTCCCGCTCAAATCCGACCGGAAACGAACTTGATTAGTGAACCTCTGTACTTTGAGGAATAGCGCGCTATATTTGGAAAACCGTAATTTTTTTATGTTAATGAATATAACATCGTAATCTACAATTATTAAGCTTTCAGAAAATATATACTTTTGTAGGGTTTGCGTAAAACGTCCCAACGTAAAGCGGCGCCGAAGTATGATGGTCATTTGGGGTACACTGATACCTTAAAAACCACGCAAAAGTCAGCTAGGATGTTTTTGCCCGGAGCCTTCAATTATCTTATGTTCATAAACATAATCTGGAAAAATGGAAAATAAAAAGTAAGTTAATGAAACTAGTGTGAAAAAATTTTAAACCAGGAAAATATTAACCACAACACGTGTACCAAGCTTGGCTTTTGGAATGTACAAATTTACACATTAAAGTGACAAGGTGAAGTGACTTTATTAATACACGTAAATATGTTTTTGTAGGTTGTAGAGCAACATGGTGGTGTTGTCAGCCCGTTCTATGGAAAACGCTGCACACATTTATTGTGCTTGAACCAGCATGGAAGCATGTATCAACAGGTGCAAAGATGGAAAATTTTATCTGTTATAGATAACAGTAGCATTGGCTTTTTTTGTGGTCCTTGTGTTTTTTTTTTACTTTCAAGACATTGATTTTAAAGGGGACAGACTGTAAATAAATGTTGCTTATAAAAATATCTGAAATCTGTAGCTGTTCATCAGGAGGATGCCTAAAATGTGTGCAATTCCACAATTGGTTTTGGCTCCATTAAATCCTATACCAATGGCAGCACATTTTAGGAGGAGCCACCCACAGTGCGAGCACAGTTACTGATGACATACCTGTAAAGAAAACAACGCAAAATATGTTAAATAATGAACTAAGCAGACACATAAACTAAGCAAAGCACGTGTACAATTAGAGGAAAATTGTATGTGCACACCTGCATCATGTAGAATATAGAAATAAATAGGGGTGATAGGATGATATGAAGGATTTAAAATAACAAAGGATGCGGCGTATCTCTCAATCCTGGATTGTTAATCTCATCTACTATAGTGCAGTACGATACTTCTCAACAATAGCACCGTGGCGTTTGAAGAATTTAGTTAATGATTTATGAAGCAGCAGTCTATGTATAAAATCCAACTTTGATGTGCAACTTTGATGACTGCTAGACATGTATGATTATTAAACAACAGTTTACTGTGTCAAGCTGCGTGTAGGATTGGTGCCTGCTTGGGAAGTCCCGGGGCCTCTACTGTGACTGCTGGTGCCAAGTCATTACTGGTAACACACTCCCATGGTTAACAATCCCGGCAACCCATCTGTGAGCCCCCATGCATAGTACTCCCAGTGCCTATTGCACTGTGTTAGCAGTGGAAGACGAGAAAGAGGATGGGGGAGGGACAGTAAAAACAGACAAACCAACTAGAAAACCTCCTAAGAAAAACTTAAATGCTCAAGCTGTAATGCAGCGAGAACCACTGATCATCCTGCTGAATGCCCCCTTTTTTTGATGTTATCTTGATTAAAGTACATAAAAAGAAAAAAAGGAAAAACATTGAAAAATGAATTCAGTGCAAGGTACAATTATTGTATTGATCACCAACTTAAAGTTAAACTGCTCTGTTTAATGATACAACCATTTTGTTACTTTAGGCACTCTCAGATGGCAAGAGAATTGTAACAGCACACTGGTTAAATGATGTTTTGTTAGCAAAGACAATGTTTGCTCCGTCTAATCCCCTTCACCTCCCTGTCCCATTCACGGATAAAGTCAGTCAGTGTCGCAGTATGGTGAGTGATTCATGCAATCGGTCACACTTTAATTGAAGTTTGACATGCTCATCTACTTAGGATTAATGAAAATACATGTAATATTATTGTCAGCAATTTCAGATTAAAGTAATAATTAGGTGGCTTAATGCAATTTCGTTTTCGTTAAATTCAATGAAATGCTGTTTGGCAGCATTTTGGTTGAACTTATTTGGCTCAGTTACATGTACTTGCGCTCGCTGGGGCTGTTAGGATTGGACAGCACCCCACGCAAGGTCAAAGTCATTTTGTTCATACTGCTTGTACACTTCACATTCTTGTAAGGTGTATAGTCAAGTCGTCTGAGTTTGTTGAAGTATAGTTATGTATGTATGTATGTTTGTTTGTTTGTTTGTTTGTATGTATGTATGTATGTATGTATGTATGTATGTATGTATGTATGTATGTATGTATGTATGTATGTCACAATAATAACTGCTTAGTCTGACCATGTGATGAGGCCCACCTCTGTGACATAAAATTGATGGTGAAGTTTAAATTAGTCAACCTCATCCCTTATCACCTGATGAAGTGAGAAGTCTAATGGAGTAAGAACTCAATTACATGTATGAATTATGTACATGGATGTCATGAAACAAACTATTAAAATAATTATGTGTTGATTGATTTATATAATTTTAAGCAGAGCTATGATCCTTGCAGTTATGAACGCAATTTTAGCATTTGCGTAGAGAAGCCTAAAAAAATTCAGGACTTCAATGGGGTTTGAACCTGTGACGTCGTGATGCTGG
>BLFK01000871.1:2729622-2754622 GCA_014634185.1 Astreopora myriophthalma
CTTCTAAACCCCCCGGACACAGACTTGGAAGCTGTTTGGGTTCAGGCAGTTTATTATATAATTTACACATGCAATCATCTTTCCAAACTATACAATACAATGAAGACCTAAGGCCCATAAACAAAACTAACAATTACTTATAATTGACAAAATCAGAACTGCCCATGGAGTGGGTGGGTTGGGAAAGCAAAACTACAAACTTCAAGGTGGCTAGAAAAATGCTGGTCTCAGTAGCAGCGTTAGGCTATAATGGCTAAAGACACGTATTGGCGTGCGTTAAAAACTAGCGGTGTCTTGCGGTAAACTACGCCCTTCCGACCACATGGGTGGTTGAGGTTGCCTATCTCCCTCGCAGCTTGTCCGTCCGAGACATGGGTCTAGATTTATATTAATAGGTATTAATATCCACAATAAAACAGAGTTAAGAACTAGGAGTAAGCTAAGGTTCAGTGGAAACTGTTGTGTGTGCTGCGCGGGGGCTCATCCCTGGGTTGCAAAGATTTGTTTACTTAGTGATGATAGTATGTTTTAAGGATGTTTTTTGCTGAAAAGTTCTTATTGTGCAATAATGTTTGAGTCATATGATGCAATGGCAGATTTTATTCCCTGGATGTACAACAGAATGCTAACTTACAGCTGTAATTTGATTGGCATTGCACAACTTATCAAGCATCGTACAGACTGTTTGATTGACAGTGGCTGTTTGGTTAAGTGTTGTTATTATTATTACTATTATTTTTATTTTGCAGATCCTAAGGATTTTATTGTTAAGGATGCTCATTCTGAAGAGCTGTATGACATGGAATTGACCACATCTTTGCAAAGAGCAAGAGCATGTCCACTTTTGAAGGTTTGCGTTTAGGTTTTGTTTGTGGTGTGTGCAAACAGTGTATTAATGTCATTGGGATGTGAAGTGGAGCCACTTGATTTCAAAACCCTAACGGACCAGGAAAAGGCGATACAAGTTTGTTTTTATTGCATACTGCTTGAAAGTGTGATAGGAACCCATCTTGTTCTAACCCTCTGACTTGTGCAGTTGTTTTATGAACTGCAAGTTGCCTTGAAAGTAACTTTGTTCTCTCAGTGATGGGCTCAGCTTGTAGAAGGGATTTTTTTAAAAGTTGCCTTGGAACCACAATTTCATGTTTGTGTACCTTGCAGGTGAATTCCATGCAGCAGTTCTTCATTCATATGTAAATTAATGATGATCTTGTGTCCGTCAAACACTTATAGGACATCTCGGTGTATGTGACTCAAAATGTGGAACCCAGTCCATCGTCAATGAAGGAAATCATTCAGTGTGCAGGTGGCCAGGTTTGCCTCCCTCACAGATCATTTTAACTTAGGATTTACACTGTGCATAACTTAGTAACATAACATCGTACAGGCGAGTGCATGTAGCTCTTAACCCTGTGACTCCCAAAAGTCTTACAGTGAAGCTATGTCACATGTAACCAGTATTTTTGAAATTTGATTCGAGTGTTCAAATATGCGCGACAGTCTTGAACTTTCCTCTCGAGATTCTTAATTCCTGCGGATATTTCCGTCGTATGTCGAAAACAGAAAGCTCTGAAATTTCGTTTCATGTTTCGGCCGGGCAGCATTTGAACATTTAAACCTATTCGAGCCCATCATAAAATTACTTTTTAGGTATTATGCATTTTACCGCGCGATTTTTATTACAACTTTCAAGGTTGCTATCAAATGTCGGAAGCTCCGAAGAGGAATAGGAATCTTGCGGATACTGGTGACGCGTGATGTAGCTTGACGGTAAGAGATTTTAGTCTGGCAAACGCCAGACGATTTCACTCGTCACTGGGGGAACTCTCGGAGATTGTAAAGGTTCATCTTATCCTGGGCTGAAATGATCTCGGGGTTAGGGGCTGAAATGTCAAATGTGGAATTGAGAAGTAAAGGTAATTGCATGATTTGTAGTGATATTTGGTATAAATACCACAAGTGTTAATGCAATATTGTAAAGAAGTGGCCAAACTCTCATGACTGCTGTAGGTCAGTGGCAGAGCATCCAAAGTGGTAATTGGTAGTCCACTCCTGTTAGGAGAACTCGGATTTTTTTTCCGACTATGCCTGCATCATTTTCTAGAAAAAAAAAAACAAACAAAAACAAAACAAAACAAAAAAAAACAAAAAAAATCACTCATAATTCTATATTGTTATACATTATTTCACGAGCCGTTAGGCGAGTAGAAATTGGGACAATATTGAAATATCATGGGTGGTATTTGTTCCAAATATCATGTACAAATCATGCAATTATTATTTTGTTTATACCACTGCCGTTAAATTGATGTAAAGTCAGTGGTCTTCTCATGTGGGGTTTTCAAATAAAGTTGAAAAGATAACTTTGCTGTCAGCCAACCAAGTTAATAGACCATTTCCGAATTGCTGTTTGCCTCGGTTCCAAAACGAGTCCTGGTGCACAACCATTCAAATGCAAATGAGTTTTGTATTTTCATGCAAATCAAACTCATTATCATTTGAATGGTTTAGCACCAAGACTCGCTTTGAAACAGAGACAAACAGCAATTCGGAAATGGCCTATTGAGCAATAGCCAAAGTTAATTATTTCAAAGTTAATTATCTCGTTGAGATTGCCTTTTATGCCCAGGTGTTACCAAGTATTCCATCACAACAACAACTGATAGAACTGAAAAAGAAAACTACCGACCAGGTGAGACTGCTAAACGTACCGAGCAAAAGTGTTGTCTCCCCAGTTAACTGAAATGGTGCTCTCCAGATCAGAAGAAAAAAATATGTATATAACATTGTTACTCGAACCCTTGGTACCTTGACAGTTCCTTTTTTACCTGATATGAAAATTACCTGCCGTTTCCTTTGTATAATATTTACCTGTGAGAACTAAGTACTACTCGATAGCTCATCGCCACGTGAACAGTGAGCATGTTGGTGAATCGATGTTAGATTTCGCGAACCGACTATTCAGGAGAGATTTAGCATCGCGTTTACGGCAAACGGCAAACGGCAGGCTGCTGCTTGTCATAAAAGCATGAAGATTCTCTTAATTCCAGCTTATTTCTCTGTTTTTAGTACTTGCTCGATAGCTGTGGCTAACAGGCAAAATATAAGCTGAATTCAAATAAATTCCATGAGTTTTTAGTAAACAGCAAATTTCAGCCAGACGTTTGCCGTTTGCCGTAAACGCGATGCTAAATCTCTCTATTGCGTAGGCAAAACGACCTCAAATTAATGTGCGAGAAGTTTCACCGTTGACAACGCTTTCGCACTTTTTACTGTAGGGGATGCCTGTCTTACTGGTAATAAGCTGTGACAAAGATTTCCAGCTGTGTGCAGACTTTATTAAGAAAGGATACGGTAAGAATAAATTTATTGATGGATCAAGGTGTGAAGATGGTTGCAGCAAAACGTTGAACACGCAATCCTGTTAGAGCCACTTTAAGGTGTTTCCATGAAAAATGATGCTTTTTGATTTTAAGGGCTTGAAACACCAACTGTTGGAAAGTTTGGAAAGTGTTGATGCGGGTAACGCTAAATTTCTCATTGATGAGTAATTGGTTTTCTAGATATACACAATGCTGAACTAATTCTGTCAGGTGTCTTGAAGCAGCAACTGGAATTTGATTTGTATCCTTTGTTCGCTGAACTTAATTTTATATGGTATTTCCAATCATTTTGTTTTTGGTTTTGCGGCACTCACCTGGTGGGGGGGGGGGGGGGGGGGCACTCAAAAGATGCTTGGGTAGGGAGGTGCGGCCCGGGCGCTCAAACCCTGACTCTGTTCAAGACACAATTCTCTGATTTCCCTATCAATTCTCTGATTTCCCTATTCAAGACGGAATTCAGATTTTTCAGACCCTACCTAAGACATTTAACCCCAAATCATACCCTGTTTGAGACTAGAACGAAATAATGATACACTCGTTTTGCGGTTATCACTTCTTTTTTGTAGTGTAATAAGCTGTAATTATCAATGTCAAGGGAAGCCCACCAATAACTGACTGGCGGCTTGTGGTCAGGCTTCTATGAACAAAAAAACATCTAAGCTTATCCTGTTTAAGCCATTAGGTCATGTGGCGATACCCTGTTTAAGACAGAAAGTGATCACATCGATACCCGGTTCAAGAAAAAAAACACCCTGAAAACCATACCCTATCGGGCCGCACCTCCCCGTTAAGGCCATATAAGGGCAGGGTTCGTACGGGTCCTGGAAAATCTGGAAAGCCAAGGAAATTTAAAATTTCAAAATCCAGGCCTGGAAAACCTGGAAAATATGCGCTGGTCCTTGAAAGTCATGGAAAATTAAACTTTTCCTAGGACAGGGAATGATTTTCTTTTCATTTTCTTCGCTCACATTTTTCAAGTTTTTTGCTGGCAACAAATGAACGTGAAAATTGTTGCAAAATCGTACCTGTCGTTAATCCCAAATGTTTTCCAAGCTATTCCTGGTCCTAGATTTTTGTAAAGTTGGTCGTGGAAAGCCCTGGAAAAAATCCTGGAATTGTGATGGTCCAGTAGTGTACGTATCCTCTAAGGGAGTACCCCCCTGGGGGGGAGGGGGACACTCAGTCGAAATCGTTTCTACCATAGTCCAAATTTGGTTTTGGTTGTGCATCTGACTGCTTCAAAAGTTCGCGCAAGTATTTTGGATGCAATCATAGAGCAAAGCCAAACCAAAGCGATCGCGTTATTAAAAAAACTGAAAACCGCTCTAGTTGGATATTAATATGAGAATCACTAAACTGCTGCACCAAGGCAATGCTATGCAATTATAATGAGATGCAAAATATTATGTTAAGTGAGCTCAAGTGTTCTGCAAAATGTATAAGCCGTTTTCACCTTAACTCTTCTAAGATACAAACTCTGAGCACTCGGAGCCCCGCTCGGCCAAGAAATCTCGGGGTTTTGTGTACATTGTACCCCCAGCCCCCGGGACTTCATTAATGAAAGGGTCATTTGAAACTTGAATCCGTTAATCGTTTCGGAAGATGACCTTTGTGAGCAAAGCGGTATTTCGTCACAAGAAGGAGCCCATTTGTAGGAGCGTCTAACTCTACTACTGGGTTTGGACGCCAACGCGGGAGTAGACGGAGCTATTTTTGGAACGACATTTCGCGCGCTAAACAACAGAGGCACGTTCATCCAATCAAACGGCTTACTAAGGATGACCGCGATTGACAGCTCAGTTTTGATTCCACGTATTTTTTGCACAGAGGAGAGCGCTTGCAAGCATGGCAACTACTTATCACGGGAATCTCAAAAACTAAAAATAAGCTTGTCTACTCCTGTTCTGGTCAGTGGCATGGATTATAACATACGGACGCTCCTACGTTGGTTCCGGTCACAAATGGTTGTGGACAAGTTTAAGAAAGTAAAATAGCGCCGATTCGAAACTGTAAATAAAACAAAGGCTCAGCATTTAATCAAATGTTTCGAATTGGCCATAACCGATCAAGTTTTCAACGGTCGCTTTTAACGCAATCCCGTATTTCTCACGTCAGTCATGTTCTGAAACTATGTATTTAAGTTTCAAACATTTCCGTTATTAGTAGAATCTAGGTTTTTTTGGGGGGGAGGGGTGGGGGGCTACGCTTGACCTTGTTCGACTGTAACGTATCGTTCAAATTACGTCACATTTAAAAGTTAACCCCACCAGGATAGAAAGAACCCCAAAATTGGTACGTTAACCACGTTTGATTAGATTTTACTGAATAGTAATCGGATTTTGTGAGCTTTTAAAGGTCACCGAAATTCCAAGTAGACGTCGCTAAATCGGGAATACCGTCCCCCAAATTCATATTAACGCAATTTTTTTTAACGTACTATGTGGTTGCAATCTTACTGAACAGCCTCAAAGTTGGTACGCTAATTTTATCATGATCCTTCTTGTGATGGGCCTTTTAATTGGATTATAATTGAAAAACCCGTCTCCAGTCTTCATTTGAATTCGTGAATGGGTAATACTTTCATTTTTAGCCATGTCATTAAATTCTTATATTAGATTGGGTAGAATGACCGTTTACAGATGATAGTGGAAGCATGTTTCGCTTCTTTCAAAATTCGTCTGCAGGGCACACAAACAATTATTTTTAGTATGTTTATAACTTTCCATACTTAGGCATTGTATTATGAATGTATACAGACAGTGCGCTATTATTTTGTCAAATTTGCGAAATGAATTAGTTGTTTAGGACAAGTGATCTCATTAATTTATTATTGTTATTATTATTATTATTATATATTTTTTAGAAATGTCCAAAAAATACTTAACCTAATTTCATGATCTTCAACGATGAATGTCCATTATATAGAAACCATAAATATATTTTTGGGTCGGTACGTAGTGTAACGTACTCAAGTTAATCTGGGCTTCATATTTTATTGTTCGAAATGTTAGTTTATCTAAAACCATGTTCTATTTAATTAGTTTATTGATATCTCAGTCAAACATGCACCGTGTTCTCTATATTTTATAGGTATGCGTATGTCTTACAGTAAGTGCTTATTTAATCATTTTATTATCATCGTACTTGTTTTTAGTTTGTTTTATAGTTAGAAGTGTACATTGAACTTTAGACGACTTGAAATATCATGTGTAAGAAAAAATATTCAAGGGAAAAAAATTATAAATAAGTTTGCAGCGTTTTCTGTACGCCGATGCCTAGTTTGGTTCAGTCCCTGCAAGCCCGCTCAGCGTAATCTTTACATACGTGCGAACTGTGGCGAGTAAACCATCCAAAATAAGCGGAATTACCGTCTTTATTTCGCTTTTATTTCCCTTTTACCTTTTTTTTGTCCCCACCCTTGGGGTCGCTATACAATTGAGAATATCCGGAAGGGAAAAGACGTTTGGTAATGGTTTGTGTGCAGTTTTATTTCCTATTACTCTGCACTCGTTCATTAGACAGAGAATCAATAAAATCTTAACCGTCTCACTCACCACACCGGCGAGAATTGATTATTTTTATCCTAAAGTTTGCTATCGTAATGGAACTTATTCATTGCGAATGGTCATCTCCGGCTCCCTTTCATTTACCGTTATATGATTCGTTCGTTGTTAACATCTTTTATCGTGTTTTGGTCTTCTTCTTCACAGATTTTGAACGTCTCTTTTTTGCCTGTCGTCTTCGCTGGCTATCCCTCCGGTCTTCTTGTTTTCCGTCATGCCAGTGCTGACGGGCAATCTGCTTGGGTTCGTGGATAAGTTGTTGTGTTCTACTATTCTCTCCACTCTTGCAGTCGACTTTGTGTGTTTCCATACGTTTCTTCCTAGACGACGCCGTTTCTCGTAAGAAGTCTGATATCGCGTGTAATCCACGCGGGCCGTAGGAGTGATTTTCCGAATTGAATAGGTTTACTATCTCTTTAACTTTACTACCAGTTCTCCCAGCATGCGTTGCAGGCCTAGCGTCCTCCCAGATTTCGTTTTCAGATTCGCTAGACGACGTTTTCTCTTCTTCATGAACTCGCCCTCTTTCTTGCAAATCTTGACTGTCAGCCTTTCCTTTGCCATTAAGTTGTGCATTTTGTAGAGAAGGGATATCTCTCATCAGTACTTCTTGAAGTGCACCATTCTCGTCAAGTGAGCTGTAAAATGTAGTTTCTGCCGAGTCGGTGTCTACCGCTTGTCGATCAATGATATTCTCTATTTCTTCACACCATGCCTTTGGCTCTGACCAACTCTCGCTTTCCAACGTAATTTCTGAATCGTGTCTGTTGAGCTGTTCAGATACTTGGGCAATAAATCCCTCCATGGAGTTCTTCAGTTTTTTCATTCCATGTTCAATCTTCGACCAGTCCTTTTTCTGGTACTTGCGTGATATCTTTTGCAAATTCTTGAACTCTTCTTCGTCAAGCACACTGTAGCGTCGGGCACGCCTCGATAGCAGCTTTTTAATTTTGTACGCCTTAGGAGCGTTTTCTGCTTGGCTTTTAATTCTGTTAATGTCCCCTTCTAGTGCCCTGGTGAAAACAACTGCCTTGGCCCAATGAGAGCGATCATACCTTCTCGCTTGTTTATAAATGTTGCGAACGAAGGCCAACCGCTCTGCAACGTCAAAACCGAATCGTTCAATCTCTGTTTCACGCGCTGAATGTTGTGCTCGGTGTGACGATTTCAAAAGATGATTTAGTCTACCTTTAAATGACGAAGTTTTTCGTCTTGCATTCCATTGAGGGCCAGACAAGGAGCGTCGAAGCATGACCTGAATCTCTGACGATCTGCACCTGGTTTTCGCCATGATCTTCACGTCCGCAGCATCAATGCCCCTGCCCCGACACACATTGCTGTACAAAGCTCCACACTGAAACTCGTACCAGTCGGGAAATGCGCCATCCAGAACCTCGGAAGTCAAGTCCTCTCCTTTATTTTTAATTCCCAGCAGGTGTTGGTGCATGATGCTGAAAGGTGGCCGGTCTCGACGCTTCCTCAGGCCATCTTGAATGATGGACTGTACGTAGCTGGGCCAAATCTCCAACATGGGAAGTGACAATTTGTGCTCACAAACAGCCTCTTTGACGGTCATGAGTTGTAGCCAAGACCAAGGAACTTTTCTGGCTAGAATTTCCCACGTCAAAACCGCAAAACTGTTGAGATAAAGGCCACAGCGTCTTCTGTTATGTCTCACGGTCACTGAATATGGACTGAACATGATCGCTTATGCATAGGGTCGCTCGACTCTTGGGAATGGGGGCTTTTTGCAACAGGAAGGCGCTAATGACATTGTTCAGTAGAATTAACTAATAATGTGCTGTATTGCTGCTGTTTGTCCTGTTTAGGTAAATATTTGCGTGTGAATGGTGATCGGCTATCCCTAACCCCGTTGTTGTAAATAAATACCGGTACACAAGGTGATGTTCGGTCAAATTGAGCGCTTATCAGTACGTGCAATCCTGGACGTAAGTGGGTACATTGGGCAAATTTTCACGCAACATGCGTAGCAATATGGTAAGGCAATTTGTTGAGCAATGTTGAACGGTGTGTCACAACAGGAGCACGAGACCAGAAACACTGATAACAGACCTGTAGACATCACAAGTTACGCTTGCGGGTTTGCGCAACAACTGCTGCGGCGACATCCAGTTTTCGTGAACTGAGGGGCATCCGACGTACTTGCTTTCGGTCTTTCCTCTCTCTTGGGAATACTCCAAGTTGCCTACCTTGGCTCGTAAGTTTTCATCAATGAACACAGAGAACGAATTAAGAAAGCCGTGCACTATGGAAACGCTATGAAGATATGTCATCCCCTCAGCTACATCTATAAGGAAGTTAACCCGAGCGGGTAAGTGCATCTCATTTTGGGTCTTGTAAAGAAGGTGGCTGAGAGAGGATCGCTCAAAACGCTCCAGAACTAAACAGGCCCGGCCTGGCTGAGTATCGAGACACACCGCCATCAGAAGAGAGATTCGCGGATGACGTAACCAGCTGACAAAAAAGCAAAAGAAAATAAGCAATCTTAAACGTGTTAACTGCAAGGGTAGAAAGTGTGCAGATTGATCATCTCAGTGCGTTATCGAGTGTTGCAGTTACTAAAGAGAAAGATGAGAAACTTTTTTGTAGACTATTATACGGACCTTTTGCGATAGCGGTGCTGTCTTTTGAAGCCAGCCTGACAACGGTAAGCTTATAACTTTAATTCCCACAATATACCGCATTCGATAGTCTCAACATTCACTGATCCGTTTCACTTTATGTATACATCTGTGTTAGAGCGTTTTCACAGAGCAAGTTGGTATTTTAAGACTAATTTTCCCGCGAAGTCAGGCTTACTACTGGGCCCTGCTAGCCAATCACATGCCTGGCATAATTTGTTCTTACTTTTGGGGATAGCGAACCGGAGTTAAACAATTCGCGGGAAATGCAATGTAAGAGCTCTCTAAAAATAGCTCGGTCTGCCGTGAGAATGTCGTGACATGGGGCCCGTTTCTTGAAAGCCCCGATACTTTTCGGGCATATTTCGGGAGCCATGATTCCCTCCGTATCTTGAAAGGAAAGATGTTTTAAGCCACAAAACTATGCAATTAGTTTGCTCTCTCTTACCTTGAAATCAGTCATGTCAGAAAAGGCTAGATATTCATAATAAGCAGATCGCAGTTTTAAAAGTTGCTTTTCGGGCCCGTAAACTTCTCGGAACTTTCGAGAAACGGGCCCATGGACACAGTATGGGAGTTGCGTGCTTCTGGTGATGGGCTGCCAGTTATCTGCTACACGTTAGTGTACGACTTAGCAGAAGCAGTGTTCAAAATTCCATAAACGAAAATTTTATGAATAATGTTTGCTTCTCGTACCTCAGTCGCTTTGCTTCCCTTATTAGAAGCTTTTTCTGACTACCCTCCTGCCCCTTACGACACTTTATTGTCACAGGAGTGGAATCCCACAGTGCCCTTCGCAGGGTCATGTGTGGCAGATTGTCCAAAAGCTTCATGGGCGGAACTCTCAGCTCCTCCTTTGTTATTCCAGGGACCATAGTCTTTTTCCTCGACGAGACTGCGGGTGCTTGCTTCTCTGTTTTCTGCAGGAGGAAAATCATACTGAAAGGAAATGCGCACAAGGCAACTATAACTGTTTGTCAAGAGCGGCCTCTCACAAAGAGGAAATTTTTTTTCCCTACTCTAAAACAGAATATTTACAAATGAAAATTGAATCAGATAATTGTGTAATTTGCACGTAATGACACTTGCATGCTTAGTAAATATCTCTTGAAAGTCCCTAGGGTACGTTTAAAAACCTATGGAGACAGAGCCTTCTCAGTTGCCACCCCTAAGTTATGGAATGATTTGCCTCTTGAAATTAAGCAGAGTCCATCGGTTGCCGTGTTTAAATCGCGTTTAAAAACTCATCTTTTTAGAACTGCTTTTAGATAAATATTTCTATGTTTACACTTAATTTAGTTCTTACTATCATATTTAGTTTTACTTTTATGATTGTACAGCGGTATAGAGCTTTGTATATACCCGCTATATAAATTAACTTATTATTATTATTATTATTATTATTATTATTATTATTATTATTATTACTTAGTGAGGTAGTCAACTAAGACTTGCTGTACAATATGAAGTTGGACTGAGTCGCTGTACAAAATTATTGAGCTTACAGTAAACGCGTCTCTCATCAAATACCTTCTGTTTGTCGTGAGCTCTTGATTGCAGCAACTGGCTCATAAGTTTCAACGTTTTCTTGTCTTGAATTTTCTCAGCGGACTCAATAGCGCTCTCCCTTTGGGCCACAGACACGCGCTGAAGAAGGCCTCCATGTTTGACCAACAGTTCTAAGCATTTACTGTGGCTATTTAAACACGCAGCGTTCACAGGAGTGTAACCCTCGTTGTTTACTCTGTGTGCATACGAACGAATTAACAAGTAAACACTGATATAGACTCCCGACTCCCGACGGAAGAGGATGGCTCAGGCCCGCATTTTTATCTTTTAGTTTTTAATGCACTATAATTAGATATTGCGCCTGCCTAATCCGCCAAGTTTGAACTGCATTGCGCATACAACAGCGTTGTATCACCAACTATGATTCAGCCGTCGTTCCTCGGAAAAACAACACTTAACAGGAACTTAAAGCGATCCCAGCCGAAGTGTTCGCGGACGAGCTCCGTTCACATCTCCATGCGCAGCTAAAGGCCTTCCTTTCTAGACCAAACATGCACAGATCAAGACACTGAAATACGACAACTCGTAACTGCGTTACGAATTGCGGAAAAAAAATTGCCCGCTTAAGTAGTTTGAAACCCTAAATTGAACGTTCTTTGACTTACCTATTCGGGTCTGCGCCACTCTCTAAAAGAAACTTCACACATTTTTCCCGATTATTGAAAACAGCATGGTAAAGGGCTGTGCTGCCTAAACATTCACATGCATTCACATCAACTCCGCTTTTGATACATTGCTTGACTTTTTGCAAGTTCCCGTTGAATGCGTAATCAATTAAGCTAACGGCCATTTCGCCCCGCGGCTTTTGCTTGGTAAACTAGGAACAAATGCTTTGAGGGGCTGATTCGAATAATGCTCAAATTCCTTGAAAACTTGATCCATATAAAATTGTTGAAGATCGAGGCGGCTAATTTCTTCCCTACGCGGCAATTCCGGATAGAACGCGCGCATGAAACGAATCCATTTATTACGTAACAAAATGTAACAATTAGAAACTCCTGGCAACTTTTTAAAAATTTTATCTCAGACAACGGTTTTCGCGGAAGCAGGAGTTTTTTTTTCCCTGCGATTTCCCGTTATTGGCAACGTGGATAAAGGCGGGAAACCACAGAAACGACTGAGAACAGACCAGAGCTTTTATTCGACAGAACTAGTATTTTAAGTCATTAAAATACCTGGCTTTATTAATATTTACCATTTCATTACACACTTCTGTACTCCATACATCGTAAAAGTGAAGGTTTTAAAAGTTCATTTTGCCGTTTATTCTATTTTGGTAAAAAGAAAAGGGTAAAGCATTTGCTGCATACGATGCCTTTCCACTGTAACCATGGTAACGATGACCCAATCATTAAAAGCCACGAAGGGTTTCGGAAAGAGGCTTAAAATAAATTCGTGCGCTGAAAGCTGTAAGTGCTAACTTACTGCGCATAAAATTGTCTCCACTGTGGCCTTAGTTGGATTCGAATTGTCCGTTCAACTGCTCTTGCATTACAAGAATGTGCTGGCCAGTCCACTCCCCTGGCTACTTCCCTGCGCTCCCGTCCCAGGCAACAATAACATTGACCTTGTTTTGCACACGTACACAAGCGAGTGTTCATTATTTTCCTAGCTAAGCCAAGATAATATATTGCCTAATAACCAGTCTTTGCCTTATTGCCAAAGACCTTAAGGCAATGCCAGATTTTAAGAATTATGTGCACGGAACTTGGCATTAATTTGTCCTTAGAGTATGATCAACAATGTGGTCGTCGGTATCCAATGTCAGTCGATTATACGAAAAAATAAAAAAAACCTTTTTGGAAAACATGAGATTTACAGCAATAACAAAGAACGGTGGACACAGAGGTGACACGAAAAGAGAGTACGTAATCGTAAATTCGAGCTCGCCGAACCAGGTCGGTTTCTTTACCTTTGTTGCTCCCTTTTGCTCACGTCATGGAAACCATCTCAAAATTCCGATTCAATTTCGGGTTCACCGAACGAAATTTAAGATTTCTGACAACAGAAAATGATCAAAGACCGGGTTCTGTCCGACGAGGGTAACAAAAAAAAATAGTTTCCGTTTTGCAAATAACATTGTTTAGCATTGGAAATTGTTGTCAACCATCACATCAAGTAAGGAAGAGAGCGAATTACTTTCAAAATAGCCCTCTTAAGTCAGTGTCCCTTGCAACAAAAATGCCCTTCAAACATCGGGTCTGGCATAATTAACGCGTTGGTCTATCACACAACTTCTTCTTCTCGTCACTCTTATTTTCCCGAATTTGAGGTAGTCGAAGATGAATCATCTTTATTTATGTCCTCCTCATCTTTCTCCCCGGTGTTTTTCAGTTTGAAATCGTAATGTTTCTTGAGCCACACCAGCCACTTGCTTGGATTGCCCGTGAGATAAGTGCTTTTCAGGGGACTGGGTACAGAACCTCGCACCTGTGTAATGATCGTGATTTTCGAAGATCGCGTTGCATCATGGTATGGGCGGATGATTGCGCCGCAGATGCCAGTCTGCATCCTACGAAAACAACAAAGTGGTCAACAAGTAGTAGAAATGAACACTTTTTACACTAAAAGTCAGCAAGTCTGAAGAAATCAAAGGCGGGAGTGAACAACTTGGGCATTCATAATAAGCTGATTTTACCGGCTAAGCTGAAAGGGCTAGAAAGTTAACAGCGGCTTGTGAAGCTAAAGAATGAGTACTCTTCGAGTAGCTCGGTTTTTTTTTATTTGGGACACTAACGCGGGTGAAACACGCGAACGCGAACGAAAGGCAGTTCTAGTTCCGCTTTCAAACGCGTGTTTCTCTCGCCTTACCGCTTCTACTTCACTAACTGCACGTAACGGTTTCGTTTCATACATATGAAAACATCACAAGTGTAAAACTTGCTTTCCTTTGCGAAGCAGGGAGAACAAAGTTACGCCGGTCAGGATTTACAAACCTTAAGACTGTGACTTTAGTGTCTTCCCCAGGAACGCTCGGGTGATTAACTGCTTTCCAGGCCCACGCGTAATATGGCTGCTCGTCTTCCCGGTCCAAACTGGCTAACACAAAGCAACGGTTTTTCTTCTCCTGAGAGCTGTGCAGGTCAGAAAGAGAGAAAATGTCGCAGGCTCACAGTTTGTAATGCAACAGTAGTTTAGAAACGTGACTCATCCGGGAAGTTACCATGACCATATTTGGTCAGTTTTAGGACTACTACACGTAACATTCGTTTTGGGTTTTGCGCTTTTCACAACTGAACATTTGGTTTTGTATGGAACACGTGTTAACGGAACTACAGGGCGAATTACACGGGCAATTCCTATGAAAAAAAGATAATAATAACCCAGGGACGTTCCATCAATCAAGGTTTTCACTTTTAACTTCCAATAGTGACTACACTAGTCTGTCTCGCGCCAAACGATTTTACTCGTCACTAGGGGGTCCTCTCGTGAGTGAAAAGGTTAAGCCGCGTGGGGGGCGGGGGAGAGGGCTGAGTGCATAGAGTACAAGAAAACCTACCATTTGAGCACTTTGAAGTCAGCCATCTGATCAAGGAATGATACGCCATCAAATGTCCTGTCCCATTTTCCTCGCTCTTCCCAGTCAGAGACTAAATCGATAGCTAAGATAACAGGAAAAAAGACCATCAAAACACAGTCTTGGAAGATAACCAGAATTGATACCTTAATACTTTGCGCCTCACCTTTTTGTATTCATAACGAGCACTTGCCCGTTCCATTGGATAAGGGTAACGTAGGCTCTGGGAACGAGATTGGCTCAGCGACGCAAAGACAACAGCTGTCAGCTCTAAATTGCCTCGTGCCACTAACTAACTAGAAATACTGCTTTGAGGAACAGATGAAAGCAAGGCTTAACCTGTTCATTAAATACTACGGGTTATTTTATTTGGTTTAGCCAACAACTCGGGGAGTGTAACTCCCATATTTTTGTGTCACGGCGTTTTCAAAGACCGAGCTATCTTTAGGAAAACCCCTCTCAAAGTAGCTCGGTCTGTGAAAACGCCTTGACATAGCCCCAGTATGGAAGTTGTACACTGCGGTTATGGGTTCCCGACAGGAAAGCACTAGATCGGCATCGACCGAAACCTGAATCGTGACCAGGAGGTGCAGTGAATGCATTGTTTTGGTGAGGTTTCTCACTCGCACGGGCTTAAGAGTTCTGGTTTCAGTCAATGTCAGCTTTCCCTCCTCGAAAAGGCTCACTTCACCATTATTCAGTAAAAAACAAAAAAAATCCTCACCATCTCTGTATGGCACGTCCTTTAACACAATGGTCGCCTGCAAAGTTACAAAACCACATATATTGAGCATTTTGTATCACTTTGTTGTTCGGTTCTTGTAAAGCAAACTTAAAGTTGCTAGGTAATATCCTGCAAGAGCCTTTTAAGTAATGAAAGTGGAAGATATGGCGATCGATACATCTTGGAAGAAATTTTTAAAACCTGGAAGTGTCGACTAGCTAAAATCACAACAAAACTCAAACGTGGTAACCCAAAAGTATCACGATGACCGAAACGTGATGACCAAGATGAGAAAGAGGTGGAAGTGTGTCTCATAGCCGGATCACAACGGACTAAACTAAAAGGTTAAAGTGCACCTAAAGGCAAAAATGTTTCATTTTTTGTTGCTAAGATAATTCTATAGCAAACATATTTTGCCATTTTCACCGCGAAATTTCGGTATTTATGTGTTGCACTAGCTATGTAAAGCTATGTAAAGACCCACGACCGTACCATTAGAGGCATGGGTCTATTCTTGACTTTATATCACAAAGAACTTTTGCATTGCGATCTTTACTTATCTTGCGCGGTACATAAAAAGCAAAATTTCGAGGCACAAATGGCAAAATATGTTTGTTTGGGGTGGAGAGATTTATATTAAAAACGAAAAATATTTGAGTTTAGGTGCACTTTAAGATATCTTCCTACGTTGTCTTTGTTACCTTGGTAACTGGCGGGCTTCCTCGTTCTTTTCCTTTCCGTGAGTAGATCTCCAGTTCGCGTGACTTTTTGATTCGCTTCCAAGGTTTGAAGTCCTCCTTTTCGATGTCCAGCAATTTATCGATATCGGAGTCAGTGATGGGGTTGGTGGGCGAATACAGATGTGAGAAGCTTCCCCTGTCAAGACTGCCATACCAGCTGGGAAAAGGTCTCAGCTTTCCTTCTTCTTCACGATCAAATTTCTTGAAAAAGCTTTCCTCTGAAAGTGGTTTCACAGAAGAAAAGATTAGAAAACTTAAGAATTAAAGAGTCGCTTTCTATTGTAAGGCTCCGCATGAAGTAAGACCTCTCCAAGTAGTGGTACGCCTAAGACTTGTCCGAGTCCAAAGCCTCTCAGATTTCAAGCAGTACGCTCAAATTCCGTGGATAAGCCTTTACTATAATTTTCACAACATACCTTCAGCCAACTGCACAGCCGGATCAGCTGGTAGCAGATGATCGCAACGCGGCTGGGATCTGTACGGCCGCACATCTCCGTTCAAGGACATTTGCGACGACGTCGATCGAGGAAGACTACGAGAAGAGCTTGAGTGCCGAGTGTGAGTTGTTGTGGTAGTGGTGGTGATGATGCGAATGGTGGAAGTTTCCTGAGAAGAATCCTTGAATTGAACAAAACAAAGAAATGGAAAATTTGCAAGTGGTTGGCAGCTGAAGAGGTTGATATACCCAGGGCAACGCGGGACGAGAATTTTATTTCTCTGGCTTGAGACACTAGCTAATCCCTATAGAAAGGCCCAGTGAAACCAGGTTACGAAACAATATGGCTGATGTGGTTAGTATGAAGCTAATAAGGTGCACCTTCTCGTCCTTGTCAACAGGCTCTTCTGTTTTCTTCGTTTCAATCGTTTTGACAGCTGACACATACTTTGTTTCTGGGCTTTCACGAATGAATATCACTGGCTCACTGTGCGAAAAGTCACTCGCCGGGGAAGAAATCGAGTCATCGGCTGAGGAATCGAAACAGTGAAAATTGTTATGAATGAATTCTGTTCAAGAGATGAGAAAGAATTGTTAAGACCCAATTACAAATTTTAGGAAACCACCCAAGCGTGCGGGAACGTTATAAGAAAGATCACAGGTGTTGCTCGATTTACTGCCGGTTATTGGTTGCAATACGTACTTTGATTTCTAGGTATTACAAAAAACATGCCTGAAGTCAGTGACGTCATGACCTCAAACAAGCAATTGATTCTGCCCAAAAATTAACCTATTTATAGAAGGTGTCAAATTATTTCGTTTTCCGAAACCTCTCAATAAATACCGAGGTTTCGGAAAACGAAATAATTTGACACCTTCTATAAATAGGTTAATGTTTGAACAGAATCAATTGGTTGTTTGAGGTGATGACATCACCGTGACGGCAGGCATGTTGGTGCTTCCCAACGAGATGGCGACCATGCTGTTGTCCCTAAACAAAGACACCGTGACCATGCTGAAGTCCCAAATTAATCCACCGAGAACTGAACTCTAATTTTATGCAAACATCATTCTTGTGGTTCATCTTAAGAAACACACGACTGCTGTTCACGTGAATGGAAACCAAGAATAGACAGAGCGGGCGAGAAGAATCGGTAAAAGCAGACAAGGTGGGAGAAATATAACTGGGAAAAAACTGGTTTGACTGACTGTCACATTTTCAGCTAAATCCCTATTAATTTTTACGACAACTTCGACTTTTATCTGGGTGCTTTGTCTCTAGCAGCTAAGACCGCTGGTCAATTCTGTAGTTACACACCAAACCATTCCTACCTGGCACTTCAACTTCAATGTTCTCGCCACTAACGAACATCCATTTAGTCTCAAAGCTTTTGCTGTTCCTTTTTGCCCTCTGCCTTTCTTTAAAGGATGCTCTGTCTTCTCTGTTTCTCAGATCCTCCTCGCTCTTCCTTCGATAAATCTCTCCGCTTCGCTTCTTCTCCATTTGCTTCATCTTCCATCTTTCTCTTTCCTCGCGCCGTCTGTGTTCTTCTTCCAGTCGCACTCTCTCTTCTTCTTCAATCCTTTTGCGTTCAATGGCATCCAAACGCTTCTTTTCTTCGTCATCCAACTTCTTTCTTTCGATGCTCAGTCGCTTGTTTCTTTTGCTTTCCACCTGCTTACGCTTTTCTTCCTCTTCTCTCTTTTTTCTTTCCTCCATTTCACGGCGCCACATTAGTTCCTCTTCTTCTCGCTTCTTTCGGTCTTCTTCCATTCGCTTTCTTTTCTCTTCAAGAGACGCCTTTCGCCGAATCCCCTCTTTCTCCCGTTTGCGCTGTTCTTCTTCTCGTTTTTGCCTCTCTTCTGCCTCCCGCTTCAACCTCAGCTCCTCCCTGCGATTTTCTCGTTCCTCCTCTTCCTCCCTTCGCTTTCTTTCTCGCTCCTCCTTTAGTCTTTCTTCGTCTTCTTTCCTCTTTCGCTCAGCCTCCTCCCTTCGTTTATTTTCTTCCTCCTCTCTAATCTTGCGATCCTGTTCGATTTTTTCCACTCTCCATTCAATCCTTCGTTTCTCCTCTGCTATGGTCGCATCCCTGGGCAATCCCATATGAATTGCAGCAACAGATACATGGGTTCGTGTTTCCGCCTCGTCCCCGCGTTTCATAACCCTTAGCTCAGACTTGAACTCCTTCTCTGCTTCCGCATCAGCATGTTCTTTTTCCTTCTGTTTCTTTCGTTCGTCCTCAAGGCGCTTTCGTTCATCGTCTCTAAACTTCTTCATGTCTTCGTGAACCTTACGAGGCGCCTCCACTGCCTTTATCCATCCTTCTTCCTTTTTCTTTTTTTCCTCCAGCCGATTCGTCACATTCTCCTCTTCTTTCATTGTTTGCTGGGTTAGATGAACATCCACAATAGCAACATCCGCCCTCTTCTTCCATCTCTCTTCTCTCTCCCTCTTAAGCTCTTCCAGCTTCTTCATCTCTTCTTCCAAGCGTTTCTTTCTTTCTTCTTCCCTCTTCTTCCGTTCTTCCTCTCGAACTTTCCTTAGTTCCTCCTCTCGTTTTCGTCGGTCCTCTTCACGTTTTCTTCTGCCCTCTTCCAAGACAGCTTGAAGTTCCAAGTCTCGTCTTTTCCTCTCCTCTTCCCACTTTTTATGCTCCTCTTCCCATTTCTGTCGTTCTTCTTCACGCTTTTTCTTCTGCTCTGCTTCACGTTTTCTCCTCTCTTCTTCTTTCTGCTTCCTCGCGTCCTCCTCTGCTTTCAGTCTTTCCCGTCTCTCTCTTTTCCTTCGTTCTTCATCTTCCCCTAGTATCGCTTCTATTTTTTGCATTCGTTTGTGATGTTCTTCTTCGATTCTAGAGTATTCATCAGTCACCGGACTGACGCCTTCTTCCACGACTTTCTCCGTTTGCTTTGTAGGCTCATCTTGTCCGTCAGGTTTCTCGCGTCGCTCCATCTTCTTCTCTTCGTCGAGAACCTTTTGTACAATCGCCAGCGCTTTCGTTCGCTCTTCGTCCATTTCGTCGTCTTTCTCCGATAGCCTTCTTTTGACTTCTTGGTTCTCGATAATGAATTCAATTTCTTCGAGTCTGTTTTGCTGTTCTTCTTCTTTCCGCTGTCGCTCCCTTGCGTCTCTTATGATCCTCTTCTCTTCTTGCTTTAGTGAGTCTTCGTCACGATCTGATTCGCCATTCTTGTCCACATGGGTTTCGATCGTAGACACGAAAACGTTCCCTGTAAACAAAGATATTTTCATGAGCTTAAGTCGAAAACAAACAAAAGATAGGGAACGTGACACCTGCTGCCACCTAACGTCGAGAAAGAAACTTCGTAAAGACCGAGTAAATTGCGTAGGATCGCATTCAACAAGGACGTCGTCGCACATAGTCGCGCAATCGAAAAATTTACATTATGTTTACATGTAGAACCTCCCTGTCTTGCCAACAAATTCATACATTTTTTAAAATTTAGAACCGCAGTCTAGCAAAGGAGATGGTTATCCCCTAAGGCGCAAAGTCCATGTTTACCTGTTTTAATCTGTGGAATGAAAATTACCGTAAGGCTAAGCATAAATTTCGCACGACAGATGTAGCGAACCACTAACAAATCGCTTCGTGTTTAAGCGTTTTGCTTTATTCCACTGAAAATAACTTCCACACTTCGAAACGGGATTGAGAAATAAATTAATCGCAATGATCGTCGAGCACAGTTCAAATTAATAATGGTATTCGGATGTAGTACTTGAGTTCTATTTTCGAAAGCGTTAATGTAAGGGTTACGTACCTTCGTCAATTTCGCTTTCTTTTTCTGGAAGGCGGTCGATAATTTCTCCTGAAAAACACACACCCCCAAATTAGCCGCATATGTAGGAAACCAACCAACATGGGAAGGAAAAAGTACTCAATAAGTGATCCAGAGAGAACATAAAAACTGAGTTCGAGCACAGTCTCTTCCCTTGAACGACGCAATGTAAAGTACGCAACCTGTTTTGAGTTGACAATCGACTGAAGGCCATCATACTTCACAAGAGGTGCATTGAAGTGCAACTTGTTCAAGATACGTACCTGCAAGTCTCGAGAATCAATAAATTATAGTACAACTTTACTTCTATTTATGCAAATAACGCTTTCTTTGCCTATGGCAATATATTAGTCACGCATGTAACCAAGTGTCCAACTCACGAAAATTCGAAAAAAATCAAGTTGCATCTGAAAAGCGATATTAACCTGTTTATGCTTAGAATTTAGAATTTAGAATTTGCAAACAAAATTACACATAAAAAAAACGTGTCCCTCTTTTTAAACCAAAGAAATAGAGCTAAGCCTTTTGCAAACAACAATTGCGTTAATTCTCCGCTTTCAAGACATTCGGTTAGTCATGGCCCGTTCTGGACGGAAAAAGCGAAACGTAGACGCGATTTTGTTGGTGCAAGTTAAAAATATCGTACGATGAAGAAATCGCTGATGAAAAATTAACTTTCCTAATTTTCAACTCTGGCATCATTTTAAAGAAGAAAATGTTGCCATTAATGGTCATTAATTACAATGTGATTCCTGGCGGTGCAAGAAAACATGTTTCGCATCATGGGTGAAAAGGAAAGTGTACATATGAATAGCACGAAGCAACATGTGTTTAAATTTGTTGTCAATACATGGAGGAATGTCGCTCTACACAGCTACTTCGGGGAGCACTTGCCCGAAGAACTCTTTTGTATGCAAGATTTCTATCAAGGAAAATTAATTTTGACTGAAACACATCTGGGTAGTTTCCAGTAATACTACCGAGAATCAGCTTTTAAAAAAAGGACTTGATATTATCTCTAGTGTGAAAATTGCTGTTATAAACACCTCGCGGTGAACTGAATCCATACTTTGAAATTGAAGGTGATCAAAAACTTTGTTTTACGCACTTGGTATTCCTTTTAATTTCCGAGACTTCTGCAATTGTCACCGGCGTTGGGCCGCATTACGCATGCACGGCTTTCGTCGTTGCGATAAATCAATTCTCCTATGGCAAACAGAATTACACCTTTTCTCCTCGAAAATGTCGCTTCTGATGCGCGGTAAAACTTAGCAGACATTTGGTCCCACGACCGACAAAGTGGAAGACTTGAGTCTACTCTTCATCTGACGTCACAAACGTACTGTTTTGCAACGCAAAACGTCTTTCAAAACTGGGGTGCAATTCCAAGGGGACAGACTATTAATGATCGGTAATTAAGCAAATATTTGAAGACTGTAACTGTTCAACAATAGGATGCAATCAAGAAAAATTTCATGGTTTTATGACAAGCAGAGGCCTGCCGTTTAATTTCCGTCAATTTCTACCGTTAGCGTTGGCCGTAAACGCTATCCTAAATCACTTAGTATTAGTAATATTGTTTTGATGTTAAGAGCACTTTACGTCCTGGACAGTCAAAATGTTGCTAGCTGATCTTGTCATATCCACATATGGTTAAAAAACGCTTTTCTATCGCTCCAGTTCAGATCAAGAACGAAGCTAAGATTCATCAATTCTCTTCTCTTCTTCAAATAGGTCGTGTTTCATAATTTCTCGGAGGCGAAGTATTGGCGGGAAAATGGGGAGATGTTTTTCTCACTGCGTTCTGTTCGGTTTACCTGATTTTAAATCTGGTTGCATTTACTAGTACTGAAACAAGACCCCCCTTAAACTGGTTCATATTTGCCGGAGAGATTTAAAAATATTCGAAAATATTGGGCAACGGTAGGAAAGACAGAAGAAAGTGGATGCCCGTTGTTTTAACACGGTTGCTTTTACATCAAACTAACGGGCTAACCTCCCCCCGTGCAGTATTTCGCTGCTATCCATTTATACACCTTAAAAAAGGCTGGAGAGCAAGCTTTCTTTCCCAAGAAAGAACTCGACGGCAGACGGAGCTAGGCCTCGAACCACAGAGCTGCAGATCCTGCAAGGAAGATAATATTGACCGTATTTACTACCTTCAGTAACATTCGTGGCATTCTCCTTTTCATCTCTGGTTAGTTCACGAGAAATCTGCCCATCATCGTCCCTCGTGGAAAGCCATCGCTGGCAAGTAAAAGTTACTGTTTCTTCGGATTGAGGATCTTCGACAGTGACCTTAGGAAAGAGGAAATCAAATCAGTCTATCACACCTTGCAAAAAGCCACTTGTATACAGTAAATTATTTGGTCATTTTGATGTCAGTATTTTGGTCGCCTCCAACTAGTACCGGCCCGGGCGTGTGCTGGTTTCTCGGAAGCCCCGGACCTTTTCGAGCGTATGTCCGATCCCTCTGTTTCTTCATGAAACTTACCTTGTCTAAAAACCATGCAGCTCCCAAACCACTATTATCATGTCCAATTCGAATCTTGGTCAGTCGACCCAGATATTGTGAAAGAGATATTGTGAAAGAGTCTTTCCTGAAAACAAACAAAAATCAACTCATCAGGATGGTGTTAGTTCTTAATCAACCAATCAAACAGTCATCACAACAGACGTAAAGATAGCAGCAAATATATAACTCCAAAAAGCAACAACAACAACAAAAAAACAATTACTTACTGTTTTCGTTCAAAGTTGTTCTTATTACTATCAAGCTTCTTCTCTCCCGAGTCACCTTCTTCTCCAAATATGGTAATGAGCACATTTGCATCGGTCCCAGCTCCCCACCTATCGCCAGTGTAGATGTGAACTGCGTACTGAAAATCTATAATGCAAGTTTTAAAGTGTGCCGGTAATATATATAATGCAAGTTTAAAACACCACGTTGCTGAAAACTATTTATATCAAAATGAAATTTCGCACATTTCAAGACAGCCAAATCTGAAATGTTATGCTTTGCCTCGAATACTCGAATCTGTGGTCTCGCAAATCAGATGGATTCAGTCGTTTTGTCCAATATTAAATTTTATTCAAATAGAATGATTAGTTTATCTGCATACTTTAACCAGCTTTACCTTTGAGCTCTCCTGCGATTGGTTCCATTGACATCGTTTCCTTTTGCTTTAGTGATTCTTCGTCTTTATCAGGCTCTCCCCTTTTATCAACAGTTGTTTCGTAACTTGTCACCAAAACTTTCTCTGTAAATTGAAAACATTCTCCTAAAAATGTGTCTGCTTTGATAACTGTCATCCCTCTATCGTCAATCCAACGTTCGCTGGCTCATAAAGCAATACTGAACTTAATGCGCGCTGTGCAGGCTAGTTTCAAGCAAACCCCAGTTGAGGAAAATGGTATCCGAGGGTAAGGGAACATGCCACCATATGCGAGGGAGTAATATTGTTTTGAATATCCCTAGTCACTTGTTGCTCGCTATCCTGTGACGAAAGTCGAGGGACGGAGTAGTGATCTGGGCCGAGTTGTCTGAAGTAAGGTTAGCGCTAAAAACACAAGGACAACTTATAGGATTTTGTCACCCCTTTCCTTGGGGTCGGCACTTCTTCCCTTTTGGGGGTGGGGAAAGGTTCTGGGAACGAGCTTGCACTGAAATTGTCCCCGTCTCTCTCGCCAATATCCTCACTTCCTCTCGTCCGTGGTTTAAATTAACTGTTCGACTGCGGAACTAGAAGAACGTGTACGTATCTAAAACAAATCCCTCTCCTTCTTCTGAGTGGAGCTCGACACTTTTCTCCACAGAATGGACATTATGGTTACATTTTCTTAGACATTAAACTGAGGACAATAAAGGTCCCTATAGGCGTGTACCAAGTGAATCGTATGTGAAATAGCTCCCCAATTCACAACCCGTACGAAGCTACCAGATTTCATACTACAGCTTGTAAATAATTGAACATACCATCTTACGAGTCCAAATGGAGACACTGGATTTTGAGTTTGAGTATCATTCGTGAATTTTTCTAACCGCGTTCATAATGAGCATCTGATCTTAACGTGTTGCATTCACCAGTATTGGACAAAGATTCCCCTTAAACAGGTCTTCCTCTAATATATTTGAAAATGTCCAAAAATATTGGGTAATGGTAGGAAAAGACACAAGACACAAGTGTGTCCTCGAGCCACCGATGTGCAGTTCCGATACAAAGAAAATTAAATTGACTGCATGTAGTACCTTCAGCAATATTCGTCTCATTGTCCTCGTCATCTCTGGTTAGTTCACGTAAAATCTGTCCATCATCGTCACTCGTGGAAAGCCATCGCTGGCAAGTAAAGGTAACTGTTTCTCGAGAATGATGATCTTCGACAGTTACCTTAAGAAAAGGGATTTCAAGTCTATAACACGTGCGAAAAAGCTGCAATAAAGTAAATTATTTTTGCTTTTCATATATAAGTTAGTTGCCAAAATCCATTTCTCAGAGTTCGCTGTACTTCATAGCAAAAGATCATTTGGATGTCCGTATTTTATTCGCCTCCCACTAGTACCGACGCCGGCGTGCGCTGGTTTCTCGAAAGCCCCGGACGTTTCCCAGCCTATGTCCGATCCCTCTGTT
>BLFK01000871.1:2759622-2761764 GCA_014634185.1 Astreopora myriophthalma
GGCACCCAATCGCTTTTGGATGGGGAAAGGTCCTGGGAAAGAGATTGGCACTGAAATTGTCCCCGCTTCTCTCCCCAATCTCCTCCACTTCCTCTCGTCCGTGCCGTTGAGCTAACTGTTACACTAGAAGGAGGTGTACGTACCTAAGACGAATCCCTCTCCTTCTTCTGAGTGCAACTCGGCAATTTTCTCTACAGAACGCAGATTATGGTTGCATTATTCACACTAGCCTAAGTAATTGGTAAGTAACTGTTGGAGGCGGCGAAGCCGCGTGGCGCAGGAGGTAAATAACGAGCGGCGAAGCCGCGCGGAGAATGGGGAGGGGTGCTGTGAGGTCCTCACAGCACCCTTCTCATTCTAATACTTTGCATACTGAGACTGCAAGAAATCTAACATCAATAAGATGGCAATTTGACATTTTTCAGACTATGCGACGTCTCCTGAGTCCAGAGTCTTTTTGCGTGCTCGCGTGTTTCGCACAAGATCTTGTTATCAAAAGATGAAAGAAGGCATTAGCTAATCCTGGTCTACCATCTCGGCACGTGATTTTAGCGGAGAGACCGAGAGTGTCTTCGACCTGATCTTGGTATCATCTGCCGCCAGATCGGGTGAACTATCGAGTGACTGATGAAAGATGACTGTTCCATGTCAATGTTTGAGACAGAGCAGGCAAGGCAGAAATAAATGGAGATTCAGTAATTCGCAAAGCGCCCTAATGTTTCGTTGCTCCGCAATAACAATATACTCTAGGATAATCTAGCCCGTCTGTTCTGGTCCGGCCGAATGGGAATGAATTGCCCTGGTGGCAATCCACTTAGGTATTCCGCAATGAGAATAGCTACCAAACAGATGCTTACTCGCATTATAAATATTCTTAATTATTTCGGATTGATCCCAAACGAACGCGCCTTATGTCAATGAGATGTCTCACCGTTAATGTTGAGAGAAGCTCCGTACAACTCCACTCGCAGGCATGGCCAACAATACCAATCAACAGGAACAAATTTGACAAAGCGGGTGACTATTTCTTGTTCCAGATCTTTCCTTTTCACGCTCCAATTGTCGGTGTTGCCTGCAATAATCTAGGGAAAAAATGAGAGAAATTAAAATCCATGTCGCTAAAATGTAATTAAAGATATCATTGCCAGCTAACCGTTCATACAAATCTAAGGAGGAGCAGTTTTTTTTTTCGGCATACATGTGTAAATTTACCACGTGCGTGCCCCAGGTAGAATGATTCCTTTCCAGATTTTCATAAAACTCGGAAGACCCAGCATGATGCCATAAATACTGGATTGCGGATTAGCATGTTCGAGGCGCTCAAATTGTGGGGAGCGGCCAAAAATCGTTGCGACAATGAAAGACGTTGCGAGCGAGAGACAAAACGAGGAGAGACCTAGGAATACATGATCGCGATGGTTGGTCCGGAAAGCGCATGGACGGAAGTGATTTTCCTCAAATTAGCCTCTGTTTCGTGCTCGTCCCTGTCAAATCGTCTCTGAATGAGTTTGTTGATTGCATTATGAGAAAAGTCTTGTCTGGATGCTTGATTTGCTCGGAAGCGTTTGCATGTACGTTATATTTAACAATATATATAACAGCAAAGATCGCGCCAAAAATGCCACGCAATAGACCATTTGAAAAATAGTGCCCAATGGCAAGAATCCACGTACAGTTGAACCTCTCTAATGCGGACACTAAAGGGACAGACCAAAGTGTCCGCATTAGAGAGGTGTCCGTATTATAGAGGTCACCAAGATTGCATCATTTTTAAGACTCCACTGACAGTTTTAAGTGTTCAGTAACGAAAAATAGGCCCAGTCTATCTAAACTGACTAATATACGATATTCAGACACATTGACACTAAAGGAACTACGTACAAGGCAATGCTTCACCTAAAAAGGTAATAATAAAAGTACAGTTCTGAAAAACGTCTTTCCGTAGTCTACAAGTGGAGCGAACAGTAACTGGAGTAACTTTCTTAATCTTTATGTCCTGTAATCATTCTAATCATTCAAGCCTTAAAATAGTCTGTAACGTTCTTCTGGAAGGCTTTCGCGAGTCGTTGTTTAATATACAGCGACTGGGCTTTTGAAATCACCTTGCACAGCTCGTCAGATAAATGGGATTCACCCCGTGCA
>BLFK01000871.1:2764041-2774987 GCA_014634185.1 Astreopora myriophthalma
GGGGGGGGGGGGGGACTAAGGCCCCCAGCCCCCCCGTCCCTGATTCGCACGCTAGAGCATGAATAATTGCTAAATGGCTCAAATCACATTTGTAAGGCCATTACCGTGTTGCCATTTTCCTCATACTCTGTCCAGTTGACGCCATCTGCGGAGCACTGAAGTTTGTAATGCTTCACATAGTCCCTGTTTCCCCCGGGGTTCCCTTGAGTTGCAACCGCACAAACCAAATGAAGACTTCCCAGATCAACCTGTCGCCAGAAAGTAAATACTAAGCCAGTTACAACTAGACTACGAATACTCTATTATTTTTGCCGAAGATCATTGGTGAGGAAATAAGCGCAAAAAGCTAACGTGCGCGAAAATTGCGGATCCCGGATGGTCGACGGTCTCTGACTTAGACTTACCAGGCGGTCAGCCGGCTTCGTTCATTAAGCTGTTGTGTATGGATTTCGTAATTAAAACTTCAAAGAACCAATAAACTAGAATGCTGTAAAACTATTACGGCCGAGAGAACGGCGAGAACACGAAAACGGGACTCGGTTTTGGACAAAGGGTATCAAATAAACCGACTTCTCGATTTATATGAATGCCTTTTTTCTTTCCGCATACAATTCGTTTCCTTTTCGAACTGGTTTCGAAATTTTCCATCCTTACGTCTCAAATAACTGCAAGTTTGGCTGATAGGATGGAGGCGCAGTTTGTATATCAGTCAGAAAAACAAAAAACAGCAACAAACAAACAAAACAAAAAAAAAACAAAAATCCAGAGAAACTGTCAGAGCTTTTTTTTGATGTCGCCAATAATCTTACTTGTAAGAAGCAATCTTCGGCTCTCCCTGCACACCAAGCAAACGGTCCGTTCAGTCGAGCTAAATAAGCCGGGGCGGGGCCTGCGGACGACGATGCACTGATGTTTTCATCCGGAATACCACCAGTTTCTATCCCAAGAGCCTCGCCCCCTGAAAAAGAAATAGTTTGGTCATAAACATGTAAGGTGCAGTGCAGATCACACCGGAGTCACCATTTTGTGTGTCCGTAGTGCCCGTAGTGTCCGTACGCTTTACAGCAAAGGTTGTGTGTTTTTGTTTCGAGATCTGATTAATTGGTGCACAGCGTTAGTTTTCATTAATTAACGTTGTTGGTGATTGGTCAGGCGAAGTGACTGTGGCTTTGGCAATTCGCGGCTGCTTTTATTACCATCTATCCGTCATTGCCAAAAATGAAAAAAAAAACACAAAAAAAAAAAACGTTAGCGGGTGGTATAAACGGCGAGGATATTGAACAAGAAAACAATGTTCCATTTTGGGGTGTTTTTTGTATCAAATGACAACTGACCGAGATAATAACGAGGACAAACGGAGTTTTGATCGAAAAAAAATATCTTTCTTTAGTTGAAATTTGCCAAATTGCACTCCTAAAAGGCTACAGGTGCCCTTGTGTTTTCGCTTAGTACATTCGCGGTCTGCAAAAGGATTTAACTTGCGATCAAAATTGTTACAGCATCATTTTAAAAGATTAAATGGCACCTATTTTGACCGACAGGAAATAATCTAGGCATCATCATGGCGAAACATAAAAATTTTACATCGAAAACACAGTTCCTTTTCAGAGGGATTTTTTTCTCGTTTCACTGTGATCGCTGTTGTACACACGCAAACGGACACCTGTTTAATGAAAAAATTCACAGCAAAACCTTGGCTCGTAGAAGAACTGCAGCAAGTCGAAGTTAAGTCCTAATAACCCGGGGTCAACATGTTTTGAGCCGTACTCTATATTGAAGCAAATTTCTGAATCATTTTGTATGGCATCATTAGAATTTGATTGAAGAGGAACGAAGAAATGACAAAAAAAGTAACGAAGAAATGACATTCTTAAAAACAATCTTTTCAGTTTATAGGTTGAAGGAATATTATCTACGTACCAGGCTTGGAAATCGAGGAACTGTTTGCGCATACAAAAACAAACATTATACAGGTCAGAAGAAACGAAAAAGAAATCTCAGTGGAAGTGTAGTGGATGCTGTGGTCATAGCTGCTATATATATAAAAAAGAAAAAAACAAACAAACAAACGCGAAAAAAAAAAAAACCAAAACATCAATGTACACAATCATCATCGACATTACAAATGATTCCCTTCATCTTGAGCTGGGAAAATCATCTTATGACAAAGTGACGTTAAAACACAATTTTAGTCAGTTAATGAGATATGGAAACCGCACAATTCAAAGCAAAAAAAGAAAACTAGAAATAAAACAGGATTGCATGAAACAGTGTTGCACTAAATAGACTTCCTTCACTTGGCCGCAGATGATTTTAATTCCACTGAGCTATGGTGAGAATACAGTAATACGCTTTGAAAAAGAAATGACACTGAGAAACACAAGAACATCACGATTTATTTCATACCTGGAACTGTTGATATAGTAAACGAAGTGGAGCTTTCCACAACGGTTCCCATCGCTGGACTGCAGACACAAAAGAAAGATATCATAACAGTTAGGGACCTGCATGCACTGACAAAGAATTAAAAATAAATACCTATAAAATGACATTGATAGAATCGTTACAGAGACTTCCGCCGGCTGGATTTGCATAAAGGATTTTATCATTGAAACGCAAAAGCGTTCGTTCGGCGTGCAGTGAGTTTGGCTAAGAGCCGACTGATTTGTTTGGAATTACTTTGCTATATATACACGATAATAATTTATATTCTGCACCGAAACAACATTATGCATAACATTTTATAGCAGCTGTAATCGAAACATAATGACGTTTCAGTTAATAAGAAAAAAAAAATGCTTCCGAGCCGACGCTTCAAAATCACCAGTGCATTTTAGTGCAGCGGATTTCAACGAAACTTCAGACGAAATCGGATAGGTCACGACAACTTCACGCACTTCGGTGACCTCTGATGACAAGGCTGTAACTATGAAAAAAAAAAGAACGTGAACTCTTGTAGGATTTATATTTTGAGTTCTCTTCTGCAATAACTGAACATACATGTCTTAACGAAAGCGACTTTTTCAACGACCCAAATTATAACAACAGTACAGTATTTTGCTAGGTAATCAGAGCCCTTTCCAAGTCAGTAAACTTTAGCATTTATCGTTATTAAACTTTTCCCGTTGTTAGATGAAACAGTTCCTTCCGGACAAAGTGTTTATCAAGCTAAAAGCCAAAACGTTTTGAATTTGAAATGAGATGTCGAATAAATGTACTAGCAAATGGAAAGCAAGTTGTTAGATTAAACAAGGTCACTGCGAGGAAATGTCGTTATATTTTAATAGTGGCACATGAGAGGGCATGTTCATTTATTTCGGTAGCTTTGAATCAAATGTCGCACAAATCAGTGATTCAGTGAGTACCACTCAATATTTTCACTCACTCAAGCGAGATGTGCGTAATAAAGCATTATGTGATTGTTCGGTTGCCATATAATATTGATCAGTCGATAACGAACTCCGAGTTATGTTATAGTGTTCGATTTAACCCATCGTGACCTCTATCCTAAATGATTCGACGCGTATTCATGGCGTCCTTGCATTTTAAAATTTGAAAACAGTGTGGGTAGTTTTCATGTCACGTGTAAATTTATCAGTGGCTGTATATTTGGGCGTTTCTTGTGCGTGCTAGAGACACGCTCAAATGAGCATTTACAAAGAACTTTCGCGATTGAAATGATTTCGAATTCACTTGATCGACCCAGTGAATACCAGGATATTGAGCGAGCTTTCCATTGACATCTTTGAGCTTCGATTTCATCAAAAATTGCTTGATTAATCGGATCAAAATCATCAGTGAAAACCATTCAGTGCGCCGAAGATAGGGGCCAAACAATAAATATTGGCATTTGGAACCCAAGAAATTCCAGAACAGTTGTTTATGCGCGGTTTGGCGGGGCTTTAATAGAAACACCCATCTTTTCCCCGCTAGGTTATTCATTTGCACAGTATGCACAGCTTAACTCAAATATTTAACCACGTTTGAGTATATATCACTGATTATTTACCGTCACATTCGAATGTTCATTGTCGGACGTTCGCGTGCACACGAGCTACATTTCCGTGTAAACATCGGCCGCCTTAATCACGCGACGCGAAGTTGAAACACTTCAACCCGCCTTCAAACTTAAACGATTGAACAAAATGACGTTAAGAATACTGTGTCTTAAGTTTCCAGCAAACGTTTCTTACCTTCACTGCGATTGCAGAGAATTGTGACCTCTCGTAAACGCGACAGAAACTCAAATATCTTCGCGTCTCGGTCAATTTGCGTGATCCACGCGCTATGTATGAGGCATTGTGGGAAAGCAAGCTCTTTATCTTCAAAGCGTCGGCTCCGGCTATGCCTGAGCAGTCAGCTTTGCTTTAGGCTTTCAACTCATATAAATAATTGAGATTTTTATGAATTATGGTATCGTGAGGTCATCGCTCCTGGCTTCATACCCAAAAGTCCATTCTTGGAAAGAAAAAAAAAAACGTTTTCTAATTCATGTGGCTGTTTTGATTTTGTGGATAAAATCTGATCCTGCAGTATTTATTCCATAGTAAAAAAAAAAAAAATTAAAACAAGTTTTTAAAAAAACATCGGGCAGAAGTTCCTTTAGTTGCTCGTCATTATGCAATGCAAAAGTGGTTCTAAGTTCGTAAACTCGTACAGTGTGACCATTCCAACCGTGGTAACAGTTACAAAGCAACACTTGTCCTTGGGTCTCCCCCCTTGGTAATAAGGGGTACTTACCGTTTACACGGAAACCCCGGAAATTCCGGTTGGAACGTCAAATGGTACGAACCTTTCCATTTGAAACTTCTAAGAAATTACGATTTATCGGCATAATAGGTATTTTCTTTATGTTGTTTTGGAGAGGGGGTGGGGATTCCTGTTGATGGATCAGTAAATTTTGTACACTATCCACCTCAGTTATTAGCTAGGACAAGCTGCATCATTTAATACTTACACCTAGAATTTCCACCCGAATGGTTCGTGGAGGAGGTCAAAGGAAACCCTGCTGGCAGAGTACGCACAGGATGTTTTCATCTCCCGAGTCTGAGTGGGGGTCATTTTCTTTTGATACGATTCAATTGAAAACTGTCGATCATTGCTTTCCTGTGGTTATGCTGTTGGGGGTGGTTCCGTCTGTTGATTTTGTCTGTTGATTTTGTGCACGTGTTACCAGCTACTTAAAGGAAAGTCGCTCGAAAGAACTTTCCCGGCCCGTGGCGCTATCCTTTCCGTTCTACCTTGAGAATTTCAGGGTAAAATCCACAGCTTTTGACCAGGCTGTTGCTATTTCCTGGCAGAAGAACTTTCCTGCAGTGATGTAGACTATGCTAGTCATAAAAGCTGCTATTAAGCAGTGGAAGTGCTCAAGATCAATTCCTAAAAAAATAAAATTAACGCTTGGTGTTCTGAATCATGATCGAGCTATATTTTACCGCTCTCAGAACCAAATTAGGAAATGTCTTCGCCAGGAAAAATGAGATTCAAAAGCCGACGTTACCGGTGGTCGCGCAGGAGCTCTAACAACTCTCAAGCACCATAAAAGGGGCTATTTTCTGAACGAAGATTGATCATTCGTGATAGGTGGCTTTTTTTTTTTTTTCAAGTAATCAAGCCTGCCGAAGGGCAGAACTTTGAAACTAAGGAACTTACTCAACAACGATGACGAAGGCTACGCCGGAGGACCTAATTCCAAAATGCAAGTTCGCGTTACTACGTACCTATTCCAAGTATTTACCCATGTAAAATGTAGAGTAACCGTCTAGGAATTAAAATAATATTTATAAATAGATAAATGGGTTAGAAGCGTAGAGAGTATTTAAAAAAGTAGAATTGTCTTGTGCTCACGTCGTCCAGAGAACCTTAAATCTGGTCATTTCACGGCGTTATTTAAGGAATGGCGGCAAAGAAATGTACAAAAATGTAAAACACGCGTGCAGAGGGTGGACAGCTATTTTTGTTCATTAAACCTAACTGACGTTATGTGCGGTTCTCGTTGACGTCGACGTTGTCATCCCGACGCAGCACTGCAGTTTTCTATAGAAACTGTGGCTCCTTGAGTTCTTGGTAAAATGAAGCTCAACAATACCACAATAACAATCACAAGTATTTAAGAAATTGGAACAACGAGAAATTGTGTGCCGCACACGTGATTTCCACCTGCGTAATACGTAAGAGTGCCGTGCAGGCAAGACTCCCGTGGCTTCGAAGTCACGATAAAATTCGCGGTAATAAAGGTAATCCGCGGTAATAAGGAAATCCTTCCACGTATTCATTTGTCATATACAGTCCTCTCCAAACTGCTCAAGTTATCCACGGTTTGAACGGTAGTTGTAAGCGCATGCACGGCACGCGAGCGCACGGGACATGCCCCGTGGAGGTCGAAATCTGGAATGTTTTGCAGCCTCCTACGCAAGAGACGCTGGGAACGTCCAGATAGAAAGACGACGTCGAGCCTACGTATAGCCTGCCTATAGCCGCCCCCTCCTGAGGCGCGCAAGCCTTTCTCAAGACTTATATGTGACAGGGTGAGGAACGAGATTAGAGCCGCATTGCACGACTCCAATCCCGCACGCGACGACGTAACCTGTGCCTTATCAGCTTTATCCCAGCGTCTTTTACGCAGGCTTAAGAAATCGTTTATGGTCTTTCCAGCGAATGCGCTCACGCAACTAAGGAGGCTCATATTTGTATAGAACAAGGAAACTCCAAAGCTATGTTATTTTATTCCAAGTTCTCCGGCGACAATCATAAGCCGTAGTCAAATCCCTGAATGACGGGTGGTTTACAAATACAAGGTACAAAGGCGCTCTCAAAGTTCTCTGTCTAGTAAAGCAGTAAAAACAGCCTTGAAAAGATCAGTGTTACGTACGAGCTTTAGAATGTGAAACCAGCCAGAGAGTTCAAAGTGTACCGTTCAAAACTCGTTCTCCACGAAGAGCTTGCGAACGCCAGTGCAAGGGGTATTCCCGCCACTATAAAGGTTCTACAAAAACTCTAAATAACAAAAATAAAGCATGCCTTCGACACCAAAAAGTCTGGGAGATCACGATAACAAGAACTGAACGATAAGGGCGTTTAATCTGCCTTGCTAGCTTCCCTTTCCTCTATTATCAATTTTTGCAGTAGTTTTTTGCCTAGGTTACTTTTTTGCCGCATATGTGGCCTGGAGCAGTGGTCTTCCAACGCCTAATTCTACATTTTCACAAGAAAGTGACCATGATCTGCTCCAGAAAATTAGGATTAGCAAACAACGTAAACCCTACTTCACATGTTCTAGAAATTCTTGATCAGTATGATCTGAAGTTCAGTGGAAAAAGACATTACGCTAGTGAAACAACAACGTGCTAAAAACAATATCAACAATAAAACCACGCTGTTGTAATGAAATGAAAAAAACAAACAAATACAAATGATACAATTTCGTTGAACTTCTGCACGAGACGACGGAATTTGGCTGATTGCCTTTAATTCAGTCTTATTTACGTCAAAACTAAAACGCATGCAACTTAAAAAGAACGACGGGTAATGTGGCCTCCTGATTCGTTTCATTGCAGAATAACCCAAAGAATATGCTTCACACATGGAAATCTCCAACTTGTCCAGAGCAAACGGATTTTCTCAGTTTCAAAAGAAATAGCTGCATTACTATAATCACTAAGTCCGAAATAACTGCTAAAATTAAACGACCTCAAGGTTCTCATATGTTTTAGTAAACAAGCCAAAACTCTTTTTTAACGTTACAACTGCTGGAAAGATGAAACACGGAACCAAAATTACAACACTGAACCCTCCAAACATGCCAGTAGATGAACATACCAACTGCGAATCCAAAACGCAAATTTCCTCTACAAAAATGTATGAGAGCCCGTATTGTTACGTTATTCACAAAATTATCAGGAGACAAGGCCGGTGGTGCATAGGTACAATAAAAACAAGGTCCATAAAAGGAGAATCCTTTCCAATGCTAACATTTTCCTCTGTAGTTCCCCACACGTAGCACCTATTTCTTGTGCTCCTAGAAACAACCCCTATAAAACTACTTCGACAACACTACGTCTGTCACAAATAAGTCTCAATTTACAAGCCTAATATTAAATATACAACTCCGACCTGGGCATCCTGCGAATATTCTTAATTGCTATTTGCTTAATACCATTAATCCATTGCGTTATCGATACTTCCTGCAAACGACGAAGACTTCGCCCGCCTCGGGGTGGTGTATGGACTCATCTTGATATCACTTTTGCTGTCACTCAAGCTGAAATTCCTGTCAGTGTCATCTTTGTGTTTGATGTAGAATTTCTTCAACAACTGCATTCGTTTCACAGGGCTCCCAGCTATGTAACTGTTCTTCATGAACTGTGGAGCTGAACCTTTCAACTTCATCTGGGTAATGATTGTGACTGTGGAGGATTCGGAGCCATCATCAACTGGTCTGATCACGGTGCCCGACAAGATCGTCTCAGCTCTGTGAAAGATGCAAGCAAAGACAGTTACCAAGCATCAACATTCGTTACAAAAAGAACCCTCCAGTTTCTGCCAAACTCAGACTTTTACGCCGGGTTCCAGATACAAGACAGGTACAGTGTATTGGGTTAAAACCTTGACAAAGCTAGCCGACAAATCAAGCAGCAGATTTTTAAACAATGGCTTGAAGTTCAGCCACTGCTACCCCGACCGTAGGCTGGCGCAAAGGCCATCGACTACGCCTGCCGCTAGCCGACAAATCAAGCAGCAAAGTTTTTAAAAAAGGCTTGAAGTTCAGCCACTGCTACCCTGACCTTAGGCTGGGGTAAAGGCCATCAACTAGTCGTCTGCCACCTCTGCGACCGGCCAGGTTCAAACCCGGACCTCGGCCATGAAGTACATGCATGAATGCGGCCGACTGAGCTTCAGTCGACCTCAGTCTTACTCCGACTTGGTGTTTCTCAGGGTACTCCTCAAAGCGGTGAGAGAAGAAAAATCTCTGGTTCCGGTCCCTGCCAATCTCACTTCGGTCCATGCAACTCGCAGTGCAGTGTCTTGCTCTTAGTCCTGACTGGTAGATATTTTATCTACGGAAATAAAAATTTACCACCGACGAGAATGCTGACAAGCATGTGAGAGCATGTTTGTCATTGTTTTTTTTTTTGAAAATGTCAATGATGATTTTGAAGCGTTTGACAGTTGGCATCTGCATGGAAGTGAGAAACCAGAGGTTTTTCTTCTCATGCCGTTTCACAGTTTGTTGTTGCCGCTTTGCAGATAAATTTTGTCTGAGAAGAAGAACAGAGAAAATCCTCTGGTACAGGGGCACCTTTGGGCTTGCTATGCACTTTTACAGCAAAGGCTTGTAGCTGCATTTTGACAAATCAGCAAACAAACAAACATAAAACTCAATCAAAAACCACCATAAGTTGATTATTCCCAATGAAGGCTTTCATATTTATACCTGACATTGCTGGACGTATTGTGAGATTGTTGTATCATGGGGTGGTCTGTGCTGCGGAGCGCCAGAATGTAGCAGCCCTGGTCTGAATCATAGCGCTCCAAGGAGGCCAATACGACTTCCCTGTTAGTGCAAAACAATGGCATCTTGAGGCAGCTAGAAACAAACAAAAAGGTGGATTACTGCATGTTGAAAAGGGGGAACAGGGCTCGCTATGGGAGAGAAAAGGTGCTTTTTTTTTCAGCTAGGAAAGGAGACCTCTTGGATAACAGGTATTTGTTTTGCTTAAATATTTTTGTCCCTGACTGTAGGTCCTACAAAGGGCCCATTGCCACAGCTGTTGTGGTACCCCCCATCAATTAGGCAAACGAAACAAAATAAACCCTACTTGTAAACAACTTTGAAGTTTCCTATTCTGTCGAGCACATCAACAACGGCTGCAGTTTTGTCCCACTCCTGACGCAACTTCCAGTCTGTCATCAGCTTCACGGCTAAAAGGAAAAAACAAAAGGCTTTTTTAAAGTTGAAAATTTCTCCACTGACACCACCTAGATCTCCATTTAAAGAAAAACATCCAAAAGCCAATTAAGAAAAACAACCATTAATTCACACAAGTAAAGAATATTCTTTGTACACACCTTTCTTGAATGGAACACCTTCAAGCTGGAGCACAGCCTGGGTTTAATTAAACACCAAAATTAAACAAGGTCTACTTACAATTGAAACTACACAAATGAATGTTTACAAATTAGGATGCTTTTTCATGCCTCCAAAACCTTATCAACCTGGGGGGCAATGATTCTGCAATTGTCAATGGGTTAAAGCTCTTGTAATCCTGTAATTTCAGTCACCATCTAGAGTTAGTAACAGCTGTTTCAGGGGCTTAGTTGCATAATTTGTCACTGTTGCTTATTTGTTGTCTAGCCTTGCGAGGAATGCTACATGGCCAGCACAAGTATCTTGTTTTGTTTTCAAAACAATCCCTGACTTTAAAAGTCTTAGTCTGCACACAGAAAGTTGTGAACTAGGGAACTTCCTCCATTATTATTGTCTGTGAATAAACAACAGAAAGCTGGCTCCAAGACCCTGCTGACTGGCGATAGATATAGCATGGATGGCTCTCCTATAGTTCTCTTCTAATTAGTTCCTTGAATGGTCAAACCTGCCATGCTGGTGAGCAAGCTATGCACTGGGACAAGACAAACAAACATCTTACATCATTTGAAATGGTAATTTTCTTTGTTTGTCTTGTCCCAGTGCATTGCTTGCTCACCAGCATGGTGGTTTTGTACTACAGGACTGGCCAGCTGCAAAAGGCTCATTGTTTTTATAAGGGAATGAGAGGAGAACTCAATCAGAAAACACTTGCTATATTTGTGTTGGTCACTGGGGTCCCAGAACAAGCTTTCAAGCTTTCTGTTGTGAATTTGTAGATGGTACAGTGTAATAACAAGGGAAATTTCCATCTGGATGCAGGTTACAAAGGTCTTTCTGACTGGCGGGGGGGGGGGGGGGG
>BLFK01000871.1:2774997-2777497 GCA_014634185.1 Astreopora myriophthalma
GGAGTACAGGGAACAAAGGCCAAGTGAGACAGCAAGGATGCAAGAGGTCTGGACTATCTCCAGTTGCTTGCCTGAGGAACAATAGCTAAATAGAAAGCAATATTAAATCACTGTGCAATTAAAAAAGAATGCTGTACTACCTTGGTGATTGGAGGGTACCCCTCTTCACTTGACTGTCGTCTCCACACTTCTGCATCTTTTGTCTTTTTGACTCGGGACCAAGAGCTTTCCGTGCTTTCACTCTCTATTGACAGCAGCCTTTCTATGTCACTCTCGTGAATTGGGTTTGATGGGACATAAGGCTGTGGTTCATATAATATTTTCCCTTGGAAGGTGGAATCTGTAACATCTACAATAAAATAATTCCTTTCGGTAAGGAACTAGCCAAGGCCGGCAATCAGTGATAAATAAATTGGAAAAACAAAAAGACACAACGATGAAGAAGCTGTTAGGGCCTGAAGGAAACTATTTCTGATGAACAGAAGGTGGGAAGCAGTGTTCCCTATGCAACATCCCTCATGATTATCCAGGAACTTTGGAAAAGGGCAATCTTTGCTGACACCATTTTTTACATTTTCGCTTACTAGCATATGTGCTAACCCATGGAGAGGGTTGCTGTTTCGGCTCTTTGAGAGCTGTATCTAAGGAAATATGAACCATCAACAACTGCAAAATTGCTGGTTGGCAAAAACGTTAATGAGCCATTCACTTTTTTGGTAAAATTTTGGTTTTCTAAAAGAGAATTTCTCTGAAACTAATTGATATATTGGGCTCACAGTTTCAGATTACCAATATTTCTATGCTCGTTCAGTATTCAGGGATATTATTTCAACAATTTGATCGGAGAATGATAAGAATATGCAAATAAAAATTCCCACATATAAAAGACCAAATACAAAGCTCTGGGCCTAAATGTTCGAAAAGGGGCTTGCACTAACCCTCGGTTAAGTAATGTTTAAAAAACGAGCAGCAGTGTTTTATCGGGTATAAAACACGAGGCATAGCCGAGTGTTTTTAGACCCGATAAAACATTGCTGCGAAACTTCTGTTGCAGATCTGTTCATTTTTTAATAATCCTTGGGTTTTCTAATTATTTTCCCAGGTAAAACTGGAGGTAAAAATTTAGCCGTGTTTTATCAGATATAAAGACACTCATTAAAAATTAATTTTCTTTGTATTTTCTTCATGAATTATTAATGGCTTTTTGAACACTGATTTAAATCTATAGGTTGTCATGATATCTATCCCGGTTTAGCGCTAACTTTGCTTCAAACTACTCGGCCCTTCTATGAAACCATGGCACTCTCTTATGCAACATCTTCGTATAATCTTCCATTGTTGTGCAAATTATGCTCTTTGTGATTTAATTTTGTGTCCAGATCTTTTTTTACAATTCATCACACTTTTTTGGACTCAGTAGGTTTGTTTTTGCATCAACTCTTTCCCAGTATGGGATTCCCAGATTGACTGCTAGATCAGAAACATCCTTCAACTTCCAAGGGACTGGTACCCAACTCAGCTCTCCATGGGCTGGTACATGTTCCCAACAAGAGCTTCCTGTGGGGTGTGGAGGAAATAGGTTGCTGAAAGCATAACTCTTCAGCTGACCACAGTACTTCCTCCTTAAAGCAGCTGTTTACACATTGAAAACTTTTAGTTGAAACATATGTGCAGTGGCGATGTGAAACAAGTTTCAGCAGGCATTGCACCATGTAACATGGTCGGTTTCGTGAAACTTTTTGAACTTCCACTTCCGTTGCGAGACACATTTCATGAAAGGTAGAGCCACTTTCTACTTTGGCAACGGCCGCAATGATCACAGTGGTGAGGTTCACTGTGTAACACCACTTCGTGAAACTTGTTTCACGGCACCATTGCACATAAGTTTCAGCTAAAAGTTTCAACGTGTAACAGTGGTTTAACTGCTTTCTTTTACTCTGACTCAAATATCATCTAAAACTTGCAAAATGCTAGTAGTTTTATAAATATTATATTAAAAAGTATTTATCAATTTGCAAGTTAAATTTTAACTATCACTGCTAATTTTTCTCTTTTAATGTCATAACATGAATATTTTAATTTCAACCTTAGTTTTGGAGTTCGTTGTGGGATGATTGAGTCTATAAAAAGCCAGGTAAAACAGTCGTATACACCGATGAAACGCGTATAAATCTGAGACTTCGGCTGTGTGTTTTTCCGTAAAATCATACAATGATTGCTGGACGCAAAACAAATGGGGATAGCATTTCAATGCTCTAATATGAGTGGAAGCACTAACACTTGAATTCAAGTGCAAGCTCGCTTCGGCGATAAAGCGCAATATCATCCACTTCGTAGATTAAACGCACGCTCTGAAGGGCGTACCACTTTTTAGAAGAAACAGTTTACGTTCGATCGTCACGCAAGTTGCGTGTACGTACATATACAAAAGCTTTATGGGAGCTTACACTGAAAGGCTCAAAATATTCTGAACACAGCTTGCGATCAAGCGGTCAAAATT
>BLFK01000871.1:2792252-2806797 GCA_014634185.1 Astreopora myriophthalma
CCACGTGCTTGTGCTTCTCACTGAAGTTCAGGCCTGTTGGCTGGGGTTACTTCTCGGATGGGTGACCATGCATAATATCCGGGTTGTTGACTTGTTCTCTGTTTTTTTTTTTTCCTTCTTGTTTGCGAAATAGTACAAGCAACACCGCCGGCAACACCGTTTGTTGATGCTGTACCGAATGTTGACATAAACATTTCTATTCAAGTTTATTTGTTCCTATAAAAACTGACTGTTGACAGCCATCCGTCGATCAAGGCATCCCACGTGAACGCCTCCAGGCGTCTTGTTAGCAATGAAACTTCACCGCACACGAGAGGACATGACTGAATTAACTACCCCCTGACGCATTTCGCTCAGCTTTTACCTCAAGCGTATAGCGTATGACGGGATTTAATAAAGGCTGGTTTCCATATGATCGCAGACGATCGGCGCAGATCGCAGAAAGTTCTGCGATCGTCTGCGATCATATGGAAACCAGCTTTAAGAAGGTGGTGCCCCTTACCGTGAACAGCACCTGGGTCGGTAATTTGACAATCAAATACAATGAACAGGGTCTTTGAGACATGAATGTATCAGGTCAGGAGACGTGGGGCAAGCATCACATTTTCTGGCAATATTTTTCATAAAGCTTACATCCTCATACAATAAACTGTCCTTTGTTACGATTCCGCACTACGTACAATAGTAAACCGCACTGAAAGGATAAGAAACTATTTTCGCTAAGTACAGTTTGCCATTGCAGATATCGCATTTTGTAACTGACGTAGCACTCACCGCCAAACCTTGCATGAAATACTGAATACACGCTATACGCCAAAACCGAACCAAATAACGAAGTCGTAACTGAGGTTGATGTATTATCTTAAACCATGTGCTATCCGTATCTTTGGCAACAAGTAAATTAACCGCGTTCGAGCAAAAAATAAATGACAACTAATTAAGTTTCTTTAGGCGGATGATTCATCTACAAACTTCAAAATAGGATGCCAGTTTTTGCTTAATCGACAACAATTTTGACCGCACTAGGTTTGATGCAGATAGCAGAAAAATTAGAAACTCGATCCAAAAAAGTGAAACGTATCGTACATAAAACGCTGCACCTTTTTCATAAGGCTTTAAAATTCAAACGCTATAACATCACTGTCCGGGACCCACGGTGTGAGCCGTAACTTGTCGATCACTGTCTTCCTTCGCGCTGAAAATACAGGAATTTCCGTCAGTAGGAGGTGGAGCCGATCCAAAAATAGATCTTTCTACGTACTCATTGCGAAACAGACCATGGGGGTCCAGTTTTTCACAGATCTCTTTAAACTCTTGAAACTTGGGGTACATTTTCTCGATCTCTGCCGCAGTGAGGCTGTGAGCCTAAAAAAGAAAAACAAATGAAAATCAGTTATCCCGAGCCGGCGTTACGGTGTTGCTGAAAACATCAACTGAATATGCAAACAATTTCGAATTTGGTGCTTACGGAGAAAGGTCAAATGAAGCTATGATTCTCGCAGTTATGGACGCAATTTTAGCGGCGTAACTGCTGAATACCCCGCCACTGATTTACATGTCATTGAATAAGAATAGCGTCCGTTGTATCCTCACTCGTTCTTAAAAGAACGCCGCTAAATTCTAACAATAGTGGCGGGGTATTCAGCAGTTACTCCATTTCAGCAATTGCGTAGAGAAGCCTGAAAAAATTCAGTACTTCAGAAGACGATAATCAGTGCTCGCCACCTCACCTTTGCCCAGTGTGGTTTCCCACCAACTGACATCATCAGCTCTTCATAGTATTTCCAGTAACTTTCATATGGGATGAATTTGTCGTAGGGCCTGTGGAAACATCGAACACAAATCAACAAGTAGACGGAAGTGCTACGGCACCCGTGTGCCTTAGTTTTCTTTCGTTGTATTCTAGGTATTTCCCTTTTTGAACGCATTTACGTCACATAAGATTTCCGCTAGCTACCACGTGACTCTAGCTTAACTATCGCATGTGCCTGTAAAATTTCATAAGGCTCACAGAAATTCGACGGGAACCACCAGTTATTGCTGTTCTACTCAGAACCTTTCAGAGCGTTCGCCAACACGTCCTACTCGACAGGATCGCTGTGAGAGTTTTACTCAATAAACCTGAGCCTTGTGGAACCTGTGAGTCACTAGTCTTTAGTTTCACGGATCTCTCCGCCGCCGGAGCTGACGCCGCTACAGGAAGCAATCCCTTTCGTTACTCTAGAGGGAGAGCTAATCAATCGAGGCTCAACACGGTCAACTAGGTGGAGTGGTCTAAAGTTAAGGACGCCGGATTTGCATGCAGTTGTCTAAAACACTCGGCCACTCTTTGTAAATAGCCACCTGGTAGCCTCCTGTACCGGGCCTCCAGCCAGTTGGCGTTCACAGTTAACTTAAAATTAGGAGCGCCATTATTGTGGGGAGCACTATCACGTCACCGGTAATAATCTAGCCCTCAACAAACATGCTTTTTAACAAGGGAATCATAAGCGAACAATTGAAGGCCTCAGGGCAAAAACGGCTTGAATGATTTTTGCGCTGTTTCTGGTCATTTTGCAAACTTGAGGCCAATTTCCGCCGAATGAAGTTCCCTAAAACTACCGAGTGAACTGTCGCATTCAGTATTTCAAAAATTAGGACGATGAGATGAAAAGCTGGGATAAATGATTCCATAAAACAGTTGTTGGCCTGACCTGAATACAATGACGTTGATGAAACACACATCTTGGTCGTAACAAGGGCTCATGTGGATGTCATCTTTCTTCACAAAGCGGACCTCAACTAAATAAATACATAAACAAACAAGTATAAAGAACGTCATTTCAGCCTACAGTCATACATGATGGCATTCAGTGCCCCCGGGTAAACGTTCCAACATTCATAGCCAACATTTGTTGGGTGGCGACGTTGGATGCGCCGCTTAACTGTTAACATACCAACAATGTTGGCCAACATTTGGTTTGGATACATACATTTCTGAGTTCACTTCAGCCTCCTTTTAAACGCAAGTCCAAATTAGTGCAAAGTCTTTTTTTATGAAAACCAGTTTTATTCATATGCAAATTAAAACTCATTACTATGACTGAACTTTGGTGCTTGGACTCGCTTTGAAAAAGAAGCTGACGTGAACTTGGAAATTGCCTACTGGCACTAAAAAGTTGTCAATAAGAAAATCGTGTATGTCCTACCAGGTAAGTGAACATTATAAACTCCTGACTCCTTGACCCAGCTTTGAAGCTTCCTGAGGACGTACGCAGTCTTTTCCCTTTAAAAGAAACAAGTCAGTGGTGACAAACAACAAACAACAACAACATCTTTATTTCTTACATTAAATATACAAATATCAAACCACCTGCAAATAGCAAGGCTAGTCGAGGCAGGTGGTGTGTGGACGGCTTAAGATTATTATAATTATTGGAGTGAAAAAGTACCAAATGTATAATACAAAGGGCCAGTCACGGAAAGAAGGAAAAGAAAAGAAAAGAGAAAGAAAAAAAGAAAAATAGAAAAAAATAGAAAACCGTGACAAGGTGACCGTGACAAATATGCAAAAAGAACATTTCAACATTATTGCTGCAAAATATATCAATAAATTTTAAGTCATTTTTTGAAAGACTTACTGTGGGATAGCCCATTCAGTCACGTACTGCTTGAACAGACAATCAAAGTTGAAAACCTGATGACAGAAAGCACGTAAAACGAATTACCTCGAGAAGAGCAATATTTCAATAGGTCTTATTCGTATCCTCACAGCTGTACATGTACTGGAAGCAGCATCCAGTGGAGGTTCACGCGGGGGAATTAATCGCATATGGAAAGATTCCTTCACATTAGCTTTACAACGTTTACACAGACCCAGTTTCAAATCCACACGACACTGAGCTTTACGCGAAAGACGAAACTGGATCATTTTATTTTTATTTTATTAGCTTCGCCAAGGCATATGCCTTTGGCAGGGTTACCGCAACAGCGTGAAGCCAATTACTGCGGGCCCATACAAGGTCAGACCACAACACCGGGTACAGCTTGCCCTACTCTTTGCGAATAGTGTGTGGGTTCTTTAACGTCCCACAGAGTTAATGAACAAGGGCTGTGAGACGGGACCTCCGGCTTATCGTCCTTATCCGATCATATTCAAAACGCTATTCAAAACGTCCTTATCCGATCATATTCAAAACGCTCCACTTTTGTCAGCATTTTCAAAACGACCCGGTTTCGGTAATGGTCTCGCTCGGTATCGTGTAAACGGAAGGTGAAAGCGCATCGAAAACAATGCCGTTACAACTGAAACCATGTCCGTGTGAACACAGCCTTGGTCTCCATTCCATGCTTGTTCTAGTCTAACCATAAGAATACGAATATAAGGTCTATTTACCGTGATCTTTATGTAATTGACTCAACATTACAGCACTGAAACGTCTTCCAGTTAACCAAGCTGTTGCAAATGCTTCTAATGCTACACAACGTTCGAAACAATAAAAATTTTGCACATTTCAACTAAATCTTCCCATACCCTAAAACTTTGATCCACTTTACTTGAAGGCTGGCTGTGTAACAGCTGGAAGTAACTCCAGTTGATGTATGGAACAAGTTGGGGTACAAATGAACTGTCAATAACAGAAGATTAGCAAAAGAAGAATTCACAAGTGGAAACGGAGTGTGTGTCAGTACGAGCTACAATGATACTGAAATATGCCTCAGCAATAAGAATTATGATCTTTTTACAATAGCTTAAAGTGCACCTAACCCCAAAATATATTTTTCGCTAAAATAAATCTTTACTCCTGTTTGAAATACACTGAGAATTTTATCCTGTTTTCCACCAAATGTTGACACTTTTTATAGGCTTCAAAACTGAGCCTCATTTGGTTCATGACGGAGTCAGAAGGGGCGTGGGTCTATTCCTGATTTGACGTCATGAACTGATTTACATACCATTAAGTCTTTGTAAACATGCATGCAAAATAGTTTGTGACGTCAAATCAGGAATAGACCCATGCACCTTTTGACTCGGTCGTGTACCAAATGATGTTTAGTTTTTCGTAAGTTTTGGAAGCCTACAAAATGTCAAGATTTGGCAAAAATGAGAAAAAATAGGCAAATGCATTTCAAACAGATGCAAAGATGTATTGTAGCGAAAAAAATATTCTGGGGTTAGGTGCACTTTAAGTTTTAACTGCTCCTCTATGACTGTGAAAAAAAAATGGCTTTACACACTTTGCACTTGTGCTTCACATTTTGGTACATTTCTTTCCTGTCCACTCCTAAACACTGAATGGTGAAAAATGATGCAACTTAATATTTTGAGGATGGTGTGGGAACATGATGAATTGTCTAGTCCCTTTCTACATGTAAATAACAATTTATGACTTAAATGCTGCATAGAATAAACTAAACAAACCTCAGCCAGTACATGAACTCCAAAGACCAAAACCCTACAGCCTTGTCCCAGAACCAACTAGATGTCTTTGCTACAGGCTGTAGATCAGGAAAATTTGTCTGTGAGATTCAATCTAAGGAACTAAAGCTGCGTAATGCAGGGTTCATACACCACTGGACCATCAAAATTCCAGGACTTTTCCAGAACTATCCAGGACCATATTTACAAAAATACTGGACCAGGAATAGCTTGGAAAACGTTTGGGATTAACAAAAGGTACGATTTTGCAATATTTTTCACGTTAATTTGTTGCCCACAAAAAACTTGAAAAATGTGAGCGAAGAAAATTAACAGAAAATCATTCACTGTCCTTGGAAAAGTATAACTTTCCATGACTTTGAAGGACCAAACGCATGATTTCCAGATTTTCCAGGCATGGATTTTGAAATTTTAAATTTCCACGACTTTCCAGGTTTTCCAGGACCCGTACGAGCCCTGGTAATGTTATTTTCAATATTGTGATAATTTATTGGAAAAATGAAGTTTGGCCTTTGGTTTTATGACAAGCAAAAGTCTGCCATTTGCTGCAAATCTCTATAATAATGATAAATCGTACACCAAAAACTCATAAAATGAAGCCACTGAGTACAGTTAATCGAGTTGACTTCATTTTTTCTTTTTTGCACTAGCACAATTTCCTCAACACTATGTTGGTTTATTGAGGCAAAAGAGACTGTATGCAAGAGAACAGATTTCCAGTCCAGTTCAATCATCAACCAACACGGCAGCCATTCTTTGATTACAGTAGATACGTCATCAGTGGTGGAAATAATATTTTTCCTTCATAGGACACACACCCTTCCAAGTCTTTGATCGGACACATGACAAGTTTGTTTGTATAATTTATTTATTAGCTGAATGTTTACAACTTACCATGCCAAGACTCCATTTCTAATAACTGTCATATATGTAGTACAATAATGCGTTCAATAATGCAATGCATTATGGTGCAACATTATGGTTGAGAGACATTCATTATCAAAATCCAAGTCTAGAGAATGCTTTTCAGCTTAAAGTGCTACTGCGACCAAATCGACCGTTTCTGTTTTCTCTCGCTTTTTGTAACGTTTGTAAGCCTATTAATTCGTATGCCAAATTTGAGTTCGAAATTCCCGTTGGAACTCCACTTTTTTGAGCCACGTTTTTCGTGATCGAGCGTCCGCCATTACTCAAACCAGATGATGTCCGAGCAGGGACAAAGGCTTGGGGCGAGAACCTACGTGACGTCATCGTATCCCCAAAACAAGCAAGTGACCGCTCTTCGCTTGCAATACCTTTTCAGGCAAAGATGCCTCCTCGTTATACTGTGTTGTACGGGACTGCAGCAACGAGTTAAATGAGCCAGTTTGAATTTCTTTGCGTGCGCCAACGCAATTTAAAATGAACTCGCAGAGTGCAAACCCGTCGTGGGAATCACAGGTTTTTTAACTTCGACTCCAGGGAGCTTCAGTTTTGAGATTCACTCCGTGCATTTCACGTCTGATTGCTTCGAAAGGACAGTTCACATCGAAGGGGCATCTATAAGACAAATTACTTGTGCCACTCACACAAACTGGAATTAATCTTCAGAGGGCACGTTTAGCCAGTTAAGTGGCATATCGGCGGTCGGTGCCGGGCGAGTAAACACTGAAGCCATGGTTTTTGCAGGGTTTTCCAATTGTGTCACGTTGACTCGAAGCCAGCGCAGGGCGAGTAAACACCTGGGATTGTCAAGGTTAAGAGTACACAGTTTTTTAGTGAGGTCAATGTAATGAATATGTAATGTTTTTATTTAAATTCAGCTGTAAATTGCATGGTTACAAACCTCGGCCCTTCAGTATATCAGCGGAAATGAAAAGGCCTATAATGCTCATTGTTTGGTTTATATCACGACGCTTTCAATTCAAAAGGTTTTTGTAGATCTGTTCGTTAGTTTTGGTCTGTCTGAGCTGAACTGAGAAGAAAATAATTTTGCTTTTTCTCACCTTGAAGTATTGTCTACGTAAGCTTATTTACTCCCGCATTTACCGGAAATATTCAAGCTTACTTATTTATTACAATCTATGGTTAAGGGCCAAAGGATAATCTGTAAAGGAGTCCTAAACCCCATACAAAAACAGATCACCTATGAACTAATATAAATACCCAAAAAGTAACAAATTCAAGGAATGCATTAAGAAACTTAAATACTTAAAAATCTCTAAGAAATTTCTTAACTATTTACATTATCAGAGCAGCGAATATCGAGGTAGTTGATCCCACATGTCAGTTATTCAATGGAAAAAACACTTCAAGACATTAGTTCTAGCAAATTTCTTCTTTAAAGTTAAAAAGTCCTTAGACCTAAGTGAAAAGCAGTCAGCTTCTGAGTGCAAATCTATAATTTTGCTGATGTCAATATTAATGTTGTCATTTAGTACTTTATATAATCTTCTATTCTCCAATGACAGGATGTCTAACTTCTTCAAGTGAATGTCATAAGGATCATTGTTCTTTAAGATAAATTTAGTTGCTCGTCTCTGTACCCTTTCTAGCTTATCAATATTTCTTTTAGTATATGGAGACCACACCACTGAACAATATTCCAGGTTTGAACGAACCAGAGAACAACAGAGAGTACGCAAGGTCGTTCGGGTCATCCAGGACTTTACAAGTTCTTTTAATTAATCCTAGCATTCTGTTGGCCTTGGATACAACGTAATCCATGTGTGAATTCCATGATAAGTATTTTTTAGTAATAATCCCTAAGTCATTAAACTCTTTAACCTCTTCCAGTCCAGACCTTTCCAGGAAGAAACTAGAATTGAGCGGTTGACTCTTCTTAGTAATTTTCATGATTTTGCATTTCTTGACATTAAAGTTCATTTACTTCCGGACACTCCACTGATGCAGATTATCTGGGTCTTGTTGAAACAAATCAAGATCACCAACCGTGTCAATGATTCTGGAACAGTACTGCCAGGAAGAACAACTTCAGGAAGGTCACTAATAAATATAACAAAAAATAGAGGCCCAGCTAATAAAGAGCTCTGAGGGACTCCAGATGAGACATCTGACCAGGAAGAAGATATACCATCCAGTACAACTCTGTTGACAATGCTTAAATAACTTTTGCACCATTGTAATGAGCCAGTAATCCCAAAATTGCACAATTTTTGCACAGATCATTGTTTTTATAGATTTTAGTTTTTAATTTTTCCTTTTTTAATCATTGTAAATATAATAGGATATGGTTGTAAATTTGTAATATTTACTAGTAATGCTCTTCGTATACAACATTTTATTATTTGACAATGAATTCTTATTCCCCTGGTTCTGCAGATAGCAGTGCTAATCGAGGCGGGCGAGGATAATCAGTTGAAGAAGAGGAAAATTCACAGTAAAAACAACAGATAAATAAATAGATAGGTAAATACGAAAACAGGTTAAGTCTACAGAAACAACTATGTAATTAATTCAAGTTGGCAATGCAGTATGTTGTGACAGGTGAGTAAATAACACAAAATGAATAAGATAGGCGAGACAAAGGTGATAGCTACTAAGAGTATTTTCTAACTTTTGAGATTATCAATTCTAAGTCTTCGTAGGAGTCTTCAGATTCTAATATATTGAACAAGATCGTACGAATTTTCCTTTTAAAGATGAGTTTTGGTAGTGTTCGGAGCTTAGTTGGTATCTCATTCCACAGTTTTGCAGCTTTATAATTGTAAAGTTTTGCAGTTTTATAATTGTAAAGCACCTTGAACATAGCATATGAGCGCTATAGAAATAAAGTTATTATTATTATTATTATTATTATTATTAATAAAGTTATTATTATTACGCTCTAAGCACTTAGCCGGGATTGGCAATAAAGAGATTGATCTGTAGTTAGTTACAAGCTCCTTACTATCTCTCTCGTGAATCGGGGTAATATTGGCTGATTTCCATAAGGTGGGCATTTTCCCCGTCCTTTGAGATAAATAAATGAGCAAGTGGGAAAGAGAGCTCTTTTGCACAAGTACGTAAAATACGAGCTGGTAAGTTATCCACATCAGGAGCAAATATGCTTCTCAATACGTATAAACGAAAACTTATCGCCAACTCGGGATTATACAGCTCAAATTCACCATTCGCTTGAAGCGGATCATCGCAGAACATAACGCAGTAGATCACTGTTCAAGGTCTTTGATTCGTGCGTGGAATCACTTCTCGAGTCGCAAGCGGCTCTAAATCTGTGTCAGAGGGTACGAAGCTGGCCTTGCTGTCCTCTGAAAAGCAACTACACTCACTAGAACGTAATTTCGAAGGGTCCCTTTGCGAAAAGGACGAGAAACTTGACGCAGACAACATTTCTCGTGGTCTGTTTGCTACAAATGTCAGCCTGAAGATTTCACCAAGGGATAAGATGACGTCACAAAGAGAACTCCGCTTGACAAAAATTGTGGGCTCGACTACTGATGTTTGAGCAATGGCGGACGTAGTTTTCACAGTTTCAGGCAGCGTTTAGAAAGGTTTATCTTCATCAGCTCAGTCGGAGATACAATTTTTTCTAACCTTTAGGGTCCAAACTTCAACTTAGGATGAAAAAGTCGCGGAAAATAAACCTTCAATTTTCGTCGCAGTAGCACTTTAAGAAATTTTGCTTTATAAGTTATAAAATCACAGTGATTCAGATCACTGAATTTAACACTTTCATGGGCATGCACAGTACTCAAGATTTTGGTGTGCGGTCACAATTGCATTGTCCAATGGCTGCAGTTATTTCTAGTATTGTGAAGCTGTGCATGGAACTTCTTGTTGTGACATCCTTACACAGCATATCCATTTACTAGACATAACAGCTTGGACCACTCTAGAGCCAGTGTAAGAGTTTATGCACAAACCGACACGTATTATGCTGTAAGGTTACAGTCTTAATTCATTAGTAATGTAATTTCTAATCTCCTTACCTTAGAGGTCCTATTCACATGATAAACTTTGGCATATCCAGTGTGTGGATACCAATGGAATTTGAAGTACTCATCGGATGATTTCCATGTTTCGAGATTGTCTAAAACCTGAAATAACGGTAAATTAGTAAAACCGGGTAGCAAATGTTGTGAATTTAATTGTTCCCTCATTAAAAACTTTTCAGACGAGTTAACTTTTATTTGCCATAGTCTTACATTCATTACCATAATCTCAAAAGATGAAACATAAAAAGTAAAATTTTACATGGCTGCCTGCAGCACCCCTTCAGCCCTGTGCAGGAGCACCATCAGGGAGGGAGCATATTGTTCTTCGCTGGACTTGGTTAACTTGCCGCCACGACATTATGCCAGCAACTACGCCCGCCTTGCAGTACAGCCATGATGTCTCATGCTCTGGCCCTTGGCATGGCACCCTGTGCCGAGGTCCCCCTTCCAGTGGTCTACATGGTCAGTGGGTATTATCTGACCCTTGCCAGTACAGTCCCTGTCCCAATAAATTATGCTCAACTTGGGTGGTTTGTTGCCATTTACGGCACGCCAAATCATTAATCAATGTCACACTCTCATACCTTCTCTAATGTCATGGATTCACACTGCTGGTGAAGTCTGAATGCCGATTCACACTGCCAAGTCACACTGAGAATTATTCCAACTGAACCAAGGTGACACAGGGCTGCTAAAAATATCTCCTTGTTGGAATTCCGACTACAGTGGAGTATCTCACCGGTGGCAGTCAATAACTCCAGAGATACAACCTGTGGATCATTGAGATATTTTAAAGGAAGCTTCAGCATCAAATAAAACACAGCCTCGTGTTTAAGAAAAAAATGCAGTGCATCTGACTTGAAATCTAGAGATCATAGATTCAAGTTCTGCTCTGGCCACTGGGGAGAGTTACTGTGGGTAGCCCTTGGTTAAACTCCTTCCCTGCACTCATAAACAGCTAAGTGGTTTGCCTCTCACCAGTCAGCATTCTAAACCTTGTTACATCCAATTGAGGTTTTTGTGTTTTAACGACATGAAATGCAGTTGAATGTAGTTAACAACCAGGAGTGCCAGTGGTCAGGCATTGTCAGCGGTTTTAAAGCATGCATCACAATTCCTTTTGTCCACTAGTGTTTGAAGGGCAGAATGTTGTTACAATGTAGCAGGAAGAGAGATCCTTTCTTCTGGAGCATTAAGTTTTATGTACATCCCTGAGTGTACATATAACAGAATACAAAAACTTTTTCCACTGACTAATCATTAATTCCAAAACCTCCTTTTGTTGCTTTAAAAAACACTTTTAAGGTTACCGCAAACCTACAAAAGTAGCAATCAGTCCATAGTCCTTTCCTGTTCCATGTGTACATGTGCCCAGTGTCCCACCACAAGACATCCCAGAAACTGAGCTCAGGCTATAAATATAAAGCCAAAATTATAATAATTATTACAAAGTACTAACTGAAACAACCTCACTTTTTAGAAGAAAAGAGTAATTTCAGATAATGCTACTGCAAACAGACTATTACAGTAAATGTAAAGAGTACTTTCTAGCAAACAAAATCTGACACTTAAATTAATACCAGATACCACATACATACACGCCCCCAATCCCAATCCCTAGATGCTTCTCAAACCTCACAGTTCATCCTCCTGTGTCCCCTTTAGCATGAACATGATACTTTGCTGAGTTAAGCTGGTAAACTATGGTAAGCAAAAAACATGTTCGTTGTCTATTTCCAAACAACAAGAAATTTTTCACACCAAACAAGACAAAAAAACCCAAACCACCACCACTTGTCTGAACACACATCGTAATTCAACACACATCGTAACTGTGCTCACAATAATCCAAACAGAAAATGTATCTGAGCATGGGTGCTCATAATTGCAAGTCATGCCCTTGAATCATGCAATAATTATTGTCTTCATATATCGTAATTCAACACACATCGTAACTGTGCTCACAATAATCCAAACGGAAAATGTATCTGAGCATGGGTGCTCATAATTGCAAGTCATGCCCTTGAATCATGCAATAATTATTGTCTTCATAACATTATAGCAGGTCATAGCAATAGTTGATCATGAGCAATCATAACTCACTTGGGTAAAGCTAAGCCATGACGGTCTAGCAATTCAATGAGTTCTATGACAAGCAAACCAGCTTGAACTGTCACTTGCTTTTTATCATGATTTATCTAAAAACAAAATAAATAATGTGGTGTTACAGTGTAGTCTCCTCGAAGTTCATAATTAAATTAAACAAATGCAGGTGTGGACATCGTCCTACTAAATGCTTGGAGATACCCAGTCATGGGGTATCTCCAAGTCTGAACAGCAATCGTGTATTGCATACTACGATTCTCAGTTGAGTAAGGCACGGAGGAAGTTTGGTGGTAAAGTTTTGACGTTCAAATTACCATATTGTCAAGGGCAACTTGCTATGTTTCCAACGGTAACTTTTCATATTTTGACGTCATTCAGTGATTGGCCTGCTTTGTCACTGAATAATGTCAAAATCTGCAAAGTTACCATTGGAAACATAGCAAGTTGCCCTTGACAACACGGTAATTTGAATGTCAAACCTTTACCACCAAACTTCCTTCGTGCCTTACTCAAATGAGAATCGTAGTAAATTATTTGCCATTGGCTAGCCTAAGGCTTGACCACTGTGACAACCCAAAGGTATTATTACACAACTTGTTGTTGAAGGTCAATCACTTTGATTAAGGACCTAATTATATGAGCTAGGTCAGCAGGGCTGGTCTGGCTTTCACGAATAAGTTTCATCTTTGTAAATTACATGAGGCGAGCCAGACTGGCTGTCAGCTAAATTTAGAATATACCATGTGAAAAAAGATAACAACAACAAAAGGAAGTCGAGAGATGTTTGTTTGCTAGAGTATTATCAAATTTGCCATTTTAAAATTTAAAGCAGCCTTGGTTATAAGGTTTGCTATCTTATAAATCCTTTATTTCAACATAAGACAACAATTAATCCATGGACCATTTTGCTCTTAAGAGGAGTAAAGTAGTCAAAAATCGCTGGCTCAATGAATGTGATTACATGGACAAATCTCAGTCCAGCTAGCTGAGATCCCAGCCTTGTGATACAGAGATCAAGTAATTGCACAGCTGATTTTTAGTGAGTTTGACTGGTGATCAGGGATCTCGGGAAACCAGGCAGGGCTGAACTGGCTCATGTAATCAGGCCCTACTGTAAATGTAGGTGATCCAAACTAAAAGGAGTATTTGTTTCTTATTAAAGTGTGTTATTAGTCTAAAATAATAACAGACAAAAGACTTGTAAGGGTTCTCAGCTGGCTTGACACAACTTTCAGCCGAATAACTGTAACTGTTACGGGTATCTGGTTTCTAACAGCCTCTTCACACGAGCCTGGTTGACAAGGCTGGCTTGGCTTGGTCGCACCACTAAATCCTCCGTAAAAATATCAATGTATTCACATGAGAAGGCAAGCTTGCTTGGTTGCTGAGCTCACAGTTTCTGAGGCTGAGATCTCAGGAACCAGAATGGAAAATTTTCCATGTGAACACTTCAGCCCGGTTTAACCAGGATGGGTATTTCCAACCACACATGTCTTGTGTGTGTTCTTAGTTTTCTGGTAACTTGGCCAGCCTGAAGAAGCCCAAAAGAAGCCCTAAGAAAATCATTTAAAAAATTCTCCTGTTCAATGATAATTACATAACATGCTAATTATTTTTTATTTATTTATTTTTTTGTATTTTATTAAAAAAAAAACGATAAAACTCCTCCCACTTAATGCCCACGCACACAACATGCACGCACAACACACATACACAACAGCGCTCTGTCTTAGAATATCAAGAGAGATAAAAATGCACATTTCAGTGTTCTACATCTTCAAAACCACTCTTACCCCATTTGATAGAGTGAGCTTGCCAATTATTACTCCATTTAGCAATCTTGCTTTCTAGTTGGTAGACAAACTTAATTCTTTGCAACAAAACGTGGAAAAGTGGTTTCAAATTGTTGGACCTACAAGAATAGATGTACTGTTTTGCAATGAGAATTATGTGATTTAACAAGAAGAAGCAATCTTTCCTTTGCCAGTCACCAAATATTATGTTTACAGCAGACAGTGATTCAACTTTGATTTGTCTACCATTACACCAAGCTATAAGTTCTTTCCACAACAATGTAGTGAAA
>BLFK01000871.1:2806807-2873535 GCA_014634185.1 Astreopora myriophthalma
ATTAGTCTAAAATAATAACAGAAAAAAGACTTGTAAGGGTTCTCAGCTGGCTTGACACAACTTTCAGCCGAATAACTGTAACTGTTACGGGTATCTGGTTTCTAACGGCCTCTTCACATGAGCCTGGTTGACAAGGCTGGCTTGGCTTGGTCACACCACTAAATCCTCCGTAAAAATATCAGTGTATTCACATGAGAAGGCAAGTTTGCTTGGTTGCTGAGCTCACAGTTTCTGAGGCTGAGATCTCAGGAACCAGAATGGAAAATTTTCCATGTGAACACTTCAGCCCGGTTTAACCAGGATGGGTATTTCCAACCACACATGTCTTGTGTGTGTTCTTAGTTTTCTGGTAACTTGGCCAGCCTGAAGAAGCCCAAAAGAAGCCCTGAGAAAATCATTTAAAAAATTCTCCTGTTCAATGATAATTACATAACATGCTAATTATTTTTTATTTATTTATTTTTTTTGTATTTTATTTAAAAAAAAACAATAAAACTCCTCCCACTTAATGCCCACGCACACAACATGCACGCACAACACACATACACAACAGCGCTGTCTTAGAATATCAAGAGAGATAAAAATGCACATTTCAGTGTTCTACATCTTCAAAACCACTCTTACCCCATTTGATAGAGTGAGCTTGCCAATTATTACTCCATTTAGCAATCTTGCTTTCTAGTTGGTAGACAAACTTAATTCTTTGCAACAAAACGTGGAAAAGTGGTTTCAAATTGTTGGACCTACAAGAATAGATGTACTGTTTTGCAATGAGAATTATGTGATTTAACAGGAAGAAGCAATCTTTCCTTTGCCAGTCACCAAATATTATGTTTACAGCAGACAGTGATTCAACTTTGATTTGTCTACCATTACACCAAGCTATAAGTTCTTTCCACAACAATGTAGTGAAATGGCAAGTCACAAAAAGATGTTCCAGGGATTCGTCCAACATACCACAAAAGGTGCACAATGAGGAGTCTATTTTGCCTATTTTTTTCAAAAACGTATTTGTCACTAAATACCTTATCGAAATTCTCGTGACTTTGTATCTAAAGCGACTAGAAATGCTGATTATTACATACATTTGATATGTGTAAAATCAGGTGAGCAAGTTACGTAATACCACTGCAAAGGAGGATTTTATTTCATTTTCTACTGATCGACAGGTAAAATTACTCAGCTGCCAGCTCAGTAAACGAATGCTTGTGTAATTCAAAATGAAAGTCGGGTTTAAAATTATGTCAACCTGCTTGTACAACAGCTTCCTTTGTCAGCTACGCTTCTTTACGCGTGGTTGTAAGAAATTATGAAAATTATGGATAAGAGACATAGTAAAGTGGAAATCAAACTAGTTTTGAAACTTTTACCGTTAATCTCCTCTCTCAACAAGAACAGCTTAGGAAATAAAATGAAATGTTTTTTTCAGTGGTGACCAAGGCATATCCGCGCCGGCAAAAATCAACGAAATGTTTGGTTACTATCCTTGGTCTAACGCAATCAACATCACCACAGAATCAGAATCTGTAATGACCATTACGTTTACTTGCCTCCAAAACGGCATTGTAGTTCTTCAGGCTAACCATGAATTCACTAGTGCAAGCGATGTCGGATGGTGAGTAAGAACCTCCAATCACACGAACCCTCTTACGTAACTTGCAAGCAACTTGAACAACCTGTGTTCATAAAGGAGATGATATAACCTTACCAAGAGCTGAGAAGGAAAATCAGGAAGATTTGTAATGAAAACTGTGTGAATTTCATGGTGGTTAAGATAAAAAAACTACAGACCTCTCTTATTTCTTCGACGGTTTTTGGTTCAAAATATAATTCCGGCGTACATGAGAATGTTGTCGACCAGTTTGTAAATGCGTAATCTCGAAGTCCGCGCGCCACAACGTCTCTCACTCTAGAGTCATCCATGATGGATATATGAAACAATAGCACTATGCTTTTACATTACCATAAATTGATGCACCCTAACCCATACCACTGCAAATTAAGTGAAAGTTCTAGCGATCACGGTGAAGGTAACCCCAGCGAGTTTTCGTTCCCTGTTCCCAGCGGTAGAGCAAAACTAGAACCGCAATGCGTACATGGGATTTCATTTCACCTACTGTAGGAACATTTTCTCTATTTCCTTCTTTTTGTTGCTCATGTAATTGTTGCGCATTTCGTCAAATGAGAGCGCGTGGAAATTACGTTCGAGTCACTTCCAAGAGTTCTTCCACTCGGAAATACACCAGGAATTTGATTCGAGGTCTTCAGGGCGGGTATAAGGTCACCAGAACCCACTGTTTTATACCAAATGTTGCTCTCCGCACACGGAACGAAGTGTTTCGAAATAGCCAAATCATTCTGTAAGGATTAGGAGGGGGATTAGCGGAGGAGGGTGGGCATCGAGGGGCGTACGATCGCTCTTGGAATTGACAGGTACCCGGTTAAGCAGACCATCATTATGCATTTCGCTCATTATGCAGAGTAAAGTTAGACATATGTGTTGTGATGTGTCGTTCTTTATTACAATCTCGTGTCTATTCAATGCCCTATACTTATCTACTACACACATTTTTATTGATGACTATAGCTTGCTTACAATAATTCATTCCTGAAATCCCTTTTTGTCATTGAAAAGTAAATCCTGTTTCATACAAAATTCATCACATGGTAAAATTCACTTCAAAAAATAAATGTGAAATAATTGAATATTGGCAGCAATCACTGAATAATTTACAAATGTTAAAATTGTCACCTCTACTGTTACTTGAAACAAACTGAATATAAAATTAATGGAGGCTTAAATTTATACTACCAAATTAATAAAAAATGGGCAGATGGCAATGCAGTGATACAAAAACTTTCTACAATCTGCTTATTTCTTCAGTAATTAAAACTCTTTGTCTTAACAAATAAGTTAAATTCGTTCGCATCTTATGATATGAATTCTTTTAAACAAGTGAAATTCATCCGACATCAGTCAAAAACAAGTCGCTGGTCTAAAAAGTTGAGTCAAGAAAAATTGAAGCTGAAATGCACCATAAATAAAATTTCGACAATCCATGCATTAAAGTTTGTAAACTCAGATTAATTCGTTCGCAATTTTTCTTTGGTTTCGATTCATTTCATAAGTCTGTGGGTAATTCAGAGCCTTAAAATGACACAAGGAGTTTTAATTTTTTAACTTAGCAATGAAGCAACAACTGGAAAGTACAAAAAAAATGAAGGTCAGTTAAAAAAGTTCAAAGGGACTGAATTAGTACAAGGCGTTGTACTGGCCATACAAAGGCACCGACGTGGGATACATATATATTGGGTATCCTGTGCGGGCTGGATCAAAAGGCGCTTGAGAGGAGGGCTGCCAATTTTCACCGCTTTGAGAGGAGGATGAATAGCGTAAATTCAGTAGAAGTTGAACTGCAATCTGTTCCTCTTGGTGTTTTTGATAGTAGTAATCTATGAGGGAGTTTTCGCCACTGGCCGATGCCACGTCAAAGAAAGAATGCCTGGAATTGTTGACTTCATCATTAGAATCGTCTCCGTTTTCTGCTTGGGCGTTGGGCATTGAAGAATCGGGTCTTTTGCCACAGAAACCGTCGTGGCTTCTTCGCGGCTTTGAAACAACCCCTTTTCCGTTTTCGGCGAGCTTCAACTTTCCACACTGCAGTGCAACTAGCTGCGAAGAACTTTCACGTTTGAAGCTTGTGAGCGTTCCTTGTGCAACTCGCTTCTTTTTTCGCGAGGAACAAGTGCGGTGAACCAAATGCATTAGTTCTGGTTTGTCTCGTTTGAAATGGACATGCTCAAATTCCATGTTTTTGGACGGGTCTCCTTTCCCATTGACAGGAACCTTTCGAAAGCCGTAAAGGTTGAGCTGCCTCACGAAGCTTGTGAAGTTTCTGGTCTTAAACATTTCTGCGCTCTCGTCTAGAACTTGCCGTTTAAATGCTTCACCGTCGGTAATGAGAATTGCCCCACCGCTCTCTGACCAGCGTATGGCTTTGCAGTACTTTTCGTCGCTCACAAGAAGCTTCAGCTTTGAGATAAACGGACTCAGAGGTTTGCCCTTGACAGGAGTACAGTGAAGGCTGTTGGCTATTTCCATTACGGGCAGGCTAGCTGTGCTGTTCTAAAAGTTGGCTTCACAACCTGACAGACAATTGCAAAGTAACGAATATCATTATCCGGCACGAACACAAGTCATACGGACTGTCGACCAATCACTATTGCCCTTCTAGGAACTGTTCAAACTTCGCTAAGAACACAGTTTTACTTACAGAACTTCATAAGCTAAATTTTCTTTATTTTGTGGCTGAACAACATTTTTCAACGTCCTTTCTTCGTTTCGCACATTTCATTCTAGAAGTAGGAATTCTTCCTAATCTGATACTGTTTCTTTTCCCCCAGAAAATAGAATACCATACAGTAAATAAAACCCTTCAAACACTGAGCTTGCCCCCTACCACCAACATATTTCAAAAACAGAACATTACTGTAGAAAAATCAGTCTGAATAAAGTTACAAACCTGGTTATCTTCTGACGAAGAAGCAAACAGAGAGAACTGCTTCGCCTGGAGAAAGTCTCTGAAGAGGTTTTCCTGCTGACGCTTGACAAGCTTCTGAGCCAATGAAAGGACAGAACAGACGTTCGAAGTGGTTTCCAATTGGTTAGCTGTTTGACAAGATATGTTTCAAATTTAGTTATGTCGAAAGCTTCTTGACGACACCGCTCTCGTAAACAAAATTCGCGCAATATTTTTTGAAAACAAATTCAAACTGGAGAAAAGAAAGTGAAAAGAAACCGTCAAATGATTGAGACATAGCCTTATCCAAGATTACCCTAGTTCTCAAAATATTCTTACATCCGTAAAGGGTTCTATTTTTAAACAGTTCAATTGACTGGATCTCTGTTTCAGTTTTCCCGCGAAAATTTGGTCTTGGGTCAAGGTAACCCTTTGTCAAGGTCGAGCTATTAAAAGCGAAATGACATTTTTTCCGCTCCACCCTTCCACCGTCTTCAGTCTACATCGATTTAATATTAAAAAAAGCGAAAATACAAAAACAAACAAACAAACAAAACGAAAACCAAACACACACATGCTGACCAATAAACTAGACAAAGCATGAGGTTTCAATATCCTCAGGCAATTTGACACGTTCCGTCCTCACTCCTCCCCTTTCAGTACATCTTTCCCACCCCTGCTCAGTGTTGCCCACGCACGGCTTGTACGTCAACAATGCCTTAAAATTATATTTGATTTCTACCGTTGATCTTTGCCGTATTCCTTGATTTTCCTGTTTCATGAAATGTAGAAAGGAAACTTTCAGTTTGTCAAGACTTCACTGTGTTGAGAAAAATGAAACAGAGGGCTTGAAAAGACATGGCAGAGATGGAATACGACGATTCCACACTTTACAGTTCGCGTCCATTGGAAGAAAGATGGCCACCGCTCGGAGCAGCCGTCGATAATATCGCTGAAAATGGGGCAAAGAACGGCGAAGCTCAGCGAAAGTAGGTGCTATTCTGGATTTTAAATACCTAAAGGATTTCCTTGTTTTTATTTTGCTTCCTGAGGCGAAGAGATTAAGCCGCGAAATTGCATGGTTAGTTAGCGATCAAAAGTTCATTTAGCCTGGCAAACCATCGCTTTGTTCGTCGCGTGGGAGAACTTTTTTCCACCAAAGGCACCAAAGGTAAAAGAAAACGTTTATTTGTAGCTTTGATGTTTAAATTCCATAGAGTCACCAGTCAAGTAATTATACGAGGAATGACAACGTGTTCATGCTTCAAAATTAAGTGTACGTTTTCCAATTCGATGTATTCGCTCTGTGGCCGTCAATACTTTACCAGAAGATCGATTGAATTTTTTTCGAAGACCTGAGCTAAAGTGAGAATGAGTCTTTGTTAGATATTATGAGCGATGAAATGCTCCATGTTTAATTTAAGTAAGCTAGGAACTTTTGTACTGTAATATATGCCACTCGTGCCAAAGAATTGATGGTCGCAACTTTCAATTAGAGATCTTTTCGAACGTTCTTAAATAATTTATGCGCAAAATAGTAGGCTCACATACGAGAAAAAAATCGGGTCTTTCACATTAAATTTATTCGTGCAAAATGAAGGAAACAAATAATGCACTGTAAAATCCCAAGCAGGAGGGTGTGTTCAAATTTGATATTCTTCAGTGCATGGCAAGATATGACATTATGGCTTAAATGCCCTTACTACTGGAAAAGTGGAGATGTATCTGTATGAGCAGAGGTTCAAACCTTATTATTAAAATTCTCAACCTCGAATAAATATGCATTGCTAGCTTTCTTTGGCTCACTGGATCATGGTTATCAGCCATTATATCTACATTTGACCTTACATGGAAATAGAGTGAAGCAAATTTCAGTTAAGCTTAATTTTTGTTTGGCAGGAAGTCAAGTTTTGTTGATAAAAAAATGAATGGTAGGTTGGGAATTCAATAAAACAAGAATTATTTCATTTGTCGTTCTTAGATACGGGACTTGTTAGGCTGCGGTTGTATTTACCCATGAACTTGTATCCAGCTTGTATGCAGGCTTATTGTTTTAAGGCTTCAGAAATTGAAGCCTTAAAACAATTCAGTATGGTCTAAATTTACATGCTTATCAACATCTCTGTCAACTGTCAGCACTGAAGAGCCTACAATCACGAGAAAGTTTTAAAGACTAGTAACCCCCCACCCCCAATTTCTATGACAGCACTGTAGGTCTTGTGTAGGATGTTTGTGTTATGGCCATGTTTGAATAACAAAGTCTGAAGAGTACACTGGATTTGACTTTTGTGTCAAATTTGTTGTTATTTTTGTAAACTTGCACTCAAATCTTGTGCAAAAAAAAAGATGCCTGAGGTCTCTTCACCACGAACTGTCGCAGGTGACTTGTTATAAATTGGGAAAATACAAATCGTCTCTTTGTTTTCATCTACTTGCCAGTATAAAAGTGTTATCTTTGAGAAACCAAACAGAATTTTCCTGGTACTTTGTTTCTGTGACTTCACCCCTTTTTGAGTGTAGGTCTGTTACTTTTAGATGAATTAAGCTGAGTGCTCTGCTGTCATCTAGTTAATTGTGTTGGTGAGCTACGAGAAAGTTTTGCTCCTCTTCCCATAGCATGCACTTGAACCCTCTTCCTTGGTGGCATAACTTGTTTTGCTTTGCCCGTTTTCGTTATATGATACAAACGGTGCTGTATAAATAACTAAATAAATAAAGGAAGAAATAAATAAACAAACAAATAAATAAAGCGTCGAATATAATTTCCCTTAAATGGCCAAAACATTATGTTATGGTTCAATTTTATATTTGGTTTGTTTTATTTATTATTATTATTATTATTATTATTATTATTATTAGTATTATTATTTTTTTTTTGGGGGGGGGAGTCTTTTCTTGTACTACAGTAGCTTACTCAAAAGGCTGCAAGCCTCAGATGAAACCCTGCAAGTAAACAACATAACTGATTAAATTTGATTTGAAGCGAAAAACGAGACCAAAAAAAAGACTTTGAAAATGGCTTCGAAGAAATTAATGTTTGTGTTAAGAATGTTTTTTTTTTTGCTTAATACACTCTTATTGTCTGCAACTTATAGGCAAGTGTATAGCCACATGTATATTGTGAGGTAAGAGAAATGGTTCAAATGAAGTGCCTCTTCCATGGTGATAATTGTGATGGGGAAGAATGTTCCAACTTTGCATTAGATGATTTGCATTAAAATTAACCTTTTTTGGTAAAAAGAGACATTTTTACTACATTGTAAATATAAGAGATAGATTGAAGCCCTGAGGAAGAGAAGATAGATTGAGGCCTTAGAGAAACCGATAATTGAAGAGTCATGTACTTAACTTGAGGTGCCCATGAGAAGAACATACTTGTAAATGAACTTTCAGTGTTCTTTTCATTGAGACATTGAAGGTGAGCAGATCTGCCTCATCATTATTATTTCAAAAGCTTGTTTGTATTGATTTCTCATTGGGTGAGATGGTCATTTCAAACTATGAATTTTTGTCTGCCACATGGTGTGTGTGTGTGTGTGTGTGTTTATCTGTGATATTTGAAACATATTAATGTATTTTTGGTGTCTTTGTGTTTAGAATTATCAATGGTTTAGAATTCTACCAATGAATACACATAGTTTATAGAGGATATGGTAGTTAAGGTTCAATATCATGTTAATAATGATTAGTATTCTGTCTTGTTTTGCCTTTTGAGCCAGTAATACTTATAAATCAAAGAAAAAAAAATTGTATGAAGGCATAATTGTTGATTTTTGACCTCTGTGAAATTTAAAGCATTAACGGTGATTGTACGTGTTTGTACTGTACATGCACATGTGGTTTGTTATGTTTTAGTCCTTTTGTGTTGACTATAGCAAAGTTACAGTCATGTGTTTGCATCTAGAGGAGTTTTCATTTACCACTAGTTATGAGTCAAACTTAATTGTGTCTCACAAAAATGATTGTATGAATAATACCAGTAACAATGATATAGTTTTTGTAATTATTATTTAATACTGCTCCATTTTCCTCTGTTTCAAAGGCACCTTACAAGTAGTAAAGGTTGCTTCTATCTGTTACTAGTGAGGAAGAATTTGTCTATCAACAAAAGCTGTGGACCTTATATTATGTGTAAGTTAGTGTTTGATTTGAAATTCATGTGTTCTTAGGTCCGATCACGAGAGACTGAGAGACCTTGAAGAAGAACAGGAAGAACTAAATGGATCTCTTTTGGCACTCACAAGCCACTTTGCTCAGGTTAAATAAAGTTTTCATCATTTACATGTAATTATTGTTGCCACCATCTGTGAGAAAGTTATTGTTGGGACAGACCTCGCTCCCCTGCCCTCCCTCACAATGTTGGCTGACAGGATTTGCTGAGCAAATTGCCAGAAACTACATTGAGTGGGCAGGGAGAGCAGCACAAAAGTATATTAAACTCTGTGTACTGAGTGCCGTCTCAAGGAGTTTTGTCGCAGACTGCAGTTTTGAAAATGTTAATGTTATATACAGTTCTCAGGGAATACTTTTATGTCTGCAAATTAAAGTTTCTTATTATACAGTACCTGTGTTGATCTTAGAGAAGTTATGATATTTCATGCTATGTGTGAAAGAGTGGCAGCAGCTTTTTTGGCATCAGTCTTAAATGATGGGAAAGTATTGTCTTTTGTTCTTTTGAGACTAGGCTTTGTTTGGAGTTCCTTTGTTTAGAATATTTTTGATAAATTGAATTGCAAACAAAATAATATTACTAAAATTTCAGCCCTTTTGGGGTGAGCTTTATTAGTGTTATCCATATTGTACTGTACTTGTACGATGAAATTCATAATATTTTGTTTTCTTTGTGTTTTGTAGGTTCAATTCCGATTAAAGCAAGTTGTGTCGGCCCCTGTGGAGACCAGAGAGGTTTGTTCTACTTTAACCCTTTTAGCCCCAAGGGATTCCCCAGTGACGAGTAAAATCGTCTGGCATTAGACAGGGTAAAATCTATAAGTGGCACTCCTGGGAGTTAAAGGGTTAATGGAGACATTTTTTATCAGACGGAGAGGTGGTTAACCCTTTCAGCCCCAAGGGGTCCACCAGTGACGAGTAAAATCGTCTGGCGTTAGACAGAGTAAAATCTATAAGTGGCACTCTTGGGAGTTAAGGGGTTAAATACTGTACACGTAAAGTTATGCCATCAGGTGCTGTCAATAGCAAAGTGCTTTAAACTTAGAATAGTCAAGATAGATTGCCCATAATTTTGTGTACAATTTTCTAGCGTTTGCTGATGGAACTTGAAGAGTTTGCATTTCAAGGATGCCCGGATGTGCGGGGCCCACACAAAAAGAGTAGCCCAGAAAAGGTACCGATTCTCTCACCACCGTTTGGTTTCTTGCATATTGCACCGTTGTGTGCAATATTCTTGATCACACTAACTTGTTTTGAAGACTTATGCAGTTGACAAATTCAGCAATCCCTGAAGTAACAATGGTTGTTAAGCGAATTAAGTAACTTAATTGTAAAGAGACCAAAACTCTTTGGTTATCTAGGCAGATTTCATTAGCCAAATTTTGACTATTTAGAGGAAAATATCTCCTTCAATTCTCACCATTTTATCCTCCTTTTCTAAGTTTCTTAATTACAGTAATCTCTTTCTTTCAACATGTATGTTTTTGCTTGCTAAGCATGCTTTTATTTTTTGTAAATTTATAGTAATGTAGAGATGAAAGTCTGCTGACATAAACAGATATCAGCCTATTGTCTTTAATTATAAGCAGAGGTTGCAAGAGTATGAGCAACAGCTGAGTCTTGAAAAGAAGAAACAAAGCAACCTTATTGGACAGCTGAAAGATCAATTGGAAGAAATGGAGAAATGTGTTGCTATGGTATGGAGCATAGATAATTTTCCAGTTTACAAATTATTGAAGCTCACAAAAATAGTTAAAATGTACCAATTCAAATCCTTTAGGAATAAAACATTCTGTTCCAAGTATTTCCATATGATTTAAATGTGAATGCTACATTATAATGCAAGCAAAGAATCTCAACCCCTGGAGATTTGAATTGGGTACAACATTGAGTTAGCTGATTGGGTCTATCCTCTGTTTCATTGTAGTTTCAATCACTTATGTCCAGGTTTGCAAGTAATGAGGTGCATGCTCATTTTGGTAAATTTCACTAAGTGTCCTGTTAAGTCTAAACATGAACTCCTTGAAGTACATGTATTTGCAACAACAGAGTAAGGGGAGTAGTGTTTGGGAGATGCTGTGTTGTGACACTTATTGTTGCCTGCATTTCTGGACACAAGTGATGTTTAGCTGAAGAGAAGGATTAGAGGACAGTTCACATGGTTTTACATCAATGACTGTGCATCTCATCACTTTCAGTCCTGGACATAATTATCTGAGTCAAATGGCATTTGAATGTGTGCACTTCCTCAGAAGTATCTGGTCTCAAGTTAATAGAATCATAGGGAGCTTAAGTTAAGGCATTTTCCAAGGATGGTGCCAGCCTTAAGTGGAATTTTTGTATTCTTCTGAATTGGTTTCATAGAATTTTCAAACCATTTTAATTGCCTGTAAGAGTAAAGGCAATCAGAAATACAGATGTGGTAGCATCAAGGCTGGTTAGAATGGGCTTGGCCACTCGTCCAGTTGCCGTCCATGGCTCGAATACATTCATGCTTAAGTTCCCCAATGACACTGCATGAACTTCACTCTTGCAGGGAGGGTCAGCAAATGTAAATGATGAAATGAGCCCTGAAAAGCTCATTGAGAAACAGAGGATTGTGATTGAGGAACTGAAGTAAGTGTTGGCAGACTCATAATGCTTGAAGTCTTCTTGTACCTTCCCATTCATCCACTTTTGTGGTCCCCTTGTTTATCTGTGCCTCACCCTCCCTATGAGTGTGACACACACCTCACCATTTCATGTTTTCAATGTGTAGTTTTTGCGTGTGGTGAGTTTGTCTGATACAATCATTACATAATTTTGCCGTGCAATTGTAAGAAATCAATGTCAAATTGAGTTTAAAAAATTATAAGCTGCATAATTATATTGATTTTTACAACTTGAAACAAATAAATTTAACTGTTACTGTAAAGTATGAAGGGGATTTAAACTTAAATTTAAAAAAATCAATTGAAACACTGGCAGAAAGTACTGTGAGTCCTAAAATTAAACAATATAATTCTCAGGAATGTTAAACCGTAGTCATACTTTCAAGTGTGGTTCAGGATAAAAATATCGCTCAGATTTCTTTGACAGTTTTAAATCTTTAACTATATCACTATTCATAAACAATTATCTATGTGTATGTGGGGCAGAGTTGGACAGAAATTTATAAATCCGTTTCAAGTTGTTTTCAAAGCTTAAAATGTCATTTTTAATCACACTGCTCAAATTTTAAACTTCTGATAAGCAGTGCACAGAGAACAGTGGCTTGTGAACTGGTGTTGCTGGGAATGAGAGCTGCAGCGGCAGACATACGGTAATGATCGTCTCAAACTTTGTACAGGGTGCATTCACCACCAACATGCTCTTGTACTAGTAAAACTGTCACTTCAGATGGATATCCCTTTTAACGTACAATACAATACTTTATTTGATGTCAAACTCTTCTTAAATAGAAGCTATTTTACAGTTATCACCCAACTAAAAAATAATGTACATACAAAATGGAGATAGATAAAAGAAATGAAGGGAGAATGCAATAAATAAATTCAGTGCTCGAAATTAGCGGTCGTCCGAGACGACCAAAAAGTTTACCGGGCAACCAATTTTTAGTAAAATTAAGAGGTTGGTTTTCCGGGGAAAAGACAACGGACAACCCAGCCAAAAATAGAAAATAAATTAACCATAAACAGCACCTGACCTACGTGACGGTTTGGTTTTGTCAATGTCCGGTAGTGTGAAGTTAATAATAATTTGCCTCAGCTAAGCGTTTTCCTGGGTTTTGGATATCTGTAAATTTTACAAAACATTGCCAGGTACGAAAATGTAAGAGACAACACAAAGTTTCTTGTCTGGAGGCGATCACGATCAAAGACGCCATTTTGAATATGCCACAACTTAAACCCAGACTTCCACGAAAACCATTGCCACACACTAAGAACTATGGGATTAGTTCAAGCTTGACTGCCATGTGATGTGTGGGTTTTTCTACCGGGCAACCAAGTATTCATCAGGGCAACCAAATTCATGGCTTTGGTTGCCTGGCTTCGAGCACTGTAAATTATAAGATTGTTTTAGTTATGTACCCATAAAATTAAAAAAATAAAGACTGTCCATAATTAAATGTTTACAACAATTATTGACAATAAAATGAAAATGGCTATCCCAAGTGTATCGTGGGATTGTCAAAATAACATACCTGCATAAATAATATTAATTATGATTGATTGAGCAATAATGGAGTAAAACAAAAAGCACTGACATATTATTTTCTTGCTGTTACAAAAAGTACTTTTTCAAATAATGAAGTGTTAGGGGTACTAAACTGTTTGGCATAAAAATTAAGTTCTTTTTGTTAAATAGTCTAAGTTGTGTTAAATGAAATTGTGTTTACAGTAACTCTTTGCTGAATCCTCAAAAAAAAAAAAAAATAATAATAATAAAATAAAAATAATAATAATACAGTCACCTTGACTAGAAAATCTCTTACAGTACCTTATTACAAACATGAATGTGCACCTTGAATTTTTGGCATTTGCGTGCAAATGATTGTTTAGAAATCTCTCCCGCTACGATGAACAACAATCATGGAGATAGTTCTTTACAGGTGCAGCTAAGCAGTTACATAATTGCATTCTTTTTTTCTTACAGTATGCTTATGCTTGTTATCATTAGCTGTATTTTAAATACAATTTGTTGTAATGTCCTTTCTATCTACTGTAGAGCAAAAATGGGTCTTAATCTAGATGGGATTGAGAAATTAAGGTGAGTGTTACCGAATTAGACCATATTACTTTATTTTATTTTTACGGCATGAGTTTGACTGAGTTGCAGTGTATGACATGACTGGAATAGACTGCTATGTCTCAATCCAAGCCCATGTGTGTCTGACTGGTGTGCTTGCTTGTGTATTTTGATAGGCAAGCGTCACAATATTTACTCTCTAGAATACTACTTTTACCTTACTTTGGGTTTATTTTGTGTATCTTTTTATATTTGCACCACTTTCAGCAATGATGATGTGAGAAAAAATGTTGATAATGCCATAGGGGAGGTAAGAATTTGAGGTGAATGTAATCCTAGTAATAGTTTTACTGTACCTTACTCAAGGTGGCTGGCACCAGTTTCTTGTATTTTTCAGCACCTCTCCTTTAAATAAAAGACCAGTACCACCACTCCTTTTAACTTGACACTGCAATTTTGGTATCAAACAAATTCCCAATCACTTGTGAACAATTTAAGATAATTTTCTTGACATTACAGGTTACCATAGCAATGCTATAACCAGTTAGAAGCACCCTTAATTTGAGCTTTAAGTGCTTGTAACTAAAAAACAAGCTTGGTGACCCCCCATTTTTTATTATCGAATTGTAATCAGCGTGTCAATATTCAACTTTTCACAAAGTTTAAAAAACTCGTGGGAACAGATTCAGAGCCGCCTTAAATTTTCTTAAGAAGATTATCTTAACTTGTTCTCCAATGACTGGGCATTTGTTCGATTCATACTGTGCATGTAATTGTAGCATTAACTTCAAAAGAATGGTAGTATTGATCTTTTGAAAGATACAGGAAACTTCTGCAAGCCACCTTAACTGAACTGAACTTTATTGCACTGTACTGTACGTGTATGTGTAACCTACAGTTTACGTGAATGTGTTATGTACCTTACACCAGTCAGTTTGTTTATAAATGAAAGCGCGGTGAAGTATGTGTTTTTTCAATTTTGTTTCATCAGCTGATGCATCCTGTTAAGACAAAGGTGTGTATACTTCAGCATTAAATTTTGACGACTTAATTTTGCTTGTTGAGTGTTCTTGTATTTATTTATGTTACATTCACACGTTAATCTGATTCCTGCTTTGCTGTCCAGGAGGAACTTGTGAAGCAGCTCACCACACAAATTGCCGATCTGGAAAGATTTGTCACATTCTTGCAAGGTTGGTTTTAATACAGCTGTAACACATTGTGTGGTGTGCAGAACCTGAGGAATTCTCTTTTCCCCCACTGCACCCCTGATATTATTATTTTTTAACCCTTTCCTGGCCGTGGGGCCCCCCAGTGACGAGTAAAATCGTCTGGCGTTAGACAGAGTAAAATCTATAAGTGGCACTCTTGAGTATTAAAGGGTTAAAAGTACAAAAAAGTCATGATGTTGTGAAAACTTACTTTCAGGTAAAAATTATTTCAAGCTTGTTTTAGTTGTAATTAAAATTTTCTTTGTCTATTCAACTGAATTGAAGTACGGTAATTTAAACCCGCAATGTACACATGGTCATCTGTTAAGGTGAATATTGCATCATTTATGGTATTAACAGGTACGTGTAATGATGATAATTGGTAGGATTATCAAAGTTTGAGAAGGCTTGTTTCTAGAGTGAGGATGTTATTTTTCACTTGTAGGCTGCAGGAGGCTTGTAACAATAAATAGAATTTGGCCAAATTCTAACCAAGTTTCAAACTTCATCTGGTTTGAGCAATAGTTATTAATGTCTCTGTGTATTTCTTACTTGCTATACAATGAACTGTATATTCACCCTTCAGGTGAAGTTGAAAACGCTGAAGAGAGAACAGAACGAGCTAAAGCTTGTCCTTGTCCTGTGCATGCAAAGAGACACAGAAAACTGCACAAAGATAGATCAAGGGTAAAAAAAAAATTAATCATTAATATAATTATTATGAGCTTTGTGATGCAGTGGTATTGTTTAAGTGTACTGTATACTGTGCCTCTTGAAGTCATTCTCCAACGAGCACCTCACAGCAGATAGTTGAGTTTCAAACTTCTAACCAGTTATTTCTCTCGAGCTCTTTCACCTTCCTGTTGCTGAACAGTGGCTACATGTAAGGAGACACCAAAAACATGATTGGTGGCACTTTTCATTATCTAAATCATGCAGCCAAAGCCTATGAAAAGGTGCACTCGATTTTCCGGTCCTTTAAAAAATAAACATAGTTTAAATAATCTGTCATTTCTGAGTTCTTTTAAGCCTCATTTTCAAAGCGAGTTCAAGGACGATTCATACCAAAATTAGTTTTCATTGATAGGGAAATTAAAACTACGATCACAAAAATTTTGCAGTTGGATTTGCTTTGAAGAGGAGGCTTTACAGTGGACGATTGTGAGCTCGTAAATGGCCTATAGTACATGTACAGTAAAAACCCGTGTGTAATAGCCTACATTTTTGGCAAGTCTGGCAAAATAGGTTCTTCTATTTTGGCATACTCATTGGAAATTTAGGCTAAGTAGGTTCTTAATCAGGTTCTTAATTGATATGAAGGAGACATAGTTGTTAATTACCAGAAAAATAAATAAACTTGGGTTTGGTCCTTAAATATACAGTATTTATTTACAACTGTATTATGTTAATCCCAACAGAACTCATTACAGTCAAACATGTTTATCACAATTTAACTGTAACCCACACATAAACAACCTGCTAGATCTTGTTTGGCGAAACAGGTTCTTATATTTTGGGGTATTAAAATGGCAAATTTCTGCCAGCAGGTTCTTAAACCACTAGGTTCTTATATTTACACGCGGGTTTTTACTGTATCAAACATTCATCTGTTGTTCGTTAGGGCAAAGGAAGCTCTCATATATTGTCCGAGTACTCTTCCGACAGCATAAATGAGTTGGATTACAGCTGTGATTACAGTTTAAGGGAAGAGCTTTCTGGCGAAGAAAATAATGGCTGCTGTATCCACGTGCCACCCATTCCACAAACGCCTGAACAGATGCGGAGTAAGGTAAAATAACAAGTGAAGCCATTGTAGAAGCTTATTCCAGTGGAGTGAATGAAAAATTATGACAAATGAAGAAAACATTCCTTATAAGTGATCTCTTTCAATTTATGGCTTGCATTTTGGGTGGGGTGGGGTGGTGGGGGGTGGGGGGGTGGGGTGGGGGGGGGAACCATCAGTGTTGCTCATTGCAGTTGACATAATGGCAGCCATATGTTGGTGTCCCAAAACAAAGCAACGGCATCGATGTTGGTGTCCCAGATGAATCCCCTTTGAGTTGAACCCTATTCTTCTGCAAACATTTAAAACATGGCTCTTGGATACGTTATGGCCAACCTGCCAGGCGTTATCACGGAAGGGGGTCCTCCATGTGTGCGCCTGCCACACAGGCTAAGTTCACATTGGTGAATACATTAAGGTTGTATATCAGGTACATGGTTAGAATTAGGCACATTGTAAAGCCACACACATGCGACGTAATAGATATTGAGTGCTTTGTCTTGGAGGAGGAATAATCCAGTGTTTTTCTAGGTACTGTACAGCCCCCGAAATGATCCCGACCCCGAAATGATTCCCAACCCTGAAATGATCCCCCGAAATGATCCCGAGCCCATAATGAACTCCAGTTTTCTTCTTGTCGACCCCGAAATGATCCCCAAGGAATTATAGAATAATGATTAAACATGGGACTGTGGATTGCTCAATAGTACTTCTGTTCACTTTTTTGCAGAAAATCCGCGATGCAAGTCTTGCAATAATCAAACGAGCACTAGCTATCTTACAGTTATTTGCAATAAGGTGAGGCCATTTTTTTGCACCGTTACTTGTTCGAAATCTGCAGGTACTCGTGCAATTTGCTCATTATCGAGTTTGAGTTGTTCCTTATGTCTTCTGCAGTCAGTTTGGATGTACTGGAAAACAGCTTCAAGATCAGATCATCCAGAAAGCTACGTCAGTTGCTGTACCTGGATACTTGTAAGAAATTCATGAATTTGTCGTCTGATTTAAGCTTATAAAAAGAAGCTATAAGCAATTAAAGAAGTTTGTGAAAGAAACGTGAATTAATTAACCCAGTCGACCTTGTGTTTTGTGACTTAATTCAAGCCTAACAGGTATACGCTTCTCTCCTTCACTTTCGTTGATTCATTTTTGTGATTTCCTTCTTCTCTTTTTCAGTGAACATCTAGCTCAGCTTCAACAAGCCGTTCTCAAAATAATTGACATCAAGTCGCACGAGCCTCCTAGTGAAGGCGAGGAGAATGGTCCAAGCTCTCCTCAGTCTCCCACGGGCATCAAAACGCGGGGTCGGCTTCGTACGAGTTCGATGTCCTCTGCTGATACCACTCTCTCCGAAAGCAGTGACCGGGTTAGCTCAGCTTTATTAAAAATAATTCTGCCTCCCTTTCCATCCTCGTTTTACGGATGTGCATCCCTGATGTGTTCTTTATTTGCCTTTGTTTAGTTTGATTACGCCAGGGATGCCGAGTTAGTGAATGTCGTCAGGAAGGATTTAGCAATGGCGCTGAAGGCCCTTTTCCAACACGGCCTTGTTAAAGTGAGTGCTTTATTTCAGCATTCTGACTCTAGCTTCATAAAGCGGTTTTCAATTGAGTGTCGTGAAACCAGTACCGAAGTAATTAATAACTCTGACCAATCACAGCAGGTGCAAACAGCGCAACGAGCCAATCAAAATTCTTAGTAACTCCACGTAACTTGCTCAAAGCGCGGGAAAAATCGCGCGTGCAAGTCGCGATTGGTTTTGGTTTTCCTTCTCATTGGTTGATAAACTGGCGCGAGATTCTTAAGCCAATCACAAAGCGTAGCAATCGCAATCGCGTAATTACTTTCGACAGTCATTTCATGAAAACCACTTTTTGAGTCAATGTGTGAGGTTTTAAGCACTCTTTAAATCCCACTAATAGAGCAGTTTTCAATTGAGTGTTGAAAGATTTTTACGTAATTGCGTTGGTTCTGATTTGCCGTGTGATGATCAAAAATGTTGCGCGAACTTTCAGCCACGCAGGCAATCAGGTACAAAATTGAACCAATGGAAAGTCAAATTGCAGACCTAAAACTAAACAAGAGATTGCAACCGTGCAAGCTCGCGGTACTAGTGACTGCATTACCAACAATCCGGGCTTCAAAGCTTGCTTGCAGCCTGTTGAATTAGAGATCTCAAAGAGTGCATTTCTAAATTCAAAGAAGTCGTTAGGAAACCCTTGAAAGCGCTTGGTATGGGCAAAACCTCGAGTAGTGATGATTTTGTTTGGTTCTGTTCCACAGTCTGTCGGCGACAGCCGTATAATCTCGTCCAAGTCACTTGTGGCGTGTATTGTACCCACCACGCGAACATCGTTACCGAAACGAATGCATATCTGGGAACTGTTCAATGAGTATTACGGAATGAAGGTGAGTCACGATCATCGATAGAGCAGACGACGAGAATATCGACACCTACTTGTCTCCCTCGAGTAAGGGAACATTGCACGCGAGTTTACTTTCTATGTGGGTGTTTGTTTCTTTTTAGCGTGGAAAAGAGTATAATTCTACCCCCGCCAGGCGGCTTTCAGAGGCGTTTGGTATTGAGGTGCACGGTGACAACGTTGTTACAGCCAAGCATGTATGGTGATCTTTTGTTGCTAAGTGATAGTGTCCCTGCACAGGCACCAGTTGCGAGCTTTCCCGCGCTTACCACCGGCTGCAAGTATTCCCGCGCTCTAAGGCGCCAGTTTTCGTTATTTTTTCCCGCGCTTAGCACCGGTTGCCGGTATCCCCGCGCTTAGCGCCGGTTTGCATTTTTCCCGCGCTTGGCACCAGTTGCAAGCTTTCCCGCGCTTACCACTGGCTGCAAGTATTCCCGCGCTCTAAGGCGCCAGTTTTCGTTATTTTTTCCCGCGCTTAGCACCGGTTGCCGGTATCCCCGCGCTTAGCGCCGGTTTGCAGTTTTCCCGCGCTTAGCACCAGTTGCAAGCTTTCCCGCGCTTGCGACCGGCTGCAAGTATTCCAGCGCTCTAAGGCGCCAGTTTTCGTTTTTTTCCACGCCCTTAGCACCAGTGTCATGTTTTCCCGCGCTACGTTCTTGATCCCAGTTCCCTGTTTCCAAATTTACCGTGTTCTTAGGACTGACAACGAATGCCCGACTGCGAATGCTGCGAATACCCCACGCCGATTGGTGCGACTGACAAAATTTTACTTAATTAATTTAGACGCTGCTGAGAACTCTTCACAGAATAAAAACAACGCACGAGCCATGTCGACGGAGCATGGATGCCATGGTAAATACAATGAGTTTTGTCGTTTCAAGAAAACAGAACTCAAAAATTCAAATGGTATTTTTCCAGAGTACGTTAATCCTATGAACGTGTTTTGTTTCGAAAGCAACACATGCCACTTTACGCGATGTTTTCACGTTGTGGGCCCTACTTTGAGAGGAAGTCTTACTTTATTGTTAAAAGCCCCTAGCCGCACTGATATAAACTCTAACAGGCCATTTGTTTTGTTTCCATTGCAGTTTAAGTCGTTGGTATGCGCGGGACTAAAGTGAGTCAATTTGGTTTTCGTCTGCTTGTTCCTGTTATGTGGAGTGAGGATTTGCATAGTTCTCTAAAGTGGCCTTTTGTCCAGCCGAACTCAGTTATTCATTACCTGTTCTCGTATGGTTTGCATGCTTAAACTGCAGCAGAATATTCGGTAAAGTAATAGAGTGCATTGACCGTGACTTCTCTTAACTTGTGTTTTCACAGTCAAAAGCGGTTGATATACTGGTGCCGCCTCATAGCGAAGAGTTCCTCGCTTGTGGAAGAACATTATCAGTCTTGGTCTTTCGTTCTTAAAACAGGTACGAATCGCACTAGAATGTTGCCCGGCGTGTTCTTATTTTTTCCTGAAACAAGCCCACATCGATCTAAGGTCGTCTTATATTGGGATCAACCGTTTTCGGTTGGTCGAGTTTCTTCGTGTTCTGCTGGAAAAAAAAACCAACCAAACAAACAAACAAACAAACATGTTCATGGTTGGTTCCATTGATCAACATTTTAAACCAGCTCCGAACTTGATTGAAATGACTGAGAACGATGGGTAGCGTCCGCTGATCTGTTAGCAGGCACCGAGCTTTTGCGTTTCGCGTCGTTTTCCCGCAAAAAATCTTCCGCGATGTCCGGACAACTGGCCTTGGCAAAAGAAGTCGAGGAAGTCTGGTAATGACTATATCCTTAAACCGAAAGTGGTGGAACTGTTCTGCTAGTACCTCAGCCAAATCAACCAAAGCCCGTATTGGTTGAAACGGCAGATCCCAATAGATCACTTGAGCTCCAGTGCTTTCTCCCCTTCCGTTCCAGCAATTGTTTGCCAGCGGGAGATTCGCTTTTCCCGCTCTTTTTCCTAGCAACCAATAACACATTTGTCGATGGATGCTTGGGAACGAAGTGTTTGGAACTTGTGGGGCCGTTGTACAAAGAAACAATTCACTGTAAACGTAGCAACAATTAAAAAAAAAAATTTGAAGGAGGCAAGCATTTGGCTATTTACAATACGAGGAGGAGTCGAAATCCGAACCCAGTCTTTGGTCCGAGCGGGATTTGAACCCGGAGAATCCGCGGGCAAACCCGGCGCCCTAACCAAAGAGCCATGCTGAATCCCATTTTCAGATTGTTTGAAGACGTGTGCGGGATAATCCTCGAACCAACGATCTTTTGAAATGTTTTACAGGAATGGATGAAGCCATAGAACACTTGGAGCGCTTGCACGAGTACAACTTCAATCTTCCCGAAGACCTAGCCATCAGACATTTGACCAAGATTAACGACGCATTTGGGGAATCGTAATAAGAATACAAAAACCAAGAAGACGAACCGAAATTATGAAATTTATCTACAAATTCGTATTTAAAACTGTCAGTTAATTTTAAAATGATTTTTGAGGTACCTCGCGCCACAAGCTGTAAGTTATCAAGGTTTATGAGAAACTTGCCGTGGCCCCGGTCTCCGTTATACTGGTCCTGATTTCAGTGTGGTACTGGGTTACTGGGGGATCCTTTAGTACTGCAAGAGGAACTTTCAAATAAGCACGATATTTTTGCAGACAGCCATTGCCTTCATTTTTCATGTATTTTTCCCACTTTCTCCTCATTTGTCTCCTTCTTTTGCGTTAGTTTTTTAAAGTTCTAGCTAGGGCTATTTTGGTTATCCGAATTCAGTTCCCAAATCAGCTGTATATTATATTTGAAGGAAGTGAAGACTCTTTTTCGAGAAAACAGCTTACGATCGAATTAATATGCATACAATAAGGTTAAGCGCACTGTAAAGTAGAAACTGGCACGGAACAGTATATCGATGTAAAATATCCGTGAGTACAGCTGGTTTATTAGCTGTGGCTCTCGAAGTGTAGCATATAATTTTATTCAATGAAAATTGATGTGGATATTAATATGCCAATAAATCAGTACACACACCATACAAACATCCCTCGAAATGAAAGCGATAGTGGTGTGAAAAGCCTATGAAGGGATTTATGAGAGGACGGGTGGCTGAATCGTAGCGAAGCTGGTATTGCCGATCCTCAAGGCTTAATCGGGCGGAACATCTGGACGGTACGACAACGCGTTGCAGAGGTGCTGACACTGGCATTGTTTTGTTACCGGCCAAAATTAAAGTGACTGTTTGCAAGAGTCAGTGCTTGCATTCGGAAATCCCGTGTGCTGCTAACAACAGCGTGCTTTATGGAAGACCACGACAGATGCCTTATTCCAAAATGGCCGCCAGTATAATAGTCTTGTTTTCATTCAAATTAATTCGTCGTTTTGCCGCGTTCAAAGTTCAAAATTCAAAACTTCGAGGCGGCAAGAAGGGCTAATTTGAATGCAAACAAAACAATATTGAATTTGTGCATTACCCAGGTGTATTGCGGCAAATTTCTTGATTTTGTTGGCCTGTCATGGGTAGCCTGCATGGGAGGCGTATTTTCTAGCGAGCGAGTGCTAAATATTTGGTCGTCATATCGAGGAAAGCATGGAGCGAGTAACGAAATGCCCGACCTCCTCCTCCTCCCCCTTCACAAGTTTGTCATTCTCACTACACTCTCTCTACTCGCCCCATGCTTTCCTCGATCTTACCAATCCAATATGACAACCAAAACACTCGATCGGAATGTTTAGCACTCGCTCGCTAGAAAATACGCCTGCTATGAGCGCTATATCGTGGAGCACCCTTCTCGGTCACCGTTGCATCAGAATTTCAAATTAAACGACTACTTCCATGGTTTTTAATTCAATCTAGATCGTTAACAACAGTGATGCTGGCAAACCAAATCACCTCTTCCGTTAAAAAGGACACCAAATAAAATTAAATACCGAGCCCAAACACATGACGTCACGGCGGCCATGTTGGAATCCATAAACAAAGAAACGGAAGCCATGTTGGTGTACCAAGTGAATCCTCCGGGAACTGAGCTTTAAATTCAATGGGTGCATTCTTTTGGGGGTATTCCGGAATACGAATTGATGGAACTGTCGGTTTACGCGCTCTTGGGACTTATTCCGTTTTCGGAATGTACGGAATAGTATTCTGTTCATTCTGCTCTCGATAGCGGAAAGAATGGAATCAACAGAATACGGTTTACTTGGAATACACAGAATACTCGTTCTTTTGGGATTATTTAGGCGCGGAAATCGGCCAAAAATTAGTCGCGTCCAGACTATTCCGAGCGTTAGTTCTCGGGGAACCTCTGCAACAAGCATTCCGTTTTCGGAGTACGAGTTTTTTTTTTTCTTAAACTTATTCTTGTTATTCCGTTAATCCTAACCCAGAATAGGAATAGATAGGATTGTTGGAAAAGAATGCGCCCTATGCAAACGTTTCATTTGTTTCGTTTTAAAAACATTGCCGCCGCCGATCAAGTGAGTGATTGAACAGTGTGTGGTTGGCGACTATCTTCAGGCGAAATTAAACTACGGTATGTTTAAGGCCACTACTTCGCAGACTCGTAAGTTTAGACAATAATGGCTCAGGTCCCTTGAGCACTGTTTTCCAAAGATGTCAAGTTCCTTCAGTGGCACGGGTACCTTTCCTCAGATCGGTGTTGGTGTTTGCTGCCAGTGCAATGCGCCAAAATGAAAGCGTGTTTACAACGTAGCGGTGTCCGACATCGCCATCTAGTGCCAGGCTCTAGTGGGACCTCAGCCAAAATTTCACAGTCACATATAACGACAGTTTAAACATTTTAGTGTATAGATAATGGACCAAAGTCACACTATCCTGGAGTTAGTTTTAAAAGCTTACAGATTCCAACAACTATAGTTAAAGGAGCTCGGTCACGATATTTTGGGTTCAAAAAGAGACATAAAAACTGTATTTAAGTAATGGGGAAATAGTGAAATAACAATTTGTTAGTGAAGATAAGAACCAAAGAGACAAGAATAAATGCAAGCATGGCTAGGATGGTGAAGGATGCAGCAGATTGAAACGGATTACAAACGATCTTTTTGATAAATTGAGGCTAAACTTTTCAAAATCCAAGACCGTGACGTAGCTCCTTTAATTACTTCTTTCCTTACTAGACCGTATGTTACTACAACTGAGAAAAGGGTTAAGGTGAAGTACTAAAACTTGGTGTAAACTCGCTTGACAAGGTAACTAAACCACCGTAAACAGACTCAGAAGGTCTAAACGAACCAAACGTCAGCTTTTGAACCTTTCCGCGGAAGCGAAATAAACTATAGCTATCAACCAGGTTGAGACCAAGCCGCTACACTTAGACAGTCACCTGTCGCCTGGAGCTGTGAATAAGCCATGTTGGGAACTTCGGGGGCACAGAGTCGTGTGTCGCAACAAACTTGCCAGCGACCCAACGAGACTCGACTTCGTATAGCTCGAAACAACAGCTTTTGAATTTCTTATACTTCAATAGAAAGTTTAGGAAACGACGACGTCGACGACTACGAGAACGCCACAAAACAATAGCCCAAATGAGCAAAAGCAATGGCTCCGCACGCTCTGCGCGTGCGTTTTACATTTTGGTACATTTCTTTGCCGTTCTTGGCCAAACAACGACGCGAAAAGACCAAATTTCGAGTTTTGTGGAGGACGCGAGTGCAAGACGATGAATTTTCCGTTCTTTTTTTCTTAACTTCAATGGCGTTCATACCAATTCTTTTCCTGGACTGTTAGCAAATGTTGTACACGCGTAACGAATTGGAATAAGCGCCAATGCGAATTTATTTTCAGATGACGCTATCGTAGCCGTCATCGTCGTCCTCGCTTAAACTACCTAGGAACAACACTCTCAAGACTTCACCCAATTCAATGAAAAGGCGCTATTCAACAAAGCACTGATACTATACTTTGGGATAAGATTTAAACGCTTGGATCCTTAAGGTCAGCATGTTCAAAGCTGTGACATTTCTGGGGCTCAATTCGCGTTGATTTAAAGGCACCTAAACGAAAAAAATGTTTCATTTTTTCGTCATTGAGGTATTTCTATAGCAAAATGTATTTTACCATTTTCACCTCGAAATTTCGCTTTTTATGTGTTACACTAGCTATGTAAAGTTAGCAAAACTAGCAGTCACATGGACCCACGACCGTGCCATGAGAGGCATGGGTCTATTCTTGATTTTACGTCACAAACTGCTTTGTGTTCAAATTTTCAAAGAACAGTTTGTGACGTAAAATCGACAATAGACCCATGCCTCTCATAGCTGGGTCGTGGGCCCAAATGATTGCTAGTTTTGCTAACTTTACGTATCTTGTGCGTAAAGAGCAAAATTTTGAGGTACAAGTAGCAAAATATATTTGCTTTGGATGGAGAGATTTTTTTTTATATTTGAAAAGGACAAATATTTGAGTTTAGATGCACTTTAAAAAATTGGCGTGTGGTCCGGCATGTACTCTAGCATTTGTCTGCCTCAAACAGCAGTCTGCGGGGGTGGCTGTTTATCCTTTGCATACCACAATACGCTCTGAGATCTTTGATATGTACCTCAGTGCAGGGATGTTCTACCTTACTGCTACGGCATGGAGTGTACATGTATGTATGGTTGATTTACTTCAAGAGTAAGCCAATGGTGTAGTTCCACACACTTTCCCGGTTAAATTGTCATCTGCTGGTCCTAAAGCTTCATCAGTGACACGGTCTGACACGGTGCTATCGTCGGATTCCGTTCTTCTCGGCATTACCTTGTTGTCCACAAGTGGTGTATCTCCACTATTTTCATCGTTCATTTCCGCTTCCGAAGATGCATTACTTCCCGGCAAAATCTCATTTGTTACATGTGTAGAATTCAGAACCAAACCTGACTCGACAGTTTCACCCTGGGTATCAATATCCATGGCAATAGACCTCTCAGTCACTGCTGCATCATTTGGCACAACATCTGTTCGCTCTACCACAGGGTCGTTTGACTTCACGTCTACAACTCGACCACCTACTTTACCTTGCGCGACATTAACTTTCACCTCTTGATCACCAGGCATGTGCTTTGTGACTTGCTGAATCACGCAATCTTCTGCAACTGAAACCTGTTCAGTTTCCATTTCTTCTGAAGTGACCTTTGTTGATTTCACTGAGTGCTCGTCTAATTTGCTTTCATGCCTGTTCGACGAATCAATAACATTCCCAACCCTCTCATTTGCATCATCTTTGCTGTCACCTTGGTTTGTTTCCATGTTCTCAATTTCGCTTCCAGTCACATTTCCAATTTCGCCATCATTACTTTGTTCTAATTGTTCTTCTGGAACTTCTACCATGACCTCCTGCATCACAGCCGCAGTGCTCTCTACAACCATTCCTTGCCCAACATCATCATTTCCCACATGATCCTCCTTCTCTTCATCAACCGCCATTTCGCCTGGCATTTCTGTTTCAGTTACTTTTCCTTCCTCAGCTTCTGTAGTTTGTTCAACTGTTAAAGTCATTTCATTCATTTCCGCAGTATCCAGTGTTCTCGAGGTTGCACTCTCAGCTAACATTCCAGACATTTCTGGAAAATTCTGTTCCGTTTTTAAGCCCATTTCCCGAGAAGCCATAATTTCTGAGGCAGAGTTACCTCCCATGTGCACCTTACCAGTCCCCTCTCCTTGACTCCCCTGATTATTTTGTTGAAAGACTTCATTATCAAGATCACTCGTAGAGGTATCCATAGCTTTCTGGGGAGATCTAATACTGGAAAGCTGTATTCCAGGCCCAGGAGACTACAAACAACATAAATATGAATGCAGTATGATACAAACTAAGGAGAAAGCCTCCACCCGTAAGTGTGCATACATTCTACAAATCATGTTCTTATGGAAGGGGTTCTCTAAGTAAATTAATGATGATGACGATGACGATGATGATGACGATGATGATGATGATGATGATGATGAATGAAAATGATGAATTGCAGTTATGTGCAAAGCAGACCCTAGTTATAGGTAACTAGGTAACTAGGCTTCAGTCTTGAAATAGTGTCACATAATTCTTATCAATTTTAATGCATTAGAGAATTGTTGCTTCAGCACCCCTGAATGAATCTGCCAATACATTGCACACACCTTTGTACTGTCCATTTGAGAAGATGCTGTACTGGATAAGGTTCTACCCTCCCCTGAAAATGCAACACGAGTCTGAGTGGTGTCCCTGTGTCCAATGGCCCCACTAAAGCTTGCCTCAGTTGACAGACTGCTGGTCCTTTCAGTTGTGGATGTCTGCGTGGCACGGCTGTGAACCAGCTGTGATGTTTCACTGTCCAGTGGTTGAACTTGTATGTGCTTCTGGCCAAGGCACAAGTCCAGGCGATCTTTTTCTGCATTGTAAGCAAATACCTGGGGAGGCAAATAAGAATGAAATCATCTCAGTTCTGCACAAGGTTGATGCAATGTGTGCCCAGTGCAATGCTGGTCTCCTAGGACTGGGCCCATCCATGTAAAAGTCGATGCAACAGCATTCATGATATACATGTACACAGATGCAAAGGGTGTGGTTGCAGAAAACTCCCATATCCACTCTGCAGAAGGTCAATGGGATTAACAGGGGGGAGGGGTGGAGGTCTTGAAAGCCTATGTTGTACATGGGAATGAATGGAGCCAGAGTGAAGCTAAAATGGAACTTCCGTAGTGGAATAAGGGTATTTTGTAGAAGTTGTATGCAATGAGTGAATGTTCAACAGGAATGGAGACTACCAGCAGTCCCTCCTTGTGAAAACAAAAAGCTAGGCTTGCCAAAAATGGCACAAAATCTGGCCCATCCTGTGGCTATTTTTCTTGACACAAAGGGAAAAACGGGATGCTCACAGTCTGCAGGCCTAAATGCTATATGAACCTTATAATAATGGATGTATCAAGCTGACCTTATTGGGAAAAAATGGTAGCGTGCAGTGCTGATTTGGCTGGAGAGGGCCCAGATCATTCACAACTTTGTTGTAAAAGTACCCTCCTCTATCGAACATTTCGTGGCAATTCTGTGCAGCTTCCCACATGTCACCTCCTCCTCCTCCTAGTGCACTGAGAGCATTGAAAAGCACTGATGCCATAGCAGCTGAGTTTTGAGCTACAGAAAATTGCAAAACACAAACAAGACAAATAAGTAATTCTTCTGTCAGTATTTTAGAAATCTGAAAACAACGTTTTTAGCCAGGGGTAAAACACATGGTGGCACTGAGTTGAAAATTACACCAGGTAAAAAAAATTTCATTGTATTCAACCTAGTTTTATGTGAAATTTCTTTTGTCTGGTATTAAATATCATAAATTATTTCAGAGACAGCCTAAACCAATGTTTTTCATTTCATCCAACATACAATCAAATACAACTCCACAAAACCAGCCTGGTCATTTCTTTGCACCACAACAACTCTGTCAACAAGTATACGACAAAGAAATTACAAATAAAACATGGTGGAACAATTTTTACCTGGGATTAATGTAAACACCTTAACCCTGTAACGCCCAACGAGTGCCACCTGTAGATTTTACAGCTGTACTCCGGCTAACGCAAGATGATTTCACTGGTCACTGGGGTACCCCATGGGCAGGAAGGAGTTAAACACACATCAAGACCACAAGTAAATTGACACTTAGAGACTTCCTCAAACCACTTCAATTATTTTGCATGGTTGACTGTTCTCATTGCCAAGGCTCTGAAAGAGCCTCACGACCTATAAGTGTAGACTGTTAACAAGACACCACCGGTATTTATTATTAATGTCATCACTGTATACAAACCTTGTCTTTGCTCTTCAGTGTTTTCCACTGCTGATGACCCAGAAGCACCAACTTCATCCAGCTCGTGATCCTTCAGTTCTGACATGACCACATCAGGAGTTTGCTCTTCAGGGACAGGTGGCTTTAAATGCTCCACCATGACTCGGTCACCGTGTTGCAAGGGCACTGGGTCCTCCTCGTGTCCACTATCCGGAGGATGCAGCTCATGGGGTGGAAAGCCATACCTACATGCAGAAACAGTAGAAACTGTGAACAAGGAGAATTAATTTTCCCAACAAAGTTAAAGGAAGATGCATGGCAGAGGGGTAGAGATGGGCTTGGTTCGCAATTTGCTTTCAATTTACCTGATTCTTATCTGTCCCGCAGGTATCCCAAGCTCTTTTTCAATCATCTCTTGAAGCTGTTTGAATGTTGTGTCCAAAGCCAATGTTATCATACACTGTTTGCCATCTGATGTCGAAAGCCGCACTTTCTTTTCTGTTCGTTTCACAACTGGTTGCGTGGATTGTATCGGTGACACTTGGTTATCTTCACCTTTATTAGGGCTTGTTTGAGGACTAACCTGTTGGGCCACAGCCTGTACAATGAGACCAATAAATTATAATTTAGTTATATGCTTAATAAAAGTTATTGATGAAAACCTACAGTAATACGTGTTTTAACATGATACATGGACTATTCAGTAAAACCTTTTACAGCAAGATGCCACTGTGCCTTTTAGCACCCCCTCGTCCCTCACAATCAATGCTGTCCACCGAATCGCTGAAGAAATCCTTCTGTATGCTTGATCCCCATAATTCTCAGTAACGTCTAATTTTTAATTCTAAGACACTTATTACAAACAGCTTTCTTGGTAATTGAAGGAACTCCACATCTAAATCAACTTTTGTCTTGTCTTGTCTTGCTGTTAGGTCATTGTATCAGATGATTTTGACACAGACAACATAGCATCCGGAGGGAAGGGAAGCAGTGGGGTGTTTGTGGTATAGATGGAGGCGGTGTGGCAGACTAATTAGAGCATCAGACATGTAAATCTGGATGTCTTGGCCACCTTCAATTATCACCCCAACCACTCGCAAGAGTTGTTCAGGGTAGTCCATATTTCAACTCCTTTGCTTCACCTGTATAAAGCCAACTGGTGCATTCCCACCAGTTTGGATTTTTCACTCTGTTACATGTATGTACTTTATTTGCATCAATTCTTTAATTGGCCCTCAAAAGCCCCTTATGTCGAGTGCTCATTCAAGTAATTATTATTTGATTAGGATTTGAATTGAAGTGTCGCAATTGTACAGTCATTGGTTCGAGCCCTGTTCAAGCCTGGATTTTTTTCAAGCTTCTTTGCAACTGCTTAAGTTGCTTCATTAAGGACTTTAAGATTGACGACGGCAACATCAACGACAACGACAACGCCACAAAACAATTATGTTGGTTAAAAAAGGAAAAATAATTGTGCTGCATGTGCAGCACGCATATACATGCAGCACACATTGGATGGTTCATATTTTTGCGGTACTCTGCATAACGACGATGCAAGCCCTAGGCCTCACGGTTACGATCGTTTCTGGTACCCTGTCGTTACGGTGTTAGTAAAATTACAGAACCGAAAAAGTTTTCCATTGAGATATTTTACCTTATCGATACACTTCATACGAGATTTTTACACTCTGATTCTTAATTGGTAGAGCTATTCCTAGGTTATGACCCTGCTAATATATGTAACTAAAATGTTGTTGGGAAAAAAACTGCTGCTCACAGAACACGTTTGACCTCTTCGGTGACGCGCATGCTCCCCCCTCGTTAAACGAGGTAGTAAAATCATGAAAGACTTAAATTGTGCAGAGTTATTTTGAGGTGATGTTTTCCTTGACCTTGCCATCGTAGATCTTAAGGTCCCTATTAACTGCAATGGATCACACTTCTATTCATCACATATCAACAGTTCAAATATTTGAAAATTTTATATACAGTATTCTCCTTTTTAATAGCATTTTTCTCTGCCATTATGTGAAACAGACCTGTTGTTTTGGCACTTTAGCATCTTTGTCAGCCATTTTCTTTGCCCCTTCCCCACTCCGTCTCTTCTGCATTACGGCAGCATGATGTTCATTTCTGGTTTTTAACACTCTTTCAGTCTCACTCATGGTAAGTTCTTCCTTGTGAAACGTTTTCTTTTTTTCTCCTGTCAGAATTATCTTGCTTGGTGTAAAGGAACTGGCACTAGCATTTGCGTCCTGATCAGAGCTGGTTACATCGGTGCTTTGAAGCACAAAATCAGGTCGAGCTCCTAGAGATGGTTTGGAAAAAGTGAAAAAAAAAAAAGAAGAAAATGTTGAACACCTTCCAACATTAAGGTTTCAATGGATTTCATAATATTAAGTGTATCATACTTGTTTTTGGGGGGATTAATAAGTAAGCACTTTTGGGACCTTTGGATACCCAAAGTTCAATAATTTCTTTTCAAAAATCTCAAACTTGAAATTGTGGCAATGATGACGACTACATACTGTACTCGGAAAAACAGTCCAAGTTAAACCTACCACCTTCTGCTACTTTTGTGTTTTTCAAAGAGCTTGATGGAAAAAAGCGAAGTTATAAAAAAGAAATAAAAGACATTGTTACGTATAATTATGGCAAGGTAGCATTGATGTAAATCTGGGCTTTCTGATTAGTTCTTTTGTGGTCAGGATTTTGCAATACGGACCATTTCCATAGTCTGTGAATTTTTGTTTTCGGTCATTTATGTACAGACCAAGCGCAGCAAATATTCATGACCGAAATACTGTCACAACCTAGGGCCAATATTCCCCAGTACAGCCCTTGTGCTCGGTTAGTAAGAGGTTATTGATCTTATCTATTACATAAACAAGATACATGTATAATCCTTCTTACAGCACCATGGACCATACTGTGGCTGCCTGACTTCTGTATGATTTCAAACATTATACAAAAAAAACCTCCAATTCAGGCCTGAGTTGTTCGAAGCCCTGGGTTAAGTCCAGTTAATCCTTTAGTCGGCAAGAAGTCTCCCAGTGACAAGTAAAATCGTCTGGCTTTAGCCAGAGTAAAATATATTGGGAGTTAAAGGGTTTAAAACCTATAGGCTGTCCTGGTATTTAACCCAATTCACACTCGCTCTGCTATTAACAACTAGGCTTAGTACTAGAACTTTATTACCTCTTACTAAACAAGTTCGAGGGCCATACTGAGAGTTTGAGCCTGTGTTTTTTTCCAGTTCAATTTACAGGTCAAGTGTGAAGCACTCAAGCCGTGAATTAGACTCGAAAAAACAAGGAGTCGTAACTTACAATACGGCCTGAGAAAACAAGGTTAGTAAGATATTTATTATATATCTTGGTAACGAATCAAACAGGAAAGCACATGCAGAAATTTAGCAGGCCATGCTGTAGAATACAGTCCGCTAAATTGGCCAATCATAGCCCATGTACTATCTGAGAGATATAATAAATATAGTTATCACAGACAAGCACTGTTTGTAGGAAAAAAATCAATACAGTTCGGCTATGCAATGGACAGCCCAGCAAACCTTTGTTTTCGCCTTCTTTCCTCGCTGTCTGCCTCAAAATAATGTCCACCACTTTCTGAACCAGTCTCTCACTGCCAAATTCCCCAGGAAAGTGTTTCTGCACAAGTTTTGCTGCGACATCATATACATTGGAATTGAGAGACGGGTCTTGTTCATACTGGAACCAGTACACCGTCTCGGAGACAGTTTCACCGCCCCATTCCAAGCTGATTGGAAAACTAAATAAAGCACAAGAAAACCATTGCTATGTTTGCTCTGCTAAATGTATTTGGGCTAATGAATTGAAAGGATGCTACTGATTTCTGATCTTCTGGTGAAAACTTCTTCAAGGCTGGCCTTGGTCATTATCGTAGATTTATTAAATTGTGCTCAAATTATATGGCAAGTGTGGTGCCAAGGAATCTCCAATGAAATGCGACTGGACATGATGATACTTTAAATGAAGGTATATATTCTCATGAAACTGGGCAATTGGTCTCACTTACTAAATTATCACTTAATACATTGGTCTCACTTACTGCTTTAATTTATTTGCTCAAGCTTTAGTGCCAACCTAACTTCTATATTTACATATTACTTAGTTTTACTCAGCTCGATTAGCTTTTTAGTTATCCTGAGTAACAATTACCCTTTTTTGTATTGATTTCTTATATTGTGAAAACTTTTTTGTTAATTTGGTAATAAAAGCTTGTTGTTGTTGTTGTTAAAAGGCTTTTTCAGTCCAGTTTTCTTACATTGGTCTCACTTGCTGTTTTAATTTATCACCTGTCGAGATGATCTGGAGAATAAAGGTGCCCTTCTAACTTGCCAGAGGCAAATTAAACAGCCACCATGGAATAGAATTAAGGGCCTGAGGACATGGGATAACACAATGCCAAAGGTACAGCTGTTCCTGCACTGTCAGTACAAAAATAGGATCGACAAAATCGTATCATGGACACACAGAAAACCCAGAAATTCTTATTGGAAAGTTCAGTGGTATGCAGCATTCTGTTTGGAATGTTTCAACAATTATAGAGCAATACCCTAATCAAAGCACATTTTGTGTTCTAGTTTGTATGTGTAAATGGTTAAGTGCTCAAGATCTTCACTGGACAGAAGGGTTGGCACAGTGGTGAGTGCACTTGCCTCCCAACAAGTGGAGGGGTCAGCTGTACACAGGCTGTGATTCACCTCTCTGCTCCAAGGGTTTTCTTACACCACAATCTCACAATCTAATTGGCTAATTTTCATTGTCGATAAGAGTGTAGACAACGCTGCTTGCCTCATCATGTCACGCAATGCCTTTTAAATTTTTTTCTGCTCTAAAACACGGATGTCTCTAAAATTTGACATTTATATTGTGGTAAAAGAAATTTGTTGTGGAATCACTCAGCTGTGCCTTGTGAGTCCACAACATTTCGACCACTGTGATGAAGAATAATAAGATAAAAATGATGATTTTATAGTTGTCGATACAAGTACAGACAACATGAAACCACATGCTTTGTTAATTCTAGCAGATGCTCTGGCCTTCCCTTGTTCCGGTTCCTCAAAAACCATCATTTCCAAACTCCGATTCAATCTGGAGAGTGTCCCAACCTAATGGGGACCCTTGGAAGGCCACAAGTTACAATAAACACCTGCATATAAGAACCTAGAATTTAAGAACTGCTAGGCCAAAACTTTCATTTTAGACCCCCCTTACATAAAAACCAGGTTAGCCTAAAAAATTAAACAGGTTCTTATTTTAGAAAATGACCCAGAAATGACCTAATAATAACCTAGATGTTACAGTTTTATATCATGATTTCATGCCTAGAACATTGAGGACATAATGAACAAATAAAGAACAAATAAGCTGTAGTTTTGCTTTATGGTTATTACACGACTGTAACTATCTAGAAACATTACATGTCTCTTACAGCCACTTATCACAGAGCAGATATCTTTTGTGGAAATAAGAAACAATTTAAGAACCCAGACAGCCTAAAACTACCATTTTTATAAGAACCCATTTAGCCTAACTTGGAGAAATCTAGGTTCTTATATGCGGGTGTTTACTGCAATCAGCCCTATAACCCTGTCTAGTGTCACCCTCTAATATAGACAATAGGGAGCTTACGAAACGACGATGACTGCTATGAGGATGTCATTTCAGAATGCAAGTTAGCGTTATTTGTATCACTACGCAACTCTTTCATGTCATTCCAAATTTAAAATGTGTAGTAACTGTCAAGGAATTAAACTCGTATGAGCGGGTTAGAAGTGTAGGGAGAGAACTGAAAATTCATGGTCACATGCTAACGTCCTCCACAAACCTAAACTTTGGTCATTTCATGTTGTTATTTAGGAGATTACAGCAAAGAAATGTGCCAAAATGCATAACACATGTGCACAGCGTGCACAGCCATTGCTTTTGTTTACTAAACCTATTGTTTTGTAGTGTCATTGTTGCGTAAGCTCCCTAATAATATCTCTGCTGCTCACGACCCCTGTACACTGACCTTTCAGGTACATTGTTATATTCTCTTCCATTCCAATAGTGCTTGTATCCACATCCACAACGACTGTTGCCTTCCACAGGAGTTGTTGTCCTATCCCCGTTCATGTACACAACACTGCCATCTGATTTGACACGGCGAAGAGGGCCGCGACAAATATGACACTCAAGCAAGGTCACATTCTGTAAGTACATACAGTAAAGTCAAAATAGGTTATTTCAAGAGTTTTGTACAAATTACTGGCGATGGTTGAGGTAGAGGTTTTTCTTTCTTTTCTTCAGATGAATTTTAGCCACCAACCAGTGACATCGAACCACAAAGCAATGACAAAAAAAAACCCTCTGGTTTCACTCCCTTCAAATCTCACTTCCATGCAATGTTTACAGTGCATTGTCCGACTGTCAGTTCTGTTTGGTAGATATTCTAACGTCCATGCATTTCAAAATTCATGGCTTACGACAGTGCTGACAAGCAAGTGAGGGCGATTGTCATCAGTTGTTTTTTAGTGATAATTTTGATGTGCTTGACAGTTTGCAACTACATGGAAGTGAGATTCGCAGAGACTGAAATCAGAGGTTTTTCTTCTCTTACCGCTTCATGGTTTGTTGTTGCGACTAAAATTTGTCCGTGGTGAAAAACAAAGAATACCCTCTAGGACTAGGGTACTGGTGTTTGTGGTAGTTGGTAAGATAAAGCCCAATAAAACCAAACAGATTTGAAGATCATTGAATCAATTTAAAAAGAAATCACCCACCAGATTGCTCAGTAGTCATCTCTTTGAGTAGCAAATTTAATTTTTTTGTGCATCTGTCCTTTATTGAAGATAAATTTCCTCGTAACACGGCCAAATTACAGTGGATCTACCAGAAGGTGAGTGGATCTGCATTAAGCTTTGACATTTTTTTTGCCCAAACATTACACAGTACCTTGTGTTTCACAGCAACCAATGTGTCCCTCTCGGCATCAAATAGGCACACAAGTTCTTCAGAAGGAAACGAGTAATTAAGTCCTTCTTGGAGTGGTCCATGAGTCCGCAAGGCAACGTTATAAAACTCTCCCCCTCGTTTGAGCATCTCAGGTGAGATATCGGAATGCAGCTCACACAGTCCATTACAAGACAAACACCTATAAAGCTGCCCATCTGCAACAGATGATTTTGTTGCCTCAGTGACTGTCTCAGGTTTAACGCCGACCATTCCAGAGGGCTTGTACACAAACTGATGAACTTCCGTCACCAGCTGGGCAGATATGCTGTGCTTTTTCATGAAAAGATCATCCATGGATTTGATGAGTCTCTGAACGTACTTTTCCTGGAGACAACGTTCCCCTCCGATGTAACAATGCCCCTGGGAATCAAATTCAATGTATCGCTTCACTAATTCATTTGGAATCCCCCATGCCTTAGGAATCAACCAGGAAGGCAGCTTTGGTAAAGGTTTCCCTTTCACGCCAACCAGAGGAATGAAGTGGTTTCGCCCTGAACTACTCCAGGCGACAGCTAAAGGTTTATTGAAAGTCTTCTCACGCATGCATTCCTTTTCAGAAATCAATGCTGGAAGAAAGATGCCCGTGTAATCCCCACTAGATTGCATTCCTGAGACGTTGTCAAGTAGTATGATGGGTCTGTGAAGAACATTAGCAAGACCAAAAAGATGGATGTTTCTCAACCCAAGCCCCTCTCCATCGGGGGGTTCAAAGTAAGGGTCCGCTTCAGAAATGATATCTTTCCATTCATCCTCATGAATGAAGTCTCTGAACAACCCTTTGTACTTGTGTAATTCAGTTCTCAAATGGTTCTTCAAATTTGCTCTGAGAGCATGCCAGAAGATTTCTCGTCCAACAAGAGCACGCGAAATGGCGTGAACCAGACAATGCCCATCGCCATCAACGTGGACAGGAACAAGTCTTTCCTCACCGTCGTTGACTAGTTTGATCGCTTCAAGCGTATTTTTAAGGTAAAAGAGTGAGCCCGTTTTATCCCTTCCGTAGCCAGCAGTTTCCATGTGTTCTGACTCGATCTGAAAGGCGCGATCGCCCAAAACAGCGCAATCAAAAACCTCTCCCTGGCCCATTTCACTCAAAAGCTTTCCTTCTCCAGTCCTTTTATCCATGCCATAATGCGTTAAAAGCGGCGACAACAGCTTGCAGTGATAGTTTGAATACCCTTTGACTCTCACCAGGTCTGGTGTGGTTTTGGAGGCAGCAGTGTGACCAAGCAAAACGGAATGAAGTAACCTTCGCAAAGCCACCTCGGGGTCTTCAATGTCTTCCACATCGAGAAGGCTGTCTTTCGCATGGTGTTGGCCACAGCCAGTGCATTCAACGCTGGAAGAAGCGTAAGATGGAAAATAAAGTTTAGTGTGACACTCCGGGTCCGGGCAAATTCCACTATAAACTCTCAGTCCTTGCCACATCGTGAACTGAGTCAAACAATGAAAACAGAGGATCGCTTCCGTTTTCAGTTCATTTTCGTATTGTCATGCGCATGGCAAGAGCGAGCGAGCCTGGGGTCTTCTCCGTGTCTTGAAACGAAAGACATTGCAAGCCACAAACGTTGACATTAGTTTGCTTTTTCGCATCTTGAAAGCATGTTAAAAAAACAGATTTTCTGAATAAGGGGATCGCAAATTGCTTTACGGGCTCGTGAACTTTTTGGGACTTTCGAGAAACGGGCCCCTGGTATTGAACCATTTCCATGGGGAGGGTATGCAGTAAGTGGGGTAAGTAGTAAGGCCGAGACGAACATGGCGTGACCAGTATCTGCAAGACTGAAATGGACATTCCTATTCCTCTTTGGAACTTCCGACATTTGATAGGAATCTTGAGAGTTGTTATAAAAATCGCGCAGTAAAATGCATAATACCTTAACAGTAATTTCACGATGGGCTCGAATATGTTTAAATCTTCAAATGCTGCCCGGCCGAAACATGAAACGAAATTTCAAGCTTTCTGTTTTCGACATAAGTAGGAAATATCCGCGGGAATTCAGAATCTCGAAAGGAAAGTTCAAAACTGTCACGCATATTTGAATCCTCGACTCAAATTTCTAAAATACTGGTTACGCGTGACGTAGCTTGGCGGTGACATGGCGGCAAGGATGAAGCGAGAGCGTAGGTTCATTGCGTTCTGCTCGCTTTTAACAGCAATCACCTTAACGAACATGCGCCTAGCGTAGAGTTTCACGTGAAAGCCACATGTTCAAGTTGTCGCAGAGTGCATCAAGAGCGAAGATACATTGCATCTGCTCTGAAACAATGTATTGCCTGGTCGAAAAGTGGCGCTCTCCGGGCATGCGCACATTCGCTTGATGCGATAAAAAGCACGCAGAAATATGAGAATAAAATGGTTGTTTTGAAATTACTTGTCGATGCCCTTTGATTGCTCAAAGCCTTTCTTACATCTGAAATGTAAACTTGGTTTTATTCACGTTTTTAGGTGGCTATTATCGGCTCCACTGTAATAAAATGCAAATTTTTCTACCCTGGATAGGCTTCTATATTCTCATACAGTTATGCAAAGCGCAAAGAAGCTGTAATTACCCGTATAATATTCAGCTTACCTCTCAGAGAACGTGGTCACTTGATAAGTTCTCGATTGCAAAAGGAAAAAAAAAAGTTAAGGGCTCGAAATTTAAAGAACAAACTAAGTTTGTTTCAGTTAGCATTAACGACTGCTAACAAGAAAGCTACGCCTCATGAGTTTCGAAGGGGTGCACTGATGCGTGATGTTTGCCCGATTTATGTTAAGGAAACTTAAAAGATTGAAAAATAAAAAACTAGCTTCTCTAGTGGCTCGATTAGTCTGAAGACAACACACAATCGGGCACGGTTCGTAGACACACACAAAAAACTAGACCAATTGGTGTTTCTTATATAATGGAAATGAACAGATGGAAGAAAGAACCAACAGCCCTTAAAAACAACCATATCTGCCGCGACGGCGTGCCCAAAAAATGTACTAAAAAAAATGACGGTCGCAAGCCTGAGGACACGCATTCACGAGCTTTTGCGTGGGGCACGCTTAGGCGGCAAAAAACTAGTTCTTTCTGGACGTAATTAGCTAAAACAATTCCCCTGGCCGCAGATGTATTTTAAGAAGAGCCATTGACAGCCATGACATTTCACTTTGAGCGCAAAAGACAGAACAACCTTTATACTCCCACGCAAATGCGGCGCAGCCAGCTTAACCATGCAAAACAAGTATCTTATCGAGATTCTTACAGGAGATATCCTTTGCTAAATTACCTTGAGCCGGCGTGGCTCATCCACGTAGCGAAGATCTCGCGTTCGTCGAAGTGTTAACTAGAGAAACACTGAGTTTCTCCGCGTATTTCTTTGGATCGATGCAGAAGCAACTTAAGTTTGGACAGATGCTCTCGTCGATACGTTCACAGGTGACCAAGTTTTAGTTTGGTTTTTACCCTAGTTTAAGCCAGTCATATCTCGAACGAATCACAGACGCATTTTTGCACCTGAAACCATGGGCCATTGTGTATATGTAAGCTAACACAGACGCTAGCCTCCGACTCCCTCAGTCGCAAACGCAAGACACCATGTTCTATGGTCATCGTCACTCTATTTGCTGTTCTCCGCGCCAAAAATGAAACTATAGGCCAATTTTTGCATTTTGATATCCTCATTTCTTGTTTTGTTCTTTCATGATTTACATTGATGCGTCTAACCATGAGAATAAAAAAACGAAAAGGAATATTCCAGCCAAAAGTGCTATGTTCCGACGCACATGGCTCAGCCAAAGCTAACGCTGAAAAATTAAACTAACATTCGCAGTAGCTCGCTACCTCCTCCAAAATTTATTATTAGTTTTAATTGTTTGTGGCGAAAGTTGTAGTTACATGATCTGGGATCTTAAGGAGGCGAACATTATTTCTCAATATGCGAATAAATACACACACGAAAAGAAATGAAAACCAACTTAATGGCTCCATCATTCTCCAGTCCACAGCCTTAATTGACCATAAGAGAACAACAATTAACCCACTGTGGGAGTTTTGTCAGCATTGTTTTTTTTAAAGCAGCACCATGACACTGGAGTTCTTTGATATCTTAGCGAACAATGTTTTCGTAATCATAACTACTAGCTAAGCTGAGCTGCATTTCACTGAACTCTTGCCTTTGATCTCTTAGTGCTAAGATCCTCGATGCTAAGCCGCTATATCAGTAATACGTTTGCTTGCAAGCGCTGTGTTCAAAAGAAAAAAGAAACCTCCATATGTACCCCAGGATAATATATACTTTTTTTTTTTTCAATTTAACAGTAGCTGACAGTTTTCAGCAGCATTCTTTACCCAATTTTTTGAACAGACGTATCCCGCAACGAAATGCCAGATTATCTTCTTCGTCTCCAGTAAAAATAGAGCACATTTTAACGGCATGGTTAGTTTTGCTGGATTCATCCGGGAACAAACCTGCGAGAATAAGGAGCAAGGCCAGAGGAGATAGACTATATTGAAAGCCTGAAAGCTTTTCACTCCGGCGCGAACTGTGAGGCGTTTGCAGATCCGGACTTGTCGTTTTTGCCTGTTGCCATACTGAATTCGCCAAGTACCTCTCAATGTCACTGAAGCATAAGCACAAGGATCAAAATGTCCCCTTTTTCTTATGCTTGCGTTCGCTTGCGTTGTGTGAAAACGGAACATGACATAAGCACAATACAAAATGTTTTGTTCGTCTAATGAAAAACCTGTTCCAGATTCTGCTCACAGTGGAAAGCATGGAACTAGTGAATCCTTCGTCCTTGTCCTGTTCTTGTGGTTGGGCTACGGTTCGTTTTCACTTGTCTTATATGCTTGCGCTTGCTTGCGCTTGCTTGCATCGCAAGTGAAAATAGGGCAAGATCTTAACGACGAGGTTTATTTTCATCTTCGACCAAGTAAGTAAATCGTATTCTTGTTACACTGAACATCGCTGAGTTTTCAATGTTTTCTTTTAGTACTGAGATTTCACCAATACCACTTTACTTGTGAAAAGAAAAAAAAAGCAACGTGTTAATAATAGAGAAAGGACCCAAAGAGGTAAAATTGCCGAGTTGACGGGTACAGCAAATGCATTAAAATGATCTGTGGAAAGATATGGTTCGTTACCTCTGTGTCTGACTCACGCCGGGTCAGCTTAAACTGCAAAATTCGAAATAAGGTCTGTTCAGCGACTGAAAATCCTAGTTTTGACACCATTTCGTCGATTTTCATTCTTCCGCCGGAGTTGTCATTGTAACACAACCACGTTACTGGGGGGAAAGAGACGAAATGGCGATAAAACCAGCTAGAAGATTCAGGGCGTCTATGAAATGAAGGTATTTACAGCTATACAAGCAAATAGACCTCATGATGAAGAAATTTTCGGGGTTTATTTGTTGGAAACACGTGTTAGATAACTGATCTAGCCTCGATTCCTTGTACACTTGCACTGTCTGTGGTGTAAAGAGAAAAGTGGCGGGAAATCAAACGCATTTCCTCAACTCAGTCTATCAACTGCTAGGGTGAACTAAAAATAAGACTGATATATAATTTTCGTTTTATTTTCCCTCTCTCCAACGTATTTTGAATAACCAAATCGTCTCTGGATTCACCTTTGAATCAATACTTTGGGTTACACTTTAAGTGTGTAAAACACAATGAAGATTGGCATGGATGTTAGATCGGCTTGCTGCTTGCTCCACAGCGAAGTAAAGGTGAGTTGCAAGACAATATTCTACGTTTTAGTTGGCTCCGCATGCTTCTAATCAAATGATAAGAATTATCTAGTACAGAAAACAAAGCTTGAGCTCCAACGCCCATTCATCGTTGTCTGCCTTCCAGTAATTCAACATCCAGCGGAAATGCACGTCAACCAAGCTAGCCGAACAAAGACGAAACATCCTAAAGTCACTAGCGAGTTGAGTTTAATATTATTCTTCATACCGGAAAAGCAAAACTATGGTAGATCCCTCCTTTGAAACTATTGGAAGTGAGTGCAGACCCTTACTTTGACAAAATTTAATATTTATATGCATCATTGTAGAGACACAAAATCATTTTAAGGGCGAGCCTATGCTACCGACCTGGCATTTGAAGTGACACTGGCCTGTTTAGGCTAGTAACACGAACATGCTTTGAGATTAAAACGGGCTGCAATTTGCCGACTTATTTTTAGAGTCAAATTGAGCCAAGACGGAAAAAAGACATTTAACCAATTTTAACCGGAATTTAACAACAAGGTTTATTAAGGTAACTAAGCCGCTAAATAACAATATGTGAATTAAAAATACAAACAGTAGCTGGTCTCCCAAAATACCTAAGAACCTAAACTAGTTTAAAATTGCCCCCGTTTTATCTAAGCGCACAGAAAATATCATCAATTACTTGGCCGCAGACGGCATCTTCGGAAATGAATGACAATTACAAGACAGAAACTTTGCACCCAGAAGCAGACTCTATCCTCGCCAAACGTTTTAGTGTTCAACTCTAGTTCAATTGACAGGAATTTCATTCTCATGCTTCAATTTCTAGTCCCATCCTCGTGAAAGTGTACATAACTATTCTTATGCCACTTATGAAATCTCTCTTCGTTTGACAATGAAGTCGTCGAAGAGGTCGTCTAAACGTCATGCATTATCGTTAATTTTCCTTTTAAAAAGGAAGGAATAGAAAGCGTAAATTCATGTTTTAAACAGTCATCCGCATAAGTGAAGTACGGAGAACTGACTGGACCGTTGAAGTTGACATTGACCAGCAGGGCCGTAGCAGGGTTAAATTTATTGGGAGGGGGGCACACCACGAGCGCCGAAGGCGCGAGGTTCTAGGGGGGTCCGGGGGCATGCGTCCCCGGGAGATTTTCAAATCTGGGGTCCCTAGAATAGCATTTCCAGCCTTCTGAGAGTAGTTTCCAGTAATTGTTAACTGACTAAAATCGTTGATCGGATGTTACTTGAACGTTGCACTCTCCCTATTCCTTATTGAACAGGTTTATACAAATTGACAGGCAACATGTCAGTGTTATATGAAAAATAAACTACTTACCTATTACATAGACACCATAAACGTATTTCATTTCATTCAGATGCCTGTCAAAATTATTGCCTCAGTTCACAGCAGTCAAACGCAAAGCCGGGTTTTCGCCGCCTCAAACTTTGTAAGAGTTTGAAGGGAAGACTTTTGTTGGAAAACGTTATAAAGATAGCACGGCGAAAACAAAATCAGGTTGACCGGAGTGTCAATTACGCTAAAAGAATCCAACAGTATTTTATTCTATTTTTTAACATTTTTATTTTCTTTTACTTAATTTTCTTAGGGCTGCCCGGGCCCCCCCCGGCCCCTCCCAAAGCTACGGCACTGACCAGGGTTTCGACAATCTGTGATGGTTATTGACCTCATGGAGCGGGGGGTTAGGTGTATCTTTTCGTACTGTAAGTTTAGTTGCTGAGGTTTCTCTACTTCAAACAAAAGATTCATTCTCTCGTGAGTAGCATTCCAAAGTTATACAGGCATGCGATAACTTCAAATGCTAAACATGTTTGGCGTCTGTAGCAAATTTGCATTATACTCATGGCCTCGCTGCGAGCAGAACGGGAGAACAAAAAGGAAGAAGGTGCCGAAACCAGGAGTACAGTAATAACGTTTTTCTTTAAGGTTCTATCTCGTAACGAGAGCTCGACCATTGGAAAGGCTAACCGTTGTGTTTTCCAAGGGAAAAGCGAAATGTGATTCGTTACTGAACACGAGAACGTTCCACTCGTATGAAGAGTGAACCTGTCCATTACGCGCTGTAATGTTATTTTTACTCAGTTACAAACAGGTGAGTTCCGTAGAAGTGTGAGTGATAAAACACGATGTTTTCGTAAATTCAGTCAGTTCTGGATGAAACTGTTTCGAATCGATTCTCCGATTTAGAGTTATTTCTCAATGCTTTCAAAGCGGCCGAACTAGTGCAGGGGTTTCAGTAACTTCTGAAATAGCCGTCCATGATAGCCCATTGTAGGCGGCAGTTTGACAAGTTTATGATGGGATTTTTAGTGAAAATCAAGGAAAACTAGCCGGCGGTGAGAGGCAAAGCGGGCGGCGGTAAACCGCCGGTAACAGGCTTCTATTGAAACCCCTGCTAGTGGACTCGGTGGAAGGGAATAGAAGCAGGTAAATACGGTTAAGGGGAAGATGGCTGGGGAATATGAATTAGCAAGGGAATATATGAGCCGTCGTTTTCTATTGTCATCGCACGGCTATTGTTTCAGCCCCGCACTCCCCTGCTACAATTTTTTCTTCCTGGTCAAAATCGACTCCTGGCTATGCTCCGAGATCATACGTGGACTGTATAGCGGCAAACAGTGGTGCCATAAGACGTGCTTGCAGTCCGATGTCGATGAGCTTTTTCTACTCAGAAGAAAGGTGATTAGCGTACATAATATTCTTCTTCCACTACTTGTTCTTCTTCTCCGGCGTTTTTCTTGTTCTTGTTCTTGTGAACAATAAGAAAAAAAAAGCTCAACGTCAGATTCAAGGTTGATTTCCGGTCAAGCTGTTAAAAAGTCGGTCGTGACATCATCAATACGAGTCCTTCTGATGACTTCATAGAAAAATACATACATATACGTAAAACATACATGTACATATAGCTGTTATCTATTTCTTTGTTTATTTGTTGAACACACTTCACCAGACACAGGGACTTGCCGCCGAAGGGAAATGCTCGCCTCTAGTTTTCCTCTTTCAAGGAGTCATTTAAATTCTTTTTCGGGACACGAGGGACAATAGTCCGTGTAATCGAAACCAAAACACCTAAAGAAGCATGCAGCTACAATCAACTATAACTGTATTATTAATATTTAATAACACTAGCATTGAAGCGTAGACGCATAGAGACTCGGTTTCCTTTAATGTATTAGCTTTTTCTACCTGCGGATTGAGCGGCATTATAAACCATATGTATGCGAAAGAAAGTAAAGATTGATTGATGATAGTTAAGTATTTCATGTGCATACTGAATTGTTGAAACTTATACGAGGCACCGATACAGTCACAACAGACGACCTGGGCTTGGTAAGCTGAGACGCCTAATTGTCATGTATGCCACCATAAAATGTCAGCAAAAGCATGACGGGTAATAAGGACCACTGGGAATTTTTACACAAAATGGTGGAGTTTATGTGTAAAACATAACAGAACGAAATCAGTTTGTTGAAAAATTCAACGTACTTTCTTTTCGGACCAATATGTTCCAAAATGTGTCACTAGATACGATGCAACGGTCAGCAAGTACGGTTGGACGAACACCAGGAATTTGGGTCGAGAAATGTCTCCTTCGTTCACCGTTGCAGTTCCTGCGACGGCCGGGTGAGTAAAGCGGGAAATTCGCGTAGCATCGATTACCGTTGCTATGTTCTGTCATTTGGCTTTATAGTTTAACCATGTTGCAGCTTTTGGAAGCAAGAGCAATGTTGTCTTGTGCTCGTTTGTGATTCTGAGGAGTTTAAAGCTTGTACTTTCATACCCTCAAAAACGGTTTTTGACTGTTTTTCTCTCAAAGTTTGCGGTGCCAAAGTGTCGAGGAAAATAGATTCATCTCGCTAGTCCCCAATGTTTTCTGCTCCGAGACTCGTCCAATCGAAGGTTTAAAGGGGCTCTGTCACGATATTTTGAGGTATTTTGATCATCGACAAATTTACCTTTAAATTGAAGGAAACCTGAAAATAATGCTTTACAAAGGTGGAAAAACACCAAAGAGATAATAATAAACCAGAAAGGAACAAGGATGGTTAAGGATGGAGAAGATTGACACGGATTACAAACAAAAAACATTGAAAAGTTTAGCTAAACTTTTCAAACCCATTTAACCGTGACATAGCTCCTTTAAACTGTAGGCTTTTATCTTCAATTCTCAATTTACAATCAATCTGAAACGGCTCAAAGAAGGGTAAGGAAAGTGTGCTCCCTTCCCCCTCCCACCCACAGAGGAGGTACCCCCTACCCCCTCCCCCGCACGTAGACGAAAAGTAACAGAGTGATAGTCCTCGTGAGTTTAGGCAACTGGACTCAGGATTGCCAAGCGTAACAACTATACCTGACACTTTTCAAATATACATTTCCTTCAAGTTTCATAGTTCTTTGCGCAACCCACACGTTGACACCCTGTGGAGATAAGCTTGCAGTTAAAATTGACCTTGCCAACCGAAACAAATCTATTTTGGTACGCTATATTGCACAATCCTTTTTCGTGTTGCTTTTAGTGCGGCCTTAATGAAGCATTTGCACTGAAATTGGCGGGAAATGTCCTGCCGTCAGCTGCGCGAGTATTTCGAAACAAAACCTTCGTTGTAAATTTTAAACAAAGGAGAAAACTCATTTATGGAGAGGGATAAAGCCTAACAAATTTAAAATTCTAAAGTAAAAATAACAGGAATAAAAACGTGTTTATCGTCTTTAATTTTAAGAGAAGCCTTTTGGTTGCTCTGAACGAAGAAAAATATCGTCTACCTTACGATCTATTTATAGCGACCCGCCTATTTTATGAATAATGTAGTCTTTTCGCTGTCGAATTAGCGACATGCGTGGGTGGAAACCCCGAAAATCGAGCAATAAAATTCAAGCAGGCTGTGATGGGAATTCTATAGTATAAATTTGCCTTTAAAATGCAGCTGTTAGCAAAGAAACAATCGGCTGACCATGGCTGAAAGGGGTCCTATTTTCCTTCTTTATCAACAGTGATCAGCCACTTTAATTTTAGGAAGCTAAAAATAGCTCTCGGCTTAGTCTTGAGCCGTTTCGTGTAAATAATGAGCTGTTTTTAGTGGGCTGCTAACGGCGAATAGTTTGCTAATCGACGATACATTTCGCCATATAATTTTTGCTTTTTTATAGGAAAAGACTGAAGTATTTCATTGATTTAGCATGCATGCTAGCTTGGTCTTTACTTCCAATGAAAAGGATCCTGGATGAGACGGTGAATATATTCATTCCCCCTTGCGGATATTATGATGCAATACTTCAGCTTGGGTACCGATCGATTTTTACTGCGTTAATTTCTTCTCCGGATAATAGGCTTCATGAGCAAACGAGTTATTTTTAACAGCCAACGGATTCATATTCGTGCCTGACAGTTCAATATTTGGCAAAATATACCCAAAGATAAAGTTCGAATTGCAGTTGTTTTCATTTCAAGCGACAACCAATAAAAAGCGAGATATGATCAGACTGCCTTCTATACTCCCACGCATTCTCCCGTTAAGAACCAAAAAATTAGCATCTTAGCTGCTTTTTTATCGGCAGACGCGCGGTAAACATATCTCAACGAACTCCCTCACGTTTTGACGGAGTTTAAAGCTTATTTGAAAGCGCCGGCATTCCCCGCTACTACACGACAAGCGAGGGAGAACCTCGCACATTATGGTAATGACGGAGAAGGACCGAGTTCATTTGTGAAACTTGCCCATGATCTTAACAGCGCCAGAGACTACAGTATTGCCCGAATTCTACTCTCAGAAGGCGTTCGATGGCTAGATTGCCTTTTTCCAATCTCGAGTTTAAAACAATTTTTCCACAATCAAAGTGTTCCTCTGAAGAAAGGAAGGCAGTAAAACAGCGTCTTGCTCTGTCCACATAGTTATAACAAGCTGGACCCGACTGAATGCACCAGACCTCTCACGTAAGTTTTTTTTTAGTCTTCGTGGCTAGACTGTTTCACATTAAGATGCCCAACCACTAAATATCTTAATCAGGTTTTTTAAAAGCTGCAAAGAGAAACCGACGAAAAAAAAAGCCTGCCGGAGTAGTCCGGCGAAGCCAGCAAACTTGAAACCGAGGTTGCAGAAAGCTTAGTATAGAACGTGCATGATATTTTAAAATGTTTATCTTTCAGTTCTCCTGCTTGTAGTAAATCATCGTAACTATAAATCATGGGACATTAAAAACGAAATGAATTTGTGAAGTACTCCGCGGAGCCTCAGTTGCATCTAAGTTTGAAATTTCAGGTATTATATTGGTTCATCTTGTTTTGCTTATAGGACTACAAAGTGCTACTGGCCGTAAGAGAAGATGAATATGCCACTATACTGCGCAAAATCATGCGCAAGATCAGTGCAAATTCATGGCTTCCACTGGCCACTGACTGGTTGTTAGCTGTTCAAAGATGCACGGTTTAAGCCGAATCTCCTGCGCTGTTGACGCCTTACTGACAGAATTAAAGTTCGACCCGGCGTTAACCACAAGAAAGGCGGGGACAAGCAAAGAACGATGATGAGGCACTGGAAACATGAGGCAAGTTTGCATGTATCAGGTATTACTAACTTTATGCATTGGAGTCTCGTGTAGAGAATTGACGGTCGATTAGCTTTTGAATCAAGAACACTTTGTGCGACAAGCTAATCGGAATCTTTTCCCCATGAATCACTTCAGAACTGACAAAAAAACATTCAAATGGATGGGAAGTACTTGGCGATTTTTTCAAAACCATGCATGTTACGTTCAGAATTTGTTGGCGAATTTCGGTTAATCTCGGCAGAGAACACTATCTGTTACCCAATTTTCTTTTTTAAGATTTTATGGAAGTGCCTTGAACAGTTTCGGATGAAGCATCGACTTCTTAATGTCAAGGTTTTATCGTCTGGGTGCTAAGTACTAAAAATAAAATATTTTACTGAAAACAGGTGAAATTCTGAATGAAACAAAAATGAAATTCCGGATGTTTAAATCGCATATTCTTGTGCAACCATATATTCCTTGCGAGGGGCCTTTTGCAATGGATAAACTTCCCTTCGAGAGGTTTCGAAACACTAGAAATGTCACTGAGATATTGCCATTTGGTCGGAGAAATGTCGAAGTTAAGGCCGGTTTTCTCCAAAAACTGTACGAATCGACTGGACACTGCGTAAGCCACCTTGTCTCCTCATGATGAACCTTCATGTCTTCTAGAATTTTTTACTCTGTAGCCGTGATTCACCAGACTGCTTGGGTTTAGGATTTCACCGATCATGCACCGATCACAATTGAGCCAGTTTATACTGAATAAGAACCTCTACCATAGATGTTCATGTCAGTTTTGCGTTAGGTTTTTTTACCTTGACTAGCTTTTTTTTTTCCCCAGAGAAAGCTTCACTCACGAACTGGAAATTTCAGTGAAACACCCTGTGAGTTATAATGAACACTGCAACATGGAAATTCTTTCCATCACTGCACTTCCATTTTCTCAACTTTTCTTTTAGTTGAATTCATTTTAAGATTGTTTCATTATTACAACCAGCCGGCCCCGTATTGAAATAATACTCTTGCTATATGAAAGATGATTGTTTTCTTTAAAGTAGGCATAATTTGATCTGCATGGAGACAAGAGCACATTGGAGGAGATAGGCGGCAGCCTCCCGTACCTGTTTTAGCATTAACGATTCATTAGAACTCTTGCTGTGCTTGCTCTTATAAATTCTTGTAACAACAACAGCTGCAAAGCTGCAAAAGCTGGCTAGATTACAGAATATCACTGGATGAAAATTATTCCGAAACTGCCGGATTGTTTTCCAGTCAATCTACCAAATGGTATACGACTTAACACCGATTCGATCCGCCCAGCCGCCCAGTTGTAGAACCAGTTGCATGCATTGAAATTCAATCTCCAGACTGCAGAGACTGTGCTCGGCAAGACCAACAGCGACGGTTTGAGAGGTTTGTGCTCTTGCTTTCACGGTGACATCTGCAAAGGGCCAGTCCTTCCACTTGATCAGTCGAATAGCTACGTAGAATCAGTGGTGGTCCCGCCACCAGTTACAAGGGACATAAAATGACCCTTGAGGACGCCAGGCATACTGAACAGCGTAAACTTGCCAGCAATGAGTGTGCTGCGTGAAGGTGTCCGTTCTCTGAAAAAGACTTCTGGATGAATGAGACCACAAATTTGCACAACAACCCTGAGAAGTAAATAGACGTTTCCCGAGTGCTTACCTGAAAACCTTGAAATTTCAGTCTAATCGGGTGACTTAGATGCTAACACGAGTCACTCTATAAAGCCCGAAACTCTTTAGAATTATACAGTACGTACGGCTCTTGACGGTTAACTGAGGTTGTAGCACTTTCAGAGTCCGTTTTTGCACGGCAAAGACACAATATCAAGACCGAGGGATTTGGACGACTTTTTTGCACGACGCTATGCTGCAGAGGTTTTACGTGCAAAAGTCTCACCGTCGTCCAACTTCTTTTAGGTCCTCTTCATATGAGACAGCCGCCCTCTCATACGAGGTCATTGAGATTTTTACAAAGTATTTAGTGGTGAGGAGAGATCGCGGAAATCGAACCAGTCCGGTGAACGCGGCTGATAAGGAGAGTTCCCACAGTTTAGTGGAAGCATAGTATATTGCTATCTAAAACTTGGAAACACTCGTCATGATATTTAGAAACACAACAGATACACCTAAAAAGCACGCGGAAAGCAGTCGTTGTTCGGATCACAACAGTAAGTTGGCTCCGGTCTCTTACCATTCTTAGACTTCATGTTTAACACTGTTTCATTTAAAACCTTGTTTGTGTAGGTGGTCCTCATTTAAGTAGGAAACGCATAATGCAAATCACAAAGTTCAGTTGTGCGCTCCAGTTTGTAAAACTGTTTTAATATCGCTCGTGCGCGCACGGAATTAAAACACCCGAAAGGTTTTCCATCGGAGCGAAAACTGGAAAAGAAGGGATTCTTTCTTTATGACATTGCACGAACTATCCCGTTAATGATTTGTAATGCCTCTGATGCAAAACTAGAAAATTTATGTAGTATGTCTCCTTGACAAGCTTTATCAGCGGTTCATTTGTCTCGATCCACATTATGTGTTAATTGCGGATACCACGCACTTGTTTCATCGCCGTTAATTTCTCTCAGTATTGGGTTTGGAGACCACCTTTGGCGGTGCATGGTATATAAGCTATGGTAACAAAACATCTTTTGAAATGTCCTGTCCTGTTGGAAATCCATCAATATTAGTAAGTGAATTTTGGTTTCTCCTCACGACTGTCGTCTCTGGCCCGTCGTGATCGAGTCTCTAACTGAGACAGCACTCTGTGCTTTTTAGTCCCTTACAAATGGGTCCTTTTAATTCCCCAAGCAGGTAGCTAAAGCCTGATTAGATCGGAACTTGGTTCAGCTAAGCTTGTAAAACACAAGTTGTTACACACTGTGTCTAAAGATGAGTCGAGACACCTCCTTTGTCTCGCTAAGAGCGACCCGGATGAGAAAGGGAAAAACGTTGCAGGAGAAAATTAGCGTGAAACATTTGCTTGGTCTGGGTACGATCAAACACATTTTACGCCTGTTGCCCTAATTTCTTGTCACCGGCAATGGCATCTTTCTCTTCGTGACAACTGTGTTTGTTTGGATGCATTGTTTCGTCTTTCGTTGGTAGTCTTACTGCATGTATTATGCATAAAGAGACTAGAATCTTCAAACGGCGAATTAATGAAAAAAAAAAAAATTTAAAAGCGGGGGTGTTCGTTTGGCTCATGGTTTACATACATCAATTTTTTAGCCAGGTGGTTTCTGCATCTAAGTGCTTAGCAAATGCTTAGCAATTCTCTTGTTTTAATAGAAAACCTATACTCCACTGAACCAAAAACGGTGAAAGACGGTGAATTTACAGAGCTAGCTTGATAGAAGTGCTGTTTGCTAGGATGGAATGGAAAATCGCTTTAGATTCGCTCTTGATATTCATGCTCCTATATGTGTATGAATATGTCCCATGCATTTGCAAGTGCATTCACCCCCAGAATATCGGGCACACTGAGGACTATGATGTGCGAAGAACGTCTTCGTAGGGCTAGTAACGGGCTGTAGTACATCCTCATGCAAAAAATGAAATACCAAAAACTGGAACTGACTCCTGCCACGAGTGTGTCGTTCAAAAGACAGCTCTGCTGAGAAAATGTATTAACACAACGATAACCGTCGATAATATAAACAAGTAGGTTCAATAGTGAGCACTGGGAAGGCAGCATCATTGTTAAACACCTTGGTAACTTTTTACGATGGTTTTTTTTTTTTCAGTATTTATAAATAAAAATTCAAATCCGAGTGAAACAAGTTGACCAGTTATCGCGTAAGTGTGAATATGTTTTTTAATCCGTAAATTTGATTTGCTGCCCAACGTATTAGTAATTTCAAATGAGGCAAACATAACAGAGGTTATCGTGTAAAAGGATGTTTTGCTCGCACTAGCCTTTTTCAACATGTTTTATCTCGCTTTTGCACACGCGATAACTGAGCTCCTTTTATAACAATTAAAAGGAAGATGAATCTTATTATATCATCTCTCCTTCCGAGGAAGACATCCCCGGTCATTGCAAAATCTGCAAAATCTACTCATAATGGCCCGCTTTTTTATTTGAGGCTTCTGCACGGAAACTTCTATTGTCCCCATGTCTGCACTACTCGACGCAGAGTTTTTGTACGTTGCATTTGGATTCGTCCGGTGTTTGGATTCATGGCATTTGGATTCATCCAGAATGGAATGCCGTCATCCCAAAAGAGACAGTCTAACCATTTACAGATGCCATTGCAAAGGCAGCACTTTCTCCTCAGTTATTTAAAGACCCTGAACCCACCACCTCCTGCACGATAGTATACCGGCTGAGCTAACCGGTCGGATGGTTCATCATCGCCATGTTAAAAAAAAAAAAAAAAAAAAAAAAAAAAGGGGTGTATGATTTCATAGGCATCTTAAACTCACAGTCTGTTTGTATTGTGTTCAGATGGTAATTAGCTGGTCATGTGCCGGGCGTGGTCGCGTTTTCATAAAGGATCTTACAAAGCACTCTGTATCACATGATGAAAGTCTTGAATCACCCTCTTTACGCAGTGTGATTGGAGACTTTTATCGTGGTCTGAGTGCACTCAGCTCAGCTGGAAAACGCGTACAATTGCAGGGGAAAGACAGCTGCAATAGGTTTCGTTGAGAAATAGGAATTAGAGCAGCCTTCAATTGAGACTTGAAAGTAATCACGTGATTGCTTTGATTTTGGTTTGCCCTATGATTGGATCAAATAAAACTTGCGCGAACTTTTCAACCAATCAGACGCAAACCTATGACCAATTGCTACTTAGTCACTCTGGATTTCCCGCGCTTGACGCGGGCTGCATTTACTTGGGCACTGCATTTGATTACTTCGGGTTTAAGACTCGGAAATGAAAACCGCTCTAAGGCGCATGCACACACGATACGTTTCCCACTGAGTGGCGTAAGGGCCAAAACCCAATTCATTATTGGTCACTCAAATCAAATGGGCCCATCATAAGACGAAACTCATGTCTTGTAGCCGATGCCAACTTGCCGCCAAACGTGGGTGGGACAGAGTGGCGCCAATTTTTTTTGCTAGTGATGCTAAACCAAAGCAATTTCAAAGTTATTTTCGACACCCAAATAGAAACCATACTCTCTTTAGAAAAGCAAAGTACGATGCTCAGGTCAAAGTTTTGTATGGAGAGAAAATTTCGGCAATTACGTACAATTGGGTACCGGAATGGGTACCAATAATCTTGACAGCTGCGCAAGTAATAACTTACTTTTAACTCGTTTTTCGGGTCTGCTTGCTTATCATATTGGTAACACAGCGAAATGACCGTTCCCTAATTGGTGTGTGCTTGTAACAATAAGATAACTTTGAGTTTCTCTTTCAAGCACTTTTTAGTCTTTATTGTTTCAAACAATAAAACATAATAATTCTAATTTTACATCATATTTCACATTATATAAACATATCTTTGATACAGGAATAAATTTTTTTTCTGTTATATAAAGCTTTGTAACAAAAAATATACTTTTTTATATTTCACCTTTGGCTATTTGCGACAACAAAAATTTTATCTACAGAGCATCCGTTATCCCTTTAAGGAAAGATTTTTTACTCTATCATTTACTCAGTTAAAAGTTGGAGGGGAATAAGTTTGTATTAAAGTAACGATACGACGTATGGATTTATTAATAGAACAGCTCGAAAGTAACGATTTCAAAATAATCTGCTAACATCGCAGTTTAACAACACCCTTATTACGAGGTCTTCGTTTTTACTTGTGCATTTCTTAGGGTCTCCAGTCCCTCTAGGTTTGCACAAAAGTAATAGCATTAGGCAAGGGTTTAAATGCAAAACACTAAGTTTGCAGACGAGGCTGAACCGAAATTGAACGTTCTTTCTTTGTTTCTTGTTGTTTTTCACGTTTTTGTTTTATGTTCTAAGCATGTTCTTAAAATGTTAGTCAATTTCAGGCTCAACATTCTTATAACAACAGTTTCTGTACAAAAAGATGGAGGGTAAGTCAGAACATTTTCCAAAAATATCTAATAGGAAACTGAACACTACTCTTGCGTTTCAATTTGGGATATCAAATTTCTACGATTTTTGAAAACAATATGCACTTTCTCTCTTATATTTAAAAGGGTGAAGTGTGTCCGGTGGGATTTTATCCAGTCTGAACCACTACATCCTTTTTTTCACGCTTCACACATTGTTGGCGTAATTTTCCGCCCAAACAATCGACTAGGGGCCAGAGACAGAAATATCACGCGAATATTAGCTTTCAATACACTGAGCCTTCTAAGTTCATTGGCTGCCTTTATTTCCTTGTCTGTCCTCGCTGTTCCATCTCCTGTGGACCTTTGAATCTCTTGCCTTGACGGTTTTCATGTGGTTTCTCTGATAGTCGTCCGAAACTGTCCACATCGATCTGTATGGACGCGTAGGGTCTGGGACACGCACGAATCTCTTTCTGAGAGATAGGGTGTGGCGAACAGCGTTCTGTCCAAAGATAAGAGAGAATTTAAGTTCAACAAGCTAAAGGAAAATACATGAACAGACTTAATTGCAAATAAGTCTTAATTGGTTTTGCAAATATCAAGTGGGATTAATCCCATTAACTGCACAGCTGGTTTTTCAACGTCACCCAAGGTTAAATGAGATGCAATCTCAGACAATTTTGTTCTGCTCTCATAAACGACGGCTCTCATAAACCGATGCCAACGCCTTTGCTGTTGCGTGTAATCTAACGGTTCGAAGCAGAGAAGAAGTCGCGTTTCGAACGGCAAAACTATCCAGTCCTTTTCGCATGAAACCTCCCTACAACGTTTGGTTCTTGGGACATAGCGAATTGGAATAATTCGAAAAATGGAGCATATTCTTACAAAATGTTACTTCAAAAGAATGATATGATATAATTTTAATACGCTGGCCACTTGGTTATTTGTCATTATCAAGAAACAGATACAGCGTATGAGTTAGGTCAGTTTTTTTTTTGTTTCTGCTCGCAATTTGCCCAGCAAAGGCGCCCTAAAATCGGCTCTGATTTCAAATCAAATTACCAAATTGCGTAGTTGAAGATGCACTTCAGCATACTAGCATTTCCTTTAGAAACTCGGAAATATGGCATAAAGCACAAGAGCGTAAAGGGGCTTGTGCTTCGTAGCTTTCAAGTGAATGAAGGTTGCAGTGGCCTTAGGTTGCAGCAATCAGCACTCAGACAACACTTTAAAAGTAGCATAACGGCTTTGTTAAATTTTTTTCATTTGAAAAGATGTGACGAATACGGACAAGCCGAAGGAAATAGGTCGCTTTTGGAGTCGCCGACAAGTTCAACCGCGAACTGAATCCAGGTCGTGGTTCTGGTTTTGAAGGAGACTGGAAATCTGATATGGTATAGACACTAGACTATTTGAATCAGTATGTCCAATGCCTGATTTTCTTTCCTAATTCAGTTTAACTTAAGTCGACACCACAGAAAATTAATTTACAGATCCAGCTGGGGTTAGATTCTGATTTTGTCTGACCGAGTCTGCTCAGACGTTGAATTATTAGCGCTGGCCACCAAGAGAGGTGAAGACAATGCGATTTCCATACCACATATTTATTGCTAAACACGTTTGTTGCATCCCGACAAAGGATTTCTGCGGTTTTATCTTGCGTCAAACTTCCCGGTGAGCAATTACTTTTAAGAAAGAACTTAAAGAAATTAATTACTTTTAAAAACTTTACGTACTTATTTCAGTTTTTTGGACTCGTCCAGTGAATTCCCATGCTGGTTAAGTAAAAGTTAAAATTTGAATTGCCTCCGGCCAAATCTGCTGTGTAGTAAAGTGTAATGTGTGATAATCTTCCGGCGTTAATTTGGTATGCGACATCCTAATACTGACATGTAGTCATCTACCGCCTCGGTGGTGCTGTTTATCATGAACAAAAGTTTCTGAATTTGTGTATAGTTGGAAATACCATTATATTTTTGGACCATTCGAATAAGAAACCGAAACTTGTTTTGATGAATGAATCCTATTTTTTTTTGGAAAGGGGGAGGGGGGGGGGGCAGATGGCAGATCACGATGCAGACGGAGGCATTTTTGAAATTTTGATGCTTTAGAGGAAATTCTAGATGCTTTAGAGGAAATTCTAGATGCTTTAGAGGAAAGCCGTTATTGAATGACGTAAGAGCTTTCGCGGAGTCCTCTTGGGTCAGGGTATTTTCCTTTTACTCAAATAACTCACAGTGATTTATATAAGACCGTTGATGAGAGGGAACTAAGAGAGCGTTCTAGAATGATATTCCGGACCAACCAAAGTTAAGGGAAGTCCATGATCAACAAAGGAAGCATTGTCCTTGGACGCTATGCCGGGTTGAAACTCATAAATGTCACACAATGTACAGCACGCCGTTGGCTACTTGGAAAACTTACTCACTGTTAACGTCGAGGACTGAATTCTTTTCGGTCCAGTGTTCCTTTACTGAGTCGGACTTAGTAAAATAAGTTTGAGCGGTATGACGTGTTAAGACCGGATTAAAGTGAATGATTAAGTCGGAGTTTGCATGAGAATCAATGAATCGTTACGTTTACGAAAAAATCGTCTCGTCAACAAAAAGAAGCGGAAGTTATGTCATTTGCCGATAAATAACTCAAGTCTGGTGATAATGATTCTGCACAAAACGAGACGTGAGCTTCGCCTCTAAGGCTGAATGATTCAGTAAAATTATTCGATTTACTATCTTTGTTTGTAAATGTAAATTTCCCTTCCAACGAGGAAAGATATGCCGGCGTAGACTGAAACGAAGACAGGGAGACCTTTAACTTAGACAAGAACGGAAAACGGCCTTCGTAAGTGTCTAAATTCAAGACCGGCGCCCTTGACTAAGCCTTCCCCTTTCTAGCGGTCACGAAGAGTACATGCTGAGCAATATTTGTCCGTTGTTTTCAAAACTGGTAAAGATTTCACCATTTTTTTCAGCAGATCAGAGTTTGCCGGGAAATAAAGATTTCAGTTAAGCCCGGTTAAAAAGCTCGAAACACTACTCATGTCTTGAAAATGCAGAACGAAAGAACTTTGGAACTTTTGTCTCACGCTCTTTGCTAGGTATATGTATTTCCCTTTCTCTGTAATCAGGTGAAAAAAACAACAACATAGAACAACACAAGACACAGTCACCAAATTCACGTACAATTCCAGTCAACTTCAAAGTTGTCATTGTCTAACGTTAACAATCGGTCTGTGCTCGGCTGTAGCTTTCCTCTGGTTATATTTCGATTTAATATCGTCTCAAGTCACTCTTTTAAGATTTCCTTCGATATCAACCTACCCAGCCTTGTTTTGTAAGCAATGCAGTCTCCGCGCCTCGCCCTTTACGAGCTAATTAAGCTACGATTTCATCGGCATGCTTACACTAAACAAAGTAAGTCAGTTTTACTTTTTCTTTAAAGCAAGCAAAACGATTAGAATAACCATATTTCAGTGTTGTGATGAGCTAACTTGTTTCGGGTTCTAAGATTCTGTACTCAGGGAAGCCGTGCGGAGTAATGCCGGACTTGCCTTATTTCAACATTGCCTTATTTAACACGTTCCTTTAATTGAAAGTGAAAAAGGAATAAAATGCACATTGCTCTTTCTTCAAGTTGAAGTCTTAAATGACTGGTTTGCTGTGATAAAAGAATGATCGAGAAAGGACACTTTTTCCTCCAGTCATTGTCATAAATTAGACTCCGAGTAACCTCGGCGAGTTTTGTTATAAATTGGACTCCGTTTTTACAGTCTGTTACTTTAATTGACTGATTTATTTTGGCTTACCTTCCACCCCTGCACTGATAAATAAGTCCCCTTGTCATTGAAATACGGAACGTTCTTGACGATCCAGGAGTAGATATCTGACAAGGTCATCATGTTGTCGTCTGTAGAAGTTATGGCCATCGTTATCAAGTCGGAGTACGAAGCTTTCCCCCAGGGGTTCGCCTGTTGTGAGCGCGGTTTGGGAACAGGTGCTTGCGTTCCTCTTGGGCTTAACAACTCTGGCGTTAAGTTAATCATCGCGTCGTCTCGGCTGCTGTTTGATTCGGAGGACGCAAACGAGAGCGGCGATTCAACATTTTCTATGTCGTCTTCTTCGCTGTGTTCATCGTCCTTAACCACCGACACTCCCTCTTCTACAGCTGGAACAATTGGCATCTTAAGCTGCAAACCTCTGGGGGCTGGCGGTAAGCCATGTGAGGGTGCTGAGACCGGTATATTCTTGTACACCTCTCGAAACATTCGGTGTTGTTCATGCGTGGGTATAAGCGCGGGCCTCCATGAAATCCATCCGGGCTCCAACGCAGGGCGAACTTGCTCTGTACCACAGCTGCAACCGAATCCTCCAAACAACAAACTTCGTGACTCGTGCACTGCACTGTTCCCCACTACGAAAGCGTTTCCAATGTTTTGACTCTGCACCGAGGATCCAGGGTAGTGGATTTGGGTTCGGGGAACGTGTCCATTGCTTAGCGATTTGCTGACAGAATCTGGAACTTGAATAAACATGTCTCGGTTTGCCTTAGCACTTGCAAGCCGAACACTCGTTACGGGTATGCAGTCGTACTGAAATTTACGAGCGTTGATATAGTTTTATTTTCATTGTCGATCTATTACCGGAAGCTCTCTTGTCGTCACTCGAGTCATCTCCGACGTGAACCGAACTCATTATGACGTCAGTCGCAATTGTCTTAGGGTTCAAGGAATGAAAGAGTCACGGCCGAATAAACACAAAGACCCCAATGAAAACATTGGCTTGTAGCTTTTTCTCATGATCTTTTACCCCAGTTTATAAATATGACCCAAAAGCTTGACATTTTAATCGACTATATTTCTTGTTTTTGTTTTCGAATGGCGCCTTTTTCAAGTCGTTTTAGGAGCGTTTAGTTCGAGGCCGGCGGTTTGCATCTTAGTTACGACTAAGCCCCTAGTAAACATTTACATACTTGCGTGAAATGCTATTTGCGGCTATTGTGCGATCGGTGTTGGTATCTGGCTAAACAAAACACGTATCTTTGCGAACATTTCTTAGCTTAAAACGCCTAGAAAGTCTATAAATCTCTTATCAATCTAAAATGGAAGTCATCCCGTATTGCACGTTGTACTCCGGCTGATATAAACCGTTTCTTCTGTGACGATATTCCGCCAACGCGCTCATTTTTGCGTACTTCAGCGTTACAAGAGAGTGTGTTCGTTCAATCACTGTGGGCAGTGAAATCTTTTTCATTTGCTAATATATAAATGGACCCTTGCGGACCAATTATTTGGAGAGTAGGAGAATCTTTCTCTCGGTTAATTAAAGCCGTGAACAAGCCATTGTCAATGACCTCTGCTTTCATTTCAGTTTGTGGATAGGGGATTTATTCGGTTGTTTATAGTTTTGTATTGAACAGTTTAAAGCTTTAAGTTGTCATGGCGGCTGGGAACACAGGTCATCATAATAAAATAAGGCTCCTCAACAAATCAAGGGTCTCTAACTTGGATTGAGCAACAAATTTTCCACGTGATCAATTAGACTAATATGCTTCTTGGATAGTTTTGAATTACAAATTTTTTCTCAAATAATTGTCCCCTCGGTAAACGGTGAATTTGACTCCTTTTGCATGTAACTGCCTCTTTGTTGTGCATTTGTCTAATTACAACCCTTTATGACATGCAATCAGTTGCTTCTTTAGAAAACAAATATTGGCCTAAACTTTCAATTTGCAAAGTTCTGTTCGAAAATAAAAGTCCATCGGTATGCGACAACTTTGAATTTTTTTTTTTATATATATATTCTTGGCATCATCCCAAAGCAGACCACCTAGACAAACTAATCGGAGAAATGTATAGACGAGGGCAAGACAAGAAAAGTGATTATTTCATTTCAAGAGTTGACTGAATGAAACATGTTTTATTTGTAAATAATACAATTAGGACCGAAACATAGTGCTGAGGGGAAGATAGTGCACTCGTTTATTAGTCATAAGAGAATAAAACTAACTGTCGCACACACACAAAGAAAGAAAATCAGTAAAGCCTGATCTCATTCCGGGACAAGTGAACGGTCATCCTTATTTTATAACACCCAAGGCAAGGCAAGTCTGTCTTTTATGCACGTCCTCTAAAAGTTTGTACCTAAGTGGATTAGATATCCGTTCGGTGCGAAAGGTGTTGGGTACTGCGACCCACACACAAATACTCGGTAAATAAATATCGACTCAGCTAAAACAATAAAATTAACCGTGACAAGTTAACGTGGGCAAGTTGGCTGATATTTGCCTTTGCATCAGTCCAGCTGTGTGTTCATGAGGCCAAATATATGTACTTTCCTCTTGGGTTATTTTCATCGTTTTGATCGAATCGAATATTTTAAAATTTGCTGTTGAGGTGAGTTTATACTTCCAGCGAAATTTTCCTTTCTTTTCTAAATCATTAGCTCAGTCTAAAGACATTACAAGGCACGTACGGTGGTGACTTTCTTAACTGAACAAGAAAGCAAAACAAAGGAAAGCGTAAGCAAGTCAAGTCTAGATCCGATTGCGTGATCTCTTCAAACCTCACTGATATCTGCAGGGGTAATGTCTTCCGCTTGTAACTCAAGTTCTTGGCATAGCCACTTCCGTAATGCAATTCCGCTGTTGCGAAATTTTTAATTGGCGCGCGGTTTGCTAAATGCACACTTCACTGCCACTTAAAGGACACCATACAATCAGCGATTGTTATTGCGCGAAAAGCAGGCGGCATTCATCCGTAGAAGGGATGAAAAACTGTCAAGAAAACTGTTATGAAAAACTGTTAAGGATAGCCCGAGGACAAAACCTCTAATTTTCCACTTGAAAACCGAAAAGTGTCATTCGGTTTCAATTTCGATGGCAAACTGGATTATAAGAATAAACGACTGATCAGGGACGCATGTATTTTACTAACAGTTTCGTAACAAACTTGCACCAGGCAACTTATAAATTTGGGCCTATCACGTGCGTTTATCTGATTGCAGCATGGTAAGGAAACACTTCATTGAATGAATATCCGTTTTTCGTTTCGTTAATATTTCAAACGACGTGTCACTGATTCCTAAAAGAAATATCGTTTGCTTTTTGTCCTTCCCTCTCTCTTACTCCACTTCTGACACACAATAACTGCGCTATATAAACTGGACTTTAACCACTACAAGTTACTAGATTAACGTCCTCCTCAATTCAAGGACGAATTGTCATTATTACCAACCTCAGAAAATAATGGCAGATAAAGTGTCGATAAAAGTCAATTGGTCAGATGACTTAGAGATAAAGTTGTTAGGTGGGTTACATTTTTAAAATGTCTCTTGCATAGTCAGTCCAACATTTATTTAGTGACTAAAAGGCAAACTTTAAACTGACTCATTTTAGTTAAAATAGCGGCAGTTCTTACCAATGAACATTGGCGTTATTGAATTGCGTTATCTTGTTACCATAGTCAGCTTTCAGCCTTCTTTTATGAAAGCTAGATTTATTTACTTATTTATTTGCCATACAAACATAAAAAAAGATTTTCAAACACTTACTAGATATAGATCAGAAAATTCGGCAAGCACCTTGTACATATAAGGCTACTTTATAAGAAACGAATGGTAGAAAAATTGCATAATCAGGAGAGGCAAGTTCAATTTGGGGGTCAGTCAGTGAGATGCTTTTTCAATGAAATCTTAAAACTATATACTTGGAGATAAAGTAATTTTACTTGGAGATAAAGTAATTCCACGAGGTAGGGAATACTTTAATGAACTCGGTATAAAATTTGTTAACTGCGGTAAACAATTTCTAACTTTTGTTGTAAGAAGAATATTCAAACTTGTTTCTCAGCAAGTGTATATTGATATTTTAAAACAGTGGATTCAGTCTCAACGCAAATGGGTAAATATCCCGCAGACTACCAGTATTCTGACGGAACTAAAAAATCTGCCTTGACTGATGAAATATTTTATCTACCATGATTGTGATAGAGCCGGAATACGTACTGATAACCTTTGACTCTGATAAACTGTCAACTATCTACCCTGACGATTCGATCGGACGATTGCCCTGCAGCCTATGAATTCTAACGTCAAATTTTCTTGTGAACAGTGCTGTGAAAGGTGAGTCATATTGTTTTATGGTTTATCTCCAAACGTAAGGGTCAGTAGCGACAAAGCCTATTTTCGGAAAACGTATCCCAGTCCAGCTCAAAATCACTTCTAAGAACTGACCGGAGACACTGAAGTTCCTTTCGAAACACAGTTACGGGCCTATATTCCTGCCACATATGGACAGTAAAGTCACCTTTAAATTACTGTATCGTTCTATGCTCAATATGCCATGAATTGTACGTGAGGCGAGGGGGAAAAGTATTTACTTCAGCATAACCCGGAATCATATAGAAAAGTAAAGCAAATTAAACTGACGTTGTTGAGCAATGAAGGGCTCGCGCATTCTTAATTACCTCTCAACGGGCAGTTAAATGAATGAAAAGTCGATGATTAATTGTCAAAGAAATCGCAACATTGATATTCATCTTTCTGTTTCAGTTCAGAACTGGCTCAATCAAAATACCTCGCGGTCAGTTATCAGCCTGAGTTTTACCAGTTGTGAATGTACACAAGGTCACTTGGTCAAGTGTGAGACGAGGTAACAGAGGCTAAGTACAATGAATTTCCAGCTGAGGCATTTAGCATATGTTATTAGATCTATGAACATAAGATGCAGAAACGACTAAGTGTCTGAGGGAATCTAAAGGAGTTAGCTTATCAAGCTAAGAATGCTTTGCCATGAGAAACTAGCAAGACTCAGCACTCAATGTATTCGAACACGTTTGTTATAGTTCAGTGTAAACCATATATGTTTCAGTGACAAGTTACTCCCTTGTAGCTGAGTGGAAGAGAGTCCGAGCTAAGTTTTTTTTGTCCACTTTCCCCGCGTCAGCATCAATGAATTCATCTCTTCAAGGTCGATAATTTTCACGTAACTGAGTCTCAGCAAGTTTGGTAACAATTAAACTGAATAAACCTCCGCCGTGAACGGTTGGACTTCCGTCGCTTGTTTAATTTGCCACCTCATTCTGTGAGCATTAATGCTGTGGCAACCAGAAATTGTAGCACTGGAGATTGCTGTTGTTGTTTTACGTTAAAGAACATCTAGTTAACGTTTTATCAGTGAAAGAAGTGACTCGAAAGAACTTGGGTAAAGGCCGAACAAACCTGATTTCACTGGTGACACTCGTGAAAGCAGTCTGCTAGAATCCGTGTTATCTTAAGATTCTTTTGAGATTTCGTTGTCAGATTTTATTGTAACAACTGGAAGTTTTAAGGTCCAAGGAAGGTGAAAAAATTGACTAAATTTTTCAAGTTTATTGGTACTTTTTAATGCGGGGTCTTTAACACCGAGACAGTTATTGAAAGAATTATGTCTGTGCCCGGGTGCAACATATATTTTTATTGCTTACGTAAAGCCTTTGTTCTCGAATGACATAATTTTTATTAAGCAAATAATGTAAAAAGAACAGCGTAACGTCAATTTATCATCATTAATTAAACTTTAAGCAATCGTTACAACGACCGTAACTCTTAGAGTATCTTTTGTTTTCCTCGCGAGCAGTCGCGTGCGCAAAAAGTGGGTGGATGATGTCATCAAAGCCGCGTAACCAATAATATTTTGTAGTGCCAGAGCTTGTTGCTAACACGGGCAAAATGCATGGAGAAATAAAGGGATAAAGACAATTATTTTTCTTTTTTTTCTTTTTAATAAGAAAAGGACTTTATTAACCCTTCTAAAGACACGCTAGAAGATTTAGTGGCCAAAGGCCACGTCTGTTGCGAGGTAAATGCGTGTCTAAGGCTATTGTCTCTTCACTTCTTCAAGTTTATTCAGCGAAGGTTTTCCTAATTCTTGATTAATTGTTTCTCAAGGCAGTGTATCATGTATTTGCCATGCACTGGCTTATTTCGACTTCTAGTAAACTGCTTAATTCGGTAAAGTTGTTTGTTCCTGTGGCCATAGCGTCAAATCTTATGACACCTTCTTAATCTGGCCTTGAAAGGGCAAGTACAAAGTGATTCTTGCTCTAGCGAGGGGCTACCGCTTGTACGTATACCGGCAACTGTTTCATCCGAAATGTACGCCATTTTTCACTGCTAACCATGTCAAGGTTCAAATGTTGTTATTGCTAATGAGTATTTCGCTTCAGCTACGAATGCTGAATTTTTCTAACCACTATGAGCTAAGACACTTGATTTATCGCATCGTTCTGTAACAACTTTTGCCTACCGTCACAGTGTCAGGGCGTTTCGCGATTTTTCTATCTCTAGCTGTAACAAAACACATCAAGTAGGAAAAAGTTCTTTTTCTGAGTTCCGTTGCAATACATATGAATACAACAGCCTCCTAAAATCCTGTTTAATTTCAAAACTGGCCATGAAATCGAGCAATGGTGAGTCCGACTGTTTTTCATAATTTCTCTAGCTACAAATGAGCAAGATGTGTACTGCAAAAAAATCACATGTCAGTGGTGACGAGAATAACTATCGAAGTTTTTACGTCTGAGGTAAATCTCTGTTTGCTAAATTTACAATCAGGCCGTTGTTATATAATTTAGCCGGAGTCATGTGGTCATTCCTATTTCTGTGCATAGACGTTATAGCATGTTGTAGTCCTGTTTATTTTGCACTCTTGTAGTAATTCCACGTTTAGAAACCACCTAGAATACCACGAGTGTCTAAACTTAGCAATAAGATACGTTACAAATTTCTGACGACTATGCAACGACGGCTTTCAAGAATTTACAACTAACTCGACAGTTTACCTCGTTTTCCGTGATGATTACAACCGGTTACTTAACTAGTCGTATGTGATTTTTATAGGGGCTTTTCAAATTATAAAAATGGACGTCGTCATAAACCCAGATTTTTTTAGTTGTACCAGTGAAAAGCCTTGTATAAATTGTGTTATTTCAAAAGCTTTTATTTCAAACGTCATTTTATACAAATACAAGACAGGTTATATGCACCTCCCCTTTTCTATAAAGTTTAACTAGATTATCTAATAGATATAAATTTTGCTTAATTTGTCACACTCTCGATCCCCCGATAACTTAACTTAGTACGCTATATGTTAATTTATTGCCACGTAGATTGAAACAATCATTAATTTGGACTCAAGAAGAGACACAATTACACTTAAAATCTTCAATTGTTTTACCCTGCCTTTTACGCTGTAAAGTTTGTAATTGCAGGAGTGAAATAACAATTGTCGTACACTGCTTGCTGGGCGAGGCGTTTGACGTCATCGATCATAAATGCTTACCATTTGAATTGAAATGCAGCGTGTCCCTTCGTCAAAATTCTGTAATAAGTGTAATTACTAGCAGTAACCAATAGTTAGGAAGTGCGTGTAATTACAAGTTTGCGGTGAGACAAGCTCAAATATTGATGCGCTTCTGTAATTTGTCATTATCAAACGTAACCTACATCACAAGAAATTAATTGGCAACGTGGTTCGACTAATAATGACATCATATCGCTTAAAGAAATGTAAACTGATGCGATATTGGTGCATAGTAAGCCGTAAATGTCTTTATCGTTAAAAGAGCGTAATAAAAAATGAACATAGAAGCGTCGTTGAGATTTTCATTGATGTGAAGGAGCCTCTATTATGTAATTTGTGTCATGAAAGGAATCGGAGAAATTTCCTGTTGTGACTTTCAGACATGCTCGAGAAAGAACACGGCGGCTAACAATTAGCTGATAGCGCGCATTGACGCAGGGCCTCTATAGAACAAGCCTGCCGTGGTTAACCCTTAGAATACTTTTAATTTATCTTGAGTACATTGTAAGTTTCTTCATCATAAGGCAACTACAGAGACCCGAAAGCAATATTCATTCAGTGTCAGCGTGAGGTCCGCAAAGCGTGCAAAAACATTGTATGTACATGTAGCTGAAGATATAACACGACAACGTCAACAAATTTAATTCTATCGTAAAGCTTTTTTTTTGTTCGAAAACTACTGTTGGGTTGTTCTTGCACGACCTTAAGGAATTACTTCTGTCAAGTTTGAAAGTGATATTTACAAGAACTTCGACTTGTTTCCGCTTTTACGGCTCATACTATGGTAAGTATTTTCGTCAACTATGGCCAAAAACATGCAAAACTGTTATCACATGAGAGGGAAAAATTTGTACGTTTTCTGCCCGATCTACGTTTATCTGCTTTAGAATAAATTATTAGCAAAGGGCAGTGAGGTAAAATTGCGTCGAAATAAGTTCTTTTCATAAAATGATCAGCCCAGATGCTACGATCCTCCCGTTGATATTCGCTTTAGTCGTTCATATTGTCGCTCGTAAATGAACCGTCGTAGTCCAGTTCCGCTGTTGCGTAATGTATTTGTGTCACACCAGTTATTGGCTTCACTGCCTTTACAAGAGTCACGAGATTTTGGCACTTAGGCCAAACCCCTCCGGGCACAATGACAGCAGGGGGCCGTACATATAATTTTGGATGCATGCATATAGAGATTGTTCTATTATACTCTGAACGAGTGTTTGAAACAATACTGCTCAGTTTACTTTAGCCCACAGAACAAGTTTCAAGAACATACGATCTAGGTATTGTTTCATTCATTTATTTAATTCTAGCCTTGTCCAAGCCCAATTTTTAAAGTCTTGCTCATAACGCGTGTAGCCTGTAAAATCGATTTTCGCCGTGATTAATCAACGGCGAGGCTGGTTTTGAGAATCCGCGAAACGAAGCAGAAGCCATGGTTCTTTGAGGTTTTCAAAGCATCGAGGAGCTTTAGATTTTTCCGGTAGAAACAGACGTGCGTGAGTCAGGACGATCGACTCTTCGTC
>BLFK01000871.1:2873545-2889116 GCA_014634185.1 Astreopora myriophthalma
CAAATTTAATTCTATCGTAAAGCTTTTTTTTTGTTCGAAAACTACTGTTGGGTTGTTCTTGCACGACCTTAAGGAATTACTTCTGTCAAGTTTGAAAGTGATATTTACAAGAACTTCGACTTGTTTCCGCTTTTACGGCTCATACTAGGGTGAGTATTTTCGTCAACTATGGCCCTGAAAAACATGCAAAACTGTTATCACATGAGAGGGAAAAATTTGTACGTTTTCTGCCCGATCTACGTTTATCTGCTTTAGAATAAATTATTAGCAAAGGGCAGTGAGGTAAAATTGCGTTGAAATAAGTTCTTTTCATAAAATGATCAGCCCAGATGCTACGATCCTCCCGTTGATATTCGCTTTAGTCGTTCATATTGTCGCTCGTAAATGAACCGTCGTAGTCCAGTTCCGCTGTTGCGTAATGTATTTGTGTCACACCAGTTATTGGCTTCACTGCCTTTACAAGAGTCACGAGATTTTGGCACTTAGGCCAAACCCCTCCGGGCACAATGACAGCAGGGGGCCGCACATATAATTTTGGATGCATGCATATAGAGATTGTTCTATTATACTCTGAACGAGTGTTTGACACAATACTGCTCAGTTTACTTTAGCCCACAGAACCAGTTTCAAGAACATACGATCTAGGTATTGTTTCATTCAGTCCTCTATTTAATTCTAGCCTTGTCCAAGCCCAATTTTTAAAGTCTTGCTCATAACGCGTGTAGCCTGTAAAATCGATTTTCGCCGCGATTAATCAACGGCGAAGCTGGTTTTGAGAATCCGCGAAACGAAGCAGAAGCCATGGTTCTTTGAGGTTTTCAAAGCATCGAGGAGCTTTAGATTTTTCCGGTAGAAACAGACGTGCGTGAGTCAGGACGATCGACTCTTCGTCCAATTTATGAATGCTTGTGATTTTTTTGGGGGGGGGCGATTGGTCCCCTCAGGCTAACGACGATAAATGGCAAATCGCCAAAAGTTGTAAACAACGACAGTGAGACAACGGGCCTTTTTAAACATGAACTGGCCACGTTGTATTCCTAACATAGTCAAAGCAATGGAGTAGTTTGGCTTATTGAACACTTATCACGGTAGATGTGAAAGCTAATTGGACTGAATAACTGAATTGACATGCGTTAGACCGACTTCTCTTGGTTAAAAAAATGACTTTAATTTCGGTGTTCCCACCTTGTCGTGCAAATAATCAAATTCACAGTTGTATACTCGTCACCCGAAATGGAAATTGTGTAATATTCAGACTAAACTAAAATGATAGTTTAGAAGGCTGTACTTGTAAATCATGCCTAAATATCTGATCTAAAAAAACTGATGCTTATTGATAATAAATTGCTGCTTTGCGTTTCCTTTACTAGTTGAAACGATGCTTTGGAAACGAGTCATGGAAAGACGGAACTTTAGTTGTAACTTGGGCAATAATCACGCTAAAGTTTACAATGGCCCAGATCATCAATTTGAATTGTGTTATGTAATTTTTGCCCCTAATGGGAGATTACAGATTACGTCCTTTCCTGGATTCAAGTCACAAGTTTGCCCAGCTACCAACAAAGTTTCTCCCGTTTTTTTTTAGTAATTTTAAGCAAGGGGAGCAGAGATAAACGCAGCAATGTAGAATGGTTAAACTTATTCCAAGAGCATGTAAAGGCCAGTTAAGACTTACGCATTCGGCGAGCCCAAGACGATCATGCAGAGGATTTGGGAAAAAAAACGCGGAAAACGCTGAATCTGTGAGCTTATAACAGTGGAGATAACAGAAGAAGGTCCGGCAGTTCTTGTTCATAATATATTGCAATTGGTCAGGCTTTCCTTCAGACTCGATGCCTTAGGGCAAAATTATCTTAAAATTACGGCAGTTTCGAGAATGCAAGATTCCATGATCAAAACTCTAGATTTTGGGAGTGCCGCAAAATTCTGGCGAGTTCGAGATTCCGAGCCCTAATTTTCAATTTCCGAGAGGGACATCCTGTCAGATATTTTACATTACAGTTAAGGAATTTTGTTGGTCGGGAGACAACAGAAAAAATTAACAACGCGGAGTACAACTCCGGAAGGATCATTGAATTATTGAATCTGTATTAGCCAACTGAGAAGGACCGAAATTTTCATTCACCGACTCAGTTAGGACAGGAATATTCGAACGTTAATATCACAATATGGTTTTGCCAATCACAACTAAATTTAATTTTTAAAAAAGTCAAACACTCCAAGAGTTTGTTATGGAATACCAAACTTGGATCTCATGCGGCCAAGGAAGAATCTGTCATCCAAGTTAGGTGGTCTACATCTTAGCTTTGAAATCCACACTAGGGCACGTAGCAGCTTCTGTTGTATTTTTTTTCCTACTTCAGCAAACTTTCTTTCGATACCATCTTGCAACGTCAGTAGCTACTGAAAACGTGGAGCAACCACAGTGTCATGTACGTCATCGGAAATCTCCCGTAAATGCATGTATTTTACGGGAAACCGTTGTCCATTGTGATTGTACTCGAGCCCAGCCAGCGAGAAGGCACTTGACACCATTCGCCTTCTTAAAAATCACAGAATCGTGATGACTGCAAATTCAACTATTTACAGACTGCAGCAAAGTTCATTGCCGCGAGCTCATCAACACCAAAGTTAGCACATTTACGGCTGCTTTTTGTAGTATGCACTACATGGACTTACTAAAACCCTAGCAACGTGATGTGGTGACATCCTGACTTCCATCGAGCCAGTATAGACAGAAGGTCTCCCGAAAGTGACCGACAGGACACGAAGCTAGTTTCTCAGTAACCTAACCATATATGTGTCTTTAGCATTATATTCTACAAGTATACGACAAATCACACCATTGCGCATCAGAAAAACACAGAAATCTTTATAGTGTTCCGATACAATTTGACAACACGCTTTATCATTCTAGAATAGGATTGACTAAGAACAGATGCCTTTTGGCATGCACTGAATCAGTGCAGAATTAACCTTTGTTTTATAATACGGTTGCTAATCTTCTCCTCTGAACAAAAACCGGATATCCTTACTTCCTTTTACCCGCTGAAAGATGGATTTAAAAAAAAAAGAAGAAACAAACAAACCATGGTGGTGGGGCATGACGTGACTAGTGTCTGATAGACACAAATATTTCTCTGCAGCTTCGTTGCCAACGAAACATGAGCCGTTACTAAGCTAAAGGATTAAGATGTGTATACAAACAGTCAAAACTCATGACGCAAAACTACCGTTTCTATTTACCGTTACCACATTTTACATTCATCTGGTAAAATAAAGCAAAAGCAACAACAACAACAAAACAGAACTTGAAAACAAATGAACTTTTCATTTATAGTGATTGGATTCAGTGAGAAAAGCTAACGCTCATGAGTGCTTCCAAGGAGGGAAAAAGGTGTGTACGTGCGGGAAACTGTTCCAGACTAAATTTACACTTCATTTGTAAACCAGCGATCCTTGTTAAAGCACACATTACTGCTATGACTTTATTTTGTGGTTTAAATGTTTCCCTGGTTCAAATTCTCATACACCAGTTTTACTTTTCATTTCCATCGTCTTAGCTTTATTACGACCATAATCTGGAACCGTGGAACATAAAACTGAAGAGACTGGTTAAAAAAAATTAAGCCAAGAATAAATTTTAAAACCAAAACATCTCTAACAGACATTCAGGAAAAGGTCATAATGTAGACAACTAGGTTAATCGCCGGCAATAACTGAGATCACGTTTTTTTGGGGAGGATTCTCCGGAAGACAATTAGTGTCGGATTATTGCTCTCAAGTTTCCAAGTTTCATCTAATAGCTACTTAGTGAATCACTTAAGAAATTAAACAGCTCTCATTATTTCTAGAAGTTTACTTTTGCCTTAATCCGATGTTTTTCAAATAAATCTGAAGCGTATGACGAAAGTTCAACCTTGCGGCTATGATATTTGTTTGGGATTAGGTTGTATCACTATTTTGTTGCTAAACTCACGCGATAAACATTACCTCTTCACAGCCCGTGTGAATGTCATTACCTATTCATTGTTTTAAACTTTTGAGTCTAAAGGATGCATTCCGAGGTGCATTGTCCACGTTGTAGGCTGACCAAGGTGATTTGGGTTGCATTCATTTGACGGTGACCACAGCTTATTCGCCGTTAGTTTCACGCCTCCCCGACAGCAGAGATGCCAACCTCTGGAGATCTAAAATCTGGAGATTTCCTTTTTTCATCAGGACCCCAACCTCCTCCCCACCCCCCACCCCCTCGATCCCCAATCCCCTCAGGAGAAATTTTTTAATTTTTTAATTTTTTTTTTTAACAAGAACAAGTGAGCGACACAACGGAAGGCTATTTGAAGTTGTATACTTATCATTTATTTCCGACGCTTTTCGTTTGTAACTGAGACTTCTTCAGGGAATAAATACAACTAGCAGAGCGCAGCATATATAGCATATAGGTTTGCTAAGTTTAGCCTACACATAACCGTGAATAATAACTAAAATATGCTTAGATACGCTGACTACAAGAGACACCGTAATACATATGTTATGGCGTGTTGTTATATTTTGTTTTATAATTAGCGCTAATCGTATGACCTACTACTAAATGGACAGACTGTTAATAAATGTTGCTTCTAAAAATGTGCGATATTACAATTGTTTTCGGCTCCATTAAATCCTATACCAATTGCAGAACATTTTAGCAGGAGCCACCCACAGTGTGAGCACAGTGTGAGCACTTCTCACGAGGTAGCACATGACAGTTCGGGCGGGAAATTCGCGGGAAACCAGACAGAAGCGTGAGAACACTTATGTCGAAAATCTTTATTGGATAAACGGGGATCCAATCAGACAATCGTTTATTTAGAAAGCCTTTTTGTTTAGTTTCTGTCAACGCACGTGTGTTTTGAAAGTCAGAGATGCAGGAATGCATTAAGAAACGGCGAAGAGATCGAAAAAAACTAAATTTGTTTAATTTGAGATTTGGGGATGCGATTTGAGTCTACAGTGGAGCAAAGTCTTTAAAAGGTTCAAAGTCGTTTTTATCCGGGAGATTTGATTGCCCGTACGGGAGACCGGAAGATTCGTTTCGTACCCGGGAGACTCCCGGATAATCCGGGAGAGTTGACATAAGTGCGACAGGCCATGAACCGCCTGTGGCTGCGTGGACTTTGACATTGTTTTAAAAATACCTAACGGGTTTGTAGTTAAGAAACAACAACAAAACAAAACAAAGAAACAAAGGGAATAAAGAAGGAACGAAAGAAGAAATTTTGATGTGCTCGTTTTGCAAGAAGGGCTTTTTGTACATACAAATGACCTGCCCTCGCTCTAGAACTTACAGCGCACTGGCGAAAGTGCCCCGAATTCGGGTGCCATAATTTCTCCTGTACCTTCAAAACGAAGACATTTCTAGGCATGAAACTTGGCAAGAATTTTGCCGGCTTTTCCTCACCTTGAAAACATGCTAAAAGACTAGCTTTTAAATGGCTTTTCGGACCTGAAACCTTTTCGGGACTTTCGAGAAACTACCCCGGCCCCCTGGCTCTATAAAAGCCGACACGTGACAACGTTTCGATAACATGAGTGCAGAAGAAGCCTCGCTGCCAGAAGATTCCTGGTGCACGATTGACGGAAAAATCTTCAATTTTGAACCCGGAAAACGCACGTCCAGCGACTAGATATTGGTCTGACGCCTTGTTTAGTCACGTTTATGCCGGAAAAGCCTATTTTTGGTAGGTTTGTATAGCATTTATTTTTAAGGGACTGTTCTACAACTATAATATGAATACAGGGAATATTGCATGGTAATCGTGTCCATTGGGAACCTATTCCGTTTTCAGCATGAATGGCATATCCTTCTGTTTAGTATTCAGCTCCCGATGGCGCTAAATAGAATGAAAAAATATGGTTTACGCGGAATACGCGTTCTTTTGGAAATCATGTGAGGCCTCCAGTGGTTCTCAGGCGACCTGCGCTAAAGATCCGAGTACCACCACTTGTTCTGGAATAGGAATGAACAAGACAGTTCCAAATTGCTATGATACACCCTTTATCTATCCTTTGCCGGTAAGACTGAAGAAATAGCTCTGCACCCTTGCCTGCTGGCAGTGATTCAAACTTCAAAGTCCGCACATGACTACCGATTGGAATGGTGAGCGGTCTGCACAACGTACACATGAACTGTCTGAAGCACTCTACGATGCCGGAGATATACATGCAAGACGGCGCAGACCCTTTAGGCGAGTGCAATTTGGAAGAATTTTCAAATATCATAAGTAGTGTAAAATCCTTTATTGCTCGAGCTTTCCCACGATTAGTCATTTATTATACGACTGAGAAAATTACGAGCGCGGGCCTTGCAAAACTATCGACTCACTTGCAGAAAACGCGTCTAGCTTTACGTTACGTCCTCGTAATTTTTGCCCAATTTTCCATACACATAGCCAATTTGTGGTACTTTTGGTTGTGTTAGCATTGGCTGCCTGAAAATTGCTTAAGTTCTTCTAACGCTGCCGCACTCAAAGAAGGAAAACGCTCGACCATTTTGATTGTTTTTAAAATTACTGTCGGCATCACGTCACATCCGTTGCCACGGCAACATTAATTTGCACTGCGGTACAAATGAATTTGCCCTCTCTTAGCCAATCATAATGAAGTAATAGAAGGTTTTAACGAAAACATGAGCACACAACAGTCTGTTTGTTTTCTTCAACGCCGTTCCTATCAGACCAGTCATAGGATGCTACGCCTACGCTGTACAACGTGAACAAATAACCCGAAGTATTTACGCGTGCAAATTTGTATTTTGAAGCGACGTTTTCGTTGACGTAATGCCTTTGTCGTTGCTTTGCTTTAATTAAACTCCCCATTGGCTGACTAAGTACAGTACTGCCCTTTGCCAAATGAAAACTTCAGTTTGGTGAGAAAAAGACGCCAAAGACTGAACAAAAAGGTTCATTTTTTAAAACGTTTTCCGGCCTGCGGTTTTCTAACTGGTGCCCAGGAATCACTATAGTCTAAAAACGTGTGTGTGGGTAGCTTGTATCATTATTTCTATCGCGCTGGGCAGTGTTGTTAGAATCAGGATCAGCGCAAATCTCGGGTTAAGTTCGATTGAAACTTATTAGTTGTCATGGTATGTAACCTGGATCAGCGCAAACCCCGCTTCGAACAGCTCGGCACTGATCTTCTCGTACTTCTTACTCGTTACGTGGTGTTTAGTAAACAGATTACATTAGATCGGAATTAAAGGAGCCTTAAAAGACTTACTGAGTTACAAGGTATAATTATATTCACTTTTTTGGAAGATATCATATTTACTTTCTGGATGTAACTTTACCAAATCTATAAGCAATCCGTCTGGGACGAACGTGAGCTTATATTTGTAGTGCGTATGCTTAATATGCCACTCGTCGTTCATCTGGTAGAAAGACAGCCACAAGGCACAGGATTACGTGTCTAGACGGCGAACTAGTGCGTCTGCTTGGTCGACACACCACTTAAGATAGTTCGCTGGACGCATGAGCCTGTGTGTACTGTCTTCTATGCTTAGTTGAACTGAAGACGTAATAATAAATATACATACGTTTCACGTTCTCCCAAGTTTATGGTTCCCAAACTGACCTTACGGATCATCCGTCAATATAATGACAGACAGATTCAAATAAGTTGAATGGTGCAGGGGGCGGCCAATATCGTACTCTGAACTACTGGCACCAAATAAAATTGCTTTGTCACTTTTACAAATGACGTCAAATGGAGGGGGTGCGCCTCTGACGTTGAAACTAATTGTTTACTATTGAATTGAAATTGTGGCGTGCTGTCTTTAGAATTAAATAATATTCTTAGATCTAGTTGTTATGTAAGGAGCTTTGCACGCTCCATGGTAGATATTTTTGTTTTTCAATTGCATTAATTGTCTATGGAGAAAGATGCTCCAGTGGTTCGTAGTTCCTTGTGTTAGTAGTAGAAAGGAAATATGATAGCCGTAAGAGCTATGACAAAAAACGCATTTTAAATAGACGGTATTCAGTCTGGCCAAAGTTGGTATGTTGTCTTACTCAAGAAAATTTGTGTTCAATTTGTTCCAAAATACAAATGAAACACAACTTTTTTCCGATTACGCAAACATACACAGTGAGACTGTACCATTCCAAGTGATATTCAGTCTTTCTTGCTTGATATTTTGTGCAGTGGTATACATTTGTTCTGTCTCAACAAAGATTTTACTCGTTGATCAATTGGTGGTTTTCAATCAATCTCTAGGGGGCAGGAATTACAATGGTGAAATGTACAACTGCTGGTGGATGAACAAGGAAAACTAATGAGACATCTATTGTTTTCGTCCACCAACGTGGCCGCGATGACATAAAAGTGAAAACCATCTATTGCGTGCCAGAGTTACGGTGTAATCAATTTTGTATTGTACCAAGTACTTGAGCTCGTGTGCTAACATGTACAAAACATTGAACGATTTGGAAACTCCAATTTTTCACCAGCAAGGGCACAGAAATATCCCTCCTCCGGCGGATAATAACTTGCACGATTTAAATTATGGTGATGAAAAAGTATTGAGCATCCACTTTAAAGAGACCCTGTAGATTTAAGTTTGTATGAAAGAAAGAACGACACGAAAAAACCAAAAATCTTATTTTTTTTCTTGTCGTGATTATCAACGATCAGGTCGACATTTTCAAATAAAGATCATATTAAAGCTATGGAATTGCTTCTCCTACCTTGCATTTTTGTTCAAAGGCCACTAAAAACTTTTTACAGACAATTTAAATAGCTTTAATTGGGCTAACTGTTCACGTCATTTCCGAAACGCAGATCCGGATGATTCTGGCTGTGACAACAAGGCAATGAAGAGTGATGCAAGGTCAACCATTCCATGTTACTTAATTTATTCCTGTCCCGTTTCTCATGCGTTTCTTATCGCCTACAAACTAGTCTCGCTCTGTATTCTCCTGGGCGAAGAACTATAATAGGGCAGAAGGGGGTCTCCCAGTTTAGCCTTTAAAAAAAATTCGATTTCAGAAACTGATGCAGGCGTAACAAGAAGCAAACAGACCCGTCCAAGGGCAAGTTTTCCTGTAGGCAATGATCAACTGACAGCCGAATTCTTCTGTTCGAATTTCCTCTGTAGTACAGAGGAGTGTAGGTATGATTGTATCTGCCTTGGAGATTCCCGCAAACTGAACTAAACGAAGAAGAAGAAGAAGAAGAAGAAGAAGAAGAAGAAGAGGAAGACATTACTTCTAGGTGCACGTGGGCTAGAACTCACGTGTTATTCTCAAAGGAAAAAATAGCATATCAACACATGATTCTAATTAATATTCACTCTGGTGCTGTCTGCCAAGTCGTCTTGTCATCCTGGTCACACATACAAATCAATAAACAATGTGTTTTCAAGATTTCGATTACGTTTTCACAACAGTATTCGTCGTTTATAAATTTAGCTTGCCCACTGTTAAGGCGGAAATACGCATTAATCACAGCGCACTGAGAAGTCGAAGGCGGGCAACCTCGTTTTCAAGGCACTGACTAATGACTTTTAGCCACTTGGCACTGAATAAAACGCTAACGAGTAATGCCTGGCATACTGCCGTAAAAAACCCACGAAAACGCTCGATAAATTACCTTTAATAAAGACGATTTGTCAATGTAAAAGTGCTCAGGCCATAGCTACTGCAGGCTGTCATCACTGCCATTTGTGTGATCAGGTGCCACGTCACTGAGTTGAACACGCTGTCACCTCGACGAAACGTTTCCTTTCCGTTTGGCGAGAGCGTTGATTTCTCGTTTTTGAGGGATTCGTTTATTCAAGAGGTTTAATCTGGTGTGAAACATATTTCCAGAGTGAAACATATTTCACAATTGTGCCTAGTCTCGTTTTCAAATCTGACGTTTATTCAACCGAAATGCAAAATTTCCATCAGACGTACAATCGATTATGCTCCGCATCTATCTGACCGTCAAGTTGCACTAACATTAAAGCTAGTTCTTTGCTCCGTTTTCAGAATATCGTTACTACCAGAATCAGCTTGGCTGCTATCAAATCCGATCTGACTGGAACAAAATCGACCGCCGGGGCTTCAGTTTGAAGACAAAATCGCTGATGACTTTTCAGTTTCCAACACCTTTAAGACATTAAGACAAAAAATTAACTGAAACGTTTTGCACTCGATCTCTCAATTGATTTTTATCTCCCTTGCCGAACTCTTCTGGCCGAGCATCAACGTTTCTCGGTTACAACATAGCCAGTCACCGGCTCTGATTATTAAAATGTATCTCCTGTTCGCATTGTCTTTATTTCAAATAAGACATTATAGCATTATTTATTTTTTTGTCTAGAGATTTTTAGCCGCGTTCTTAATAGTATTTCGCCATCTGCCACAATGACTATTAAAAGCATTTGTTCCTAAAATTGTTCCGACTTCCAGCACCGGTCGCAATTGGATTATTCTTCATTTTTTACCAAAACGCCTTTCCTCTTTGACCTGACATCTAAAACACTGAGAAATTTCCGATGATATGAAAAGCAAATAAAGTCTTGTTTAAAGTTTTGTTTATTAAACTTGTGTTTCGTCTTTTTCCGCATGGCAACTGAAATGGAATACAAAAGGAAATCAGAAACTACGCGATTATGACGTCTTCAATACGCCTTCCGGATATCTTTTATATATATTTTAGGACAGCTAAATTCGCGGCATGGCATGACATCCTAGTATCTTGAATAATGAGGATATTCTTTGCAATTAAATTGAACTCACCGGGTATATTGTGCAGTGAGTTGGATGGCCTATTTGGACACGAAACTTTCGATTCAAAGTGTTTACTTTAACTAGCTTTAACGAATACTTGTTTGTAGATGTATAACGGCTAGATAAACAATTTGACCGACGTGATCACAGGCGTAGTCTGAAGGATGTCTTGAAAGTTCTCTAAAATAAGACCCGCTTTCTTTATTTGAATATCATGAATATTAATGCTAGTGTTTCACAGTTCGAACCGGTTTAGGTGACACTAATCTGATTTGCTTTGGCCTGAACATCTCAGAGGTAGGAAGCGCCTCCGGTGCAATTCAACAATTTCCCAGCAGCAGGTGAAACTGGGGCGGACGTCATCGTAATTTTCATTACACAAACAAGAGAGGGAGGGTATATAGAAGGGAAGCAAACTGGTTTTTCACCGAAGAGGACCAGACCACCGGACGTGATTGTAAGACAGAGCTGAAATGGCGCACTTTTGAAAGCATATTCTTCACAAGCAAATTAAAGCGGCGAGTTTCCGTTCAGTCTACAGGAAACTCACAGTTTTCACAAAATGGAACCACACGACTATAGAAACGCCTGTATTTTTGTAAAAGCAATTGACTTCAGCATGAAAGAAACTCAGCTCGTTTACGTAGCTAATGTCATGACCTGTATCCTTAATGCACTCTTCGCTGTACCAGCCATCGTGGGAAACGTCCTGGTGTTGTCTGCGATATGGAAAACTCAGTTGAGCAGATCTCCGTCAAACATGCTCCTATCTACGCTGGCCTTCGCTGATTTTCAAGTCGGCCTGATTGTTCAGACGAGCTTTGTGGCATACAAGCTGACAGAGATCTTCAGAGAGGCCGAACTGTCGTGTTATGCGCGTTTTGTTAACATTGTGTTTGGTTATGCCACGACGGCCGTTTCGCTAGTGACTCTCACTGCAATTGCAATTGAGCGCTTCTTAGCGCTCCACTTACATCTGAGGTACAAAGAGATCGTTACAAAAAACCGAATTCTAACTGCTTCTGGTTGTTTCTGGGTGACGGGGTTTGCCGTAACCTCTCTTTATTTTTTACAAAGAAATGTGTTCGGCGGGATAGTCATTCTAAGCGAGGTGTTTTCCATCGCAATAACATCTGTGGCATACATCAAGATTTATAGGATTGTGAAACGACATGAGCGGGAAATAAATACACAGCGACAAGTCTGCGTCGATCCGAGGGCGCAAATTCAGTTAAACATGAAAAAGTATCAACGATCTACTCTTACAATGGTGATTGTGTTTATGCTCTCCTTTCTGTGTTATGTACCGTATTCTGTCGTCATGATTGCCAAGCTGAAATACGGGTTTACGGCCGGAGTGAAGGTTGCAATAGATTTTTCCTCGACTGTTGTTTGTATCAATAGTTCACTGAATCCTTTTATATACTGCTGGAGATTGCGTGAAGTCAAACAAGCTGTTTGGGCGGTGGTTAAATGCGACGCGGCCGCAGTGAACCCCCGACAAAATGAACGGGTGAATTCTACGCATTTGACACAACTACGATTACGGCGCGAAAAATGTCCGAAGACTGAAGAAGAAGGAAAAAACCATTCGTGAGAAAAAAAAAACAAAAAAAAATCGAAAAACAAGAAATGGGGGTCAAAAGAACTTTGAAGATCAACGAAGACTAATTTTACAGTCGGTACACCGTTTGTTATTTCATTTACACAACCGTGCAAGAAATGGAGATCAGTTACTGAATGCGCGCGTAAGTGGGCGGCCGGGCAGGAAACTGAATAACGTACGTATACATATCTCAAGAGATTCGAGGAAGAAAATGTCGTGGTATTGAGATATCCTCCCAAGAAAAGCATGAATCCCAATGAAGGCAATATCTAAGAATTTCTATGAATTTCATCGCAATTTATCATTACTTTTACACAGCCTTCAATCTGACTAATATTTGGAGAGGCGTATTGTATTTATTATGTACTCGATAGACCTCTTTAATTTCCGACGAGAGACTCGGTTGTCAGGTTTCTGCGTTTATTACATACAACGATTGTGGAAAATATGCAAGCTAGTCGGTTATAATAAAAACAAGAATCCACAACGAATTTCATTAGAAGCAAAATCACCTGAAACCAAAGAAATCAAGAACGCTTTTTATCCCAGTGCATGGCGACGGAGTACATTTAAAAAACAAGTATACTTATGAAAGACCAAGGTATAAGCTAAAGGACGCAAAATGCCGTCTCTCAGGGGAAGCGTGTATTTAATGTAAGGCATATGGTCAGCATTTCAGCAGTGAATAACGAGGAAATGGGCTGTCTAAATTTCAAGGTACCAGGAAAAATTTGCAAGACATTTCATTTATTTTGCCAATTTACTTCCACTTTTTTTCGTGTTCCTTGTTTCAAATGGTTCATTTCCACCTGTTATTTTCGACCTTTTCTCACGTATACTGTCCGGTTAATTGTTAATGTATTGTACTGTCAATATTGTGGGCAAAGCGATACGGCCGGACACAGCCTCTAAGGTTCAGGTTCCCTATCTCCTCTTTGGAAACAATCGCGTAACCCAGTCGTCGAATATTTACATTCAACTTACTATCCTTTCTAGATTTGTTGGCTCTTGCACTGAGCGAGGTTGGTGGAAGTTCGATGATTGGGATAAAACGGGTTCTCGACGGGTTCTTAGGTTATTTAATATTTAAATTAACATGTATTGAAAAGGCTTCAATAAGACTCAAATATTTCTCTGTCAAAGTATAAATCGAGTCATTTGCAGGGTAGCGTTTTCGCTCCGTTCGCCGGCGCTGGCCACGCACCGACTAATTTGTGCCTCACCTTTCTTAAAAGTTTCTTGTGTCTAATTCAAGAAAGCGCCTCACAAATGAATCAATGATTTACTGAGACAAGAAAATTATTATACCCAAGCAAAAACAAAAACAACAGCAAAAAAAAAAAAAAAAGAAAAAAACAAACACAGCGTGAGGGATGGCTTGGACAAAGCGGCTACGTAGACTTAAAGGTTCTGATTGGCAATTAACCCGCTTTTATTTTAATTTAGCGAGGTTTCTGCTTAGTTTCGTGCTTAGACCACGCAACACTGTAAACCGCCTCAAAGCTTTAAAATATTTTCAAAACATGTCACTAATCTCTTCTCGGAGCGTCATGAAAGAATTCAGTTAATGAGCATTTAACTGTCGATCTTTTCCTGTCATCTGTCGAAGACATATATCGTTATTAAACTTCCAGACTTGACATAGATTGGGAAAAGTAACATTTGGCAAACGGTCGCCACGCCGTGCTTGTGCGCAAAGCTGACTGGACACAACAGCAAACGTTTTCGATGTCTTTCCTACGGGTGCTGCATGATACGGCTTCGACGCGCTTAGGAACGACTCGAGAAAACTGGCATTAGCCATTCGCATTTCTGAGGGAAATATTACCACAGCGTCTCCATGTCCTTTTTAATGTAGGGGGCGGAACGAACAAATCAGTGTTCCAAAAAAAAAAATGTGATCTTGCCTCGAATTAATCGATAGCCTGCCTAGCAAGTAAGCGTTTCCGTCCGCTCAAAAACCACACGGAAACGCTTGCTGCGTGGGCTAACTTATTGAGACCAATATGGACAGACGGGTCACAGACGGCACTGAGCTAATCCTTAGCCGAGTTTCAAGGAGAAATATAAAACAAATCCGTTTAATAAGCAATAATGTTGCTTGAATACGATTGTAGTAAGGAAAGTTTCAATTAATTTTCAAACGCGATAACTTCCTCCAGCAGACTTTCCTTTGTTAGAAATTGATTACGAACATCAAGGGTGCGTTCGATGACCTTATTCTGTAACTGAAGAATAGACGGAATAGCCTCCAAATTTTAATGTTGGTGGTAAATTTAGGAATCGAAGATTTCTATACAACATTTTGTCTGGAAACGTTGCTGAAAGTCTCCTTTGCATTCGCATGACAAAATTCTCCTAGGTGGGATTTATAGAAGTCAACCTTCGTATTCTTATTCATCGTAGGCACCCTACTTATCATATATCATTTTGAGTGGCGGCAAAAGGTCACATGACAGATCGAGAGAAAACTGCCCCTCTGACCCGGAATCGCCAGTTTTGAGCATAGAGAGAAGAAGCCGTTACGTTCGTTATTGGAAATAAATGAAGCCGTTTTATTGAAGCGTGATCGATACAACTTAAAATTGTAAAGAAATATATTTTTCTACGAGAGGAATTAAACCATCTAAAATGAATTGTGACATCCTTTTCCATTGCTGAAAATCGTGAGATAAATACTGACACTTGGCCTCTCCCACTCACGAATCTATTCTTTTTTATTTTTTAATTTTTTAATGATTCCGCTCAGTCTTAGAATCATAAGCGACTTTCTTATTTAAGGAATAGACCACGCCAATAACTGGCACGCGGGAGTTGGAGTGTTCCTCCAGCATTCCAGGTATTTTATCATGACTATAAAACTTATATTTGAAATGTCACTGTGGTCTATTGTTAATGTAATAAACCAGAGCCCATACGCGCCAAATTACTGTGAGTTTACTTGTACAATTAGAGCACGCACTTTCGATTGGCTGATATAAAACCTCAATTTAATTGAGAGTCTTTTTGTGACTTGCTTAGCTAAATCATGATAAATTCGATGTTTAACTGTGTCCTCGATCTGACAGTGACGAGGGACCGAGGGCCAAGCAGCTACGAACAGGCCAGAGACTGTGAATAGGGTCAAGCAAAGATGGGATATAAAATATGGAAAAATGTATAAAATATTGTTGTGTTTCGGTGGGAAAATCCAAAACAACTATTCGGCCTA